>SMGT01011596.1:424614-460538 GCA_004794575.1 Lanistes nyassanus
CCCCCCCCCCCACCCAACTACGGAACAGAATGGAATAAAAGAACACAAAAGATGGATGATTTATTTCGGACAATCACCAATTAATAATAGACCTATATCCTTTCCCCAAGCTGCAAAAAACTTATCCTACCAAATTTACCTGCCCTCTCAAAACAAAGCATGCTGACATCTGACCACGATATGATATGAGAAGGGTAAAGAGAAGGGAAGAGACAAAAATATAAAACAAAACGGTGAAAAGGAAAAGGAAAAAAGTGAAAAAAGAGAAAGGGAAAAGGGAGAGAAAAAGAATGGAAAGAAAAACGTGAAGGGAAGTGGTGGCTTCCAAATGATACCAACATGTAAAACCAGATGGCCACCATATAACGATGATACAACAATGATATAGCAAAACTTTCAGTATTTATCCAGTACTGCACACTATAGCAGCCTGAATACATCATAGGTTGCAAAACACTACATGATGTATAGCAACCCAAATACATCGTAGGTTGCAAAACACTACACACTATAGCAACCCGAATGCATCATAGGTTGCAAAACTACATGATATAGCAACCTGAATACACCATAGGTTACAAGACACTACATAGCAACCTGAATAGATAGTAGGTCACAAAATACTGTACACTATAGCAACCTGAATACATCATAGGTTGCAAACAGCATGACTTAAAATCGGCATCAGCTAGAACCAAGTCTCGATTGAAACCACATTTCAAGGATCATCAGTCGAAAAAGCGTTACCAAAGCATCTTACACCTCACTGTACAGTCGTGCAGAGTGAAGAGCTCAAACTACATTTTGCAACTCAGTCCATCTGATAAACCCTGTGCTTGGTCAAAAGGCGCAGAATAAAGTTACAGGCCATGCGGTGATTTACCACTGGCAGCCATATTGCCATCGCCTAATGGTCGTTTATAAACACGGCTCAATTACGCAGTTCACAAGACCAAAATTCAGAATCAAACTGGGCTACAGCAAACCACCTTACAAGATCACAAAGTTAAAAAATTTCACACCTTGTACAGCAGGATCACACGGTGTGCCGATGTTGAGCGTGGCACAAAAGGACGAGCAACAAAAAAGAACTGATTTTTTGCAGTGTTCTTCCTTTTCTTCTTGCCGCTGCCTGCAGCGCGTGTGTGTGTGTGTGTGTGTGCACCACTGGTACTTCCATTTCAACTTTGATTACCAGGCAGTTTTCATACAGTTCTGATGTGTAGTTTGGTGCCCTCACGTTGCTGATCTTTTATTTACTTTATTACACAAAACAAGAGACTGAATTAATTGTTGAGGGACTACTTCTCTACATCCGCTACCTGTGCCCTGGCATGTTTCCTTTGAGCAAAACTTCTCTAGGGGAGAGGACTCCCACCAATCTAGCGGGCTGTGTCCAAGCATAGCAGACTAAACATTTTGCTAAACCTGTGTGCAGGGTTGCACATACTGTCTGAATGCAGAGAGTCTAAACTGTGTATTTAAACTTTTTTTTTGAAATTTCACTGTGTAACAACACTTACTAATGTTCTTAAATAAAAAGGACTCTATACGTATGCAATAACATAAGCTTATTTAGTGCAGCATCCTAGTAGATGGGCGCTCCAGATTTTACAAAACAGTGAAAAAATAGATAAGGACAATTATTATTACACCATAAGTATGCCACATAGTGGCATGTCCCCACTTTCAGATCCAGAACAAGTCCTTCAGAATTTATTGCAATCGGGTGTTGGGGTTAATGTGCATGCCATTGAGCAATAATAATTTGGTCTCTTTAGGATCTAGAATAATGCCAGATTAGTATCATTTTGCATAATTAGCATCATTGATAATAATTAGCATTGCTGTTAATAATTTGTGTCAGTATTAACAGTTGTCTTCATCAGTAACTGCAGCTGGTTGCATTAATTGATATGATCTTTTACTGAATTTTTTTTCCTTTTTATTTATATGTCTTGTGAATTTTCTGTTTGCAAGTAAGAACAGATGCAGATATATAAAAGGTTTTTGTTCCATTTTATTTCAGAGCAATCTCTGGAAGCAACAGGCCATCAGAAATTTTATATCAAAGTTGGTGTTACAGTTTCTGTTATCCCAGTAATGGGGTTCTTTTGAGTCGAGACCTTTTCAGCACCATAGGTTTCATGGTCATTCCACTGCTGAAGGTCCTGAAAACCACTTTTTGCAAAAAACCCTTTTCACCCACTGCTGGAAGTGAAGACGGTTGAGATGCAGCAAGGCGCCTTAGACGTGCACAGACTGCAGTACAACTGGGGAGGTGTGGAGGCTGGGCGCTATAACAGGGAGAATGCTGCTAAGTATCCTCACGGTGGCCAACAATCTAGCCAGTTGGATGGCTGTCACTGGCTGACTGAAGGTACAGAAGGAGCATATGAGTACACAGAGCCTTATCAGGCGTCTACTGGTGCCGAAGGAAACGGTTGTCAAACAGCACATAACTTTAGAGGACAGTATGTGAACCAGGTTGACATTGCGCAGCCTGAAATGTTGTTGAATCAGAAAGATTTTGGGAAGCTGGAGGAGTGGTGTGCTGCTGCCAACGACCCAAAGGAAAGGTGTGGTTATGGTTTCTTTCAAGACTATGGTCGGTTATTCAACCACAGTGGTACAGGAAATTACATCAGTGCTAAAGACCATAGAAAATCTCTTTCTGTCAAGTCCAGGAAGACTCATGGGCTGGATGAAGAGACTACAGCATTTAGAGGCAGCCCTGTTGGGAGTTTGCTACACAGTTCAGGTGGGCAGCATGCAAGCACACATCAAGATAGGAAAGACCAAACAGATGCAAGAGGTAGAGAGGATGAAACATCTGCTTTTGAGACAAGTGTTCAAGGTGAGATAGATGGACGGATAAGGACACCCCAAGGACACCCTTTGCACTTTGACAATGAAGACACAGAAGAAGAGGAAGATGAGACATTTAATGATGGAGAGGAGGTTCCAGTGAGGTCTAAAAGTTTTGGTGCAGTGGATGCTGCAGAATGGAGAAAGCTGGAGTCTCGTCAGATGTCAGCAAGAGGATCAGTAGCTAGTGAAAGATCCTCTCGACTGGATCCAAACACTTACCAGTCCTATGCAGCTGGAATTTTGTATTCTTCTGGCAGGTCAGAGAAATTTTTGAAACTCCAGCGCCATTTTGCTGTGCTGGAAAGAATAGGGGAGCTGGACAAGAAAGCTTCAGAAAAGCCACCTGTGAGCTTAGACAACAGTCAGCAGAGAAAAGACCTGCATAGCTATCTGTCACCACCACAGGAACTCCAGTCAGAAGAAGAGCTACAAGATCTGCACTCAGAATTGGAAGAAGCCAAAAAAAATAAAGAGTTCTTTCATGAGCCAGACAAAACAGCTAGGTTTCGTTGGAATCCAGACAAAGATGTCGGTCTGAAAAACAAAGAGAGCAGTCTCAAAGATCTGGTCTCTGGATATCTACGGCCAGCTGGGAGCCAGGAGAAAGGACAGGAGGGATTATCTGGAAGAAAGACTGAGGTGCCAAGGTCACAGAGAGTTGGGGATCTGTGCAGCAAGTACTGGGCTCATACAAAAGTCAGTAACACTAATGATCACCACAAGTCTGCTGACACCACCGTGAGGAGTAAAGCAAAAGACAGGCCTTTGGCAACTGTCAATCTCTCAACCTCAAGTCCAAATGCTGGAGCAGTGACAAGTGGAAAGGACATGCACAGAGAACCTGAGGTGGCAGGTTCCAGTCTCAAAGAACCAAAGACAGCCAAGACAAGCAAGCCTGCTGGGGTTGGGGGCTCCTATTTAGAACTCTCAGACGGTGCTGCTAAGAAGTGCCCACAGAAGGCTATTTATGGGACACACATCGATCCATCTCGCAACAAGTATGAAGTACATGTACAGGAAGTGAGGAAGATGTGCAGAGAGGAGCCAGACTCTGCCGGTCTTCATATTCGCTCAATATCAGCTCCCCAGGCACCTCAGAAAAGTCCTGGCCTGGACATCATGAAAAGATCGGAGTCTTCCAAAGAGTCATTTTTCAGTTTGATTGAGAAAGAGGACAAGGCGTCGGTGTATGCTAGTCCTGAATTAGTAGAGGGAGGTCTGTTACAGGAAGAAAGTACAGAGATCACAGCCAGAACCTCCAGCAAACTCACAAGAACTTTGATGAAGAAAACTGAAGGCAGCTTTATGATAGAAAAAGGTGGAGTCTGTCTGGGAACAAGAAGAGGCTCAGCACTAAAGACTGCCCCTCAGCCAACAGCCAGAAAATCAATGAGGGCAGAAGCCAGTAGCCATAAAACTGAGGGAAATAGGGATACATTTTTCAGGGGAGAAATAAAGGGAAAAAATAATTCCAGGAAGCAGGTCAAAGAGAATGGTGAAGACAAATATGTCATCACACAGTTCCACGTAGAGCCAGTGTCTTATGCACAGCAGGATAACCCTCCAATGATATTTTCCCTTCATTATGCTTCTCCTTCAGCATTTTCTGTGGACAGCCTGTTAGAAACTACGCAGAGCCAAGAAAAAGACAAGAGTGGAGGTCTACATCAGACAGCCAGTCCAGTCACATGCTCTGCCTCCAGCAGCCAAGGTGTTTTCAAACCTGCTACTGGTGTAGAAACATCGCCGACAATAGGAACCATGTTTCAGGTAAGGGACTTGAGAGGTTTGGTGGCTGGCAATGAGTTTGCTTCAAACACACCTGCATGGATGAAAAAATCTTCCACAGAGAAGAAAACTAACAGTTTCCTATTCCAGCAGTTAGAACGAGGAGAACCCCATGTTTCACCTGAGCAGTCAGATCCTGCAGCAAGAACTACTCACCTGGCTGGAAAGTATTTAGACAATCTTCAGGTTAGCATTCCCTCTCAGAAGACACACACTAAAGTGGCTGACAGAAAACCTTCTGGCCTAAATGTTAGTTCTGCAGGTGAGAGATGGAGCAAGTCAGGTGGAGAGGGTTGCACTCCTGATACTGGCGTGGACACCACCAGGATGGCACCAGTGGTAGCACGCAGGAGGGTAAGCCAGAGCCCTGTATACGCGAAAAGCTGCACAAATGAAGGACAGGATACTTCAGGGGAGAAAGTAATGGAGGATAAAATTGAGAGAAAGGTTGGCGATGGTCAGGATCCCCGCATGCAGCATGTTTCTCCACATAGACTGGATAAGGGGAGTGTCACTCAGGGTATCCAGAGGAATACAGAGACTGTCATCCACAATCCATCAAAGCAAGGCAAGTCTTTGTTTCTTGAAAACAACGCTTCCTTCAGCAGCACTGACACATTTATTGTGAGAGAGACGGATGATGAGGATAACAGTCTAACGGAGATGGAGAGTTTGGGAGTGTCTGTTGCACAGCTGAGAGAAGTCTTTGGGCATAAGACCATCAGCAAGTCAAGGTCAGAGCCAGAGCTGGCTACAGAACAAAATGAACCCAGAAGACCTCGGTCAGCAAAATCACAAGCAGATCTTGCAGCTGTTGGAACAAATTATGAACAAAGGAGTGGTTTTCAGAATGTGGTGGCCATGCCTCGTACGGTATCTGGTGACCTATCAGAGTTTCGGCAGCAGTACTCTAGGGCATGTTGTCAAGGGTGGCATCAAGATAGGCTTGCTGACCAGCCCATAGATGTAGCTTTGAGGGCATGGGTAACCTACAGGGACACATCCAGATATGACCCATACCTGCCTCCAGAGGATATCTTGAAAGAAGTTGCCATAGTAACTGAAAGCACACAGCTTGATGTGCCAGTGAGAAAGAACAAGTCACCATCTGGTGTCAGCAAGGAGTATTTGGGACAAGTGGGAAGTGAATGTCAAGAGACCAGTGTCAGGGGTTTGGTCCCATCTTATCCTGCTCTCCTTTTGCAAAAGGCAGATGTGAGCTTGAAAACAGAGGCATCCATGCAGCCAGGATATTCTGTTGAGGAAAAGAGCATGGATCAGCCGTTGTTCACTTGTGATGCAGACATTGTTAGTAAGTATGAAAGAAAACTGCCTGAAACCGACGACATGAAACTCGGACACAATCATAGCTTGGTACAAGCATCGCCACCATGGACCTATGGCCATCATCACGCCTGGCTGGGAGCTGGAACTGCAGAGACCAACAGCTGGTCAGAAGAACCACCAACCAAAGGGCTTGTCTGCAGCCCGGACTCTTTGCCCCACAGTCAAGATGTGCTGGGCAAGGACCATTCAGGGGAGACCCGGCTGTCAGCAGTAGCGACAATTCATGGCATGCAGAGACAGAGTGCAACCCTCCTGAGCAAAGCCAGTCCTTCGTATGAAGAAACCACTTCATTTGCAAAGCCATCGCCACCCCCACCCTCCAGACTTCCCTCCATCCCACCACCACCACCACCACCTTGGACATCGGGGCAGATGGGAGGACAGGACCGCACCAATCGGCTGTCTGCGTCCAGCTGCCAGCGAGGCAGTGATGGGGGCTACGAAAAAGAGTTTATGGGTGGCTACAATGTGGTCACTGCCTCGTACTTGTATGGACCAGAAGCAAGAGAAGGTAATTCTTGATCTGCTTTCAGTGGGGGGCCAAAATTGTGCTTTTTAACAAATAAAACTGACTATTGTCGATGAGAAAATAGTGTAAATATGACATGACAAGTGCAGACAGCAACATTGCAATAAAAAATGATAAACCAGTATATAAAAATTCTATGCCCCATTCATTTCTTGATCTTTTCCTTTCCATCCCTTCTTCTGTGATTCTGACCTTTTTACGTACCACTGGTCTTTATTCTTGGATTTAAGCATGTTGGGGATTTTTATCCATCATTTCTGTTTTACTCTGCTGCTCTTGTTATGTCCTGTCTCATCCCACCTTCTTTCCCCCCTTTTTACTGTCCTCTTGTGCCACCATGATATAGCCTTTGCTGCTGACACAGTGTTAAACACCAAACATTTATTCGTTCCCCATAATCTCTTATTCATGAAAAGCATAAAACTAGACTAAGAACAGCATATGAAGGTGGAATATTTAACCAGGTTTTCTTTTCTCCCCTTTTCCACCCCTCCCTCCATCACACACACACACAGTGTGTCCACTACAGAGTATACTGTAGAACCCACTACAACATACTGTATAATGAACCCACGTTGAAGGCTGTGTTGTTTATGTGTCTTTGGAGCCACATGATCTGGTATGATGCTTAGATTTATTTAGTTTTTGGTCTGAGGGGCCTGATCCTTTGTGACCTTGACATTGACAACTGTTGTCAGTCTCTTTCAGCAGTGTGCTAGAATTTTTGGGTGTCTAGCACTTGAATGGCATGTTTCGCACTTCATGTTTCATGTGCACTTGTCTTGCTGTTGACATCAGCTTTGCACAGTTCTAAACCCAGTCTTTATTTTATTGATTGCAATAGTTTGACTTTATTCATTTATTCATAGTTAGAATGATTTCATTTGAGTTGTTGCATGTGCTGTATGCCAAGGGTTTGTTTCATTCATATTGAAAGACGTTTTAAAGGTGTTTTGGGGAGGTCTCAGCTAACTTCCACGCGTAGATATGTTTTAAGTTTGTGTACAAGTGTGTGCTGTATTTTATTTCTTTGTGTACTTTCCATTTCTTTAGTTAAATAAGTTTGTGTGTGTGTATGTGCCGCTGTTTTCCTGCAAAGTCATGTTGCCACGCTGTTGAGCTGACCCATGCATGCCTCCTGCTGGTTTCTAGCTGTGGAGCCAGCTGTCTTACCCTCCCCTCAAGAAAACCTTCTGCTGGCAAGTTCCAGTGCTACCTTCCCTCGCTCCCCTGGTGCTAGGCAAACCTTCCAACAACAAAAGCAACAGCAGCAGCAAGTTCAGAAGCAGCAGTGGGGACAACAGCATAAGGATAGGAACACGTCAGTCAGCCCCCTCACCTCCCAGTCCACTGCAGCTCCTGCCCCTGTATCGACAACTCTTGGCCACAAGTTGTCTCCCAGCTCTGTTCCTGCCCCTCCCACACGAGGAGAGAGTAGTGGTGGTGGATCTAGGACAGGGCTGGTGGGACTTGGGAAGAACTCCAACACAATCAAAGTTGCCACAGCCCGTGACATCGGCTTGTCTGTTGCTCAGCAGCTTGGAGTTCAAAGCCCACCCCCATCTGTGGGGTCATCAGGCACCATTTTTGTTTCCTCGGCAGGCACTGATCCTAGCGTGAGCCCTTCTTCCAGAGGTATAGTAATCCCTCCCTTCTACTGTTATCTGTGCTGTCGTCTTTTGTCTAGGCATGGTCGCATAAACAACAGGCATCGGTTGTAGAAACAGGCTTCTGTAAATGTCTGACATTGTGCCTGTAGCATCATCAGGAGCTGCCATATTACACAAAGACCTTGTTGCAGAAATGATTGCCAAAAGACTGCCATGATGTTCATTATTGGCATAAATAAATCAGGTTCCAAACTGTGCAACACAAAACAGTTTCTGCAACTGGTTCTTGAACCAGTTTGTAGTGCACGTCATATGAGAAACCAGAAACATGGAGCTGTTTCTGAAACATTGTGTTGCCAGACGTTGCCTGTTGCTAATGTGACCAAACCTTGTGCTTGCCGCTGGTTTCCCTCCCTGAACCTTTGCTTGCATGCTTGTACAAACATCTGGTGCTGCAGCTTAAAGGACTGCCATCCATTCATTGAAGTTTTATTTGGTTTTCAGCTTCCCATTTATTTGATTATTGTTTGTTGTTCAAATGTTAATGTCTGGCTCAAACAAAAATACCCTGGAATTTTCGGTTTTGCTTGCTTGTTGCCTGACAGACTTCATAGCATGGTTATGTGCACAGCAAGGCAGTCAGTACAGTGTGTACTGCATTCAGTGCAAACACCATACCCACAGCATGTGCCGCGCTGACTTGAAACAGGGGAGAAACTGAAAGTGACAGTAGTTTGATGTGCGTCAGCATGCCTAATATTAATTATTATGGTAGTGTTTTGGCAGATAGCATCGGATGTTTGTACACTCCTGTGCCCGTATGCACAGGAAGCAGCCAGTCTTGACTAATAAGCATTTTACAACGCTGCCATTGACTTGGTCATGGGCCTGACGAGGCAGAGCTTCATCAGGCACTAGTCTTTGTGTCCGTGAATGTGCACATAGCTGTGCTCTTCCTGTTGTAAATGTTGGGGGGGGGGGTTACACTCTGTAACTGGCTCGTATTCATTGGGTTCTGTTTTCAGTATTCACTTTTCAGTAAACTTTACAGTGTCATTGTATAATAAGTAGGCATAGATATAAACCCATGGAGCATAAACATGTATTTATAGACTGGTTAAAATCAACAGACATGTAAAGACCTGCTTCTGATTTTTTTTCTGCCCAAAGGTTGGGGAAGAACTTGTATGTAGCTCTGTGTATAATCAGCACTGTGTGTTTCAGCTCTGTGTGTCTCAGCTCTGTGTATGTCTCAGTTCTGTGTCTCAGCTCTGTGTATCTCAGCTCTGTGTATGTCTCAGTTCTGTGTATGTCTCAGTTCTGTGTCTCAGCTGTGTATTTCTCAGCAAGGTCGTGACTACCATGATGGATTAAGATTCCTACAGTGCATATTATGCTTGGTTTATCTTTGAGTTAACAGAGCAGGTTTCTAATAAAAAGATTTAGAATCTTGTAATCTATGTATGTTATGTTGTCTCGGAATTGTTTAACAGACCAGGTTTCTAATCGAAAGAATTTTTTTTTATTTTGTTGTGTAAATGTCTTAAAGATGTTGTAATAACTTGAACTTAATTCGTTTGTGATGCAGAACATTTGAAATGTATCTAACCTCAGATGTTAAAAGTGATAAGAATAATGTCTGCCATCTGTACAGTCAGTGTTGTGTTTCATGTAACACCATAAAACTTCATGCATTTCGACATTTGTAAGCCACAATGCTGTTTTGAACAAGCTGCAGAGATAACCAAAGACTAAAAGAAGACATTACAATTAATGACCTCAAGTATAAATGTACTTTCATATTATTTCTGAAACTGGCAGAATCTGATTACCTGTTAAATATATTCAGACTGAAAAGTTGGGGGTTTTTTTGTACTGACCATTAACGTGGTTAAAATCTAAAACCTCTTTTTAGTCTCGAAATAATAAGGAAGACTGCTATGCAACAGTTAACAAAGATAGTTACAAGAAACTGAAACTGCAGGAAAATGTAAAATGGACACACCCCTCCTTACTACAGTGTATGTGAATTCGGCACAGATAAAATTGAGTTTAATAATCTTTATGATTTAAGACCATTGGTAGAAAGCAGGCAATGGGAAGATTTTCCTTCTACCTTATCACAGCAGTCAGAAGTTCTGGTCGTAGCTTTTATTTAACCGATTGTGAACTGATGTGAAAGAATGAATGTAAAAATATTCTATTTATCTTGCAGCTTTTAAACATCAAACTAGTGATGTTCGTCGACAACAACCCCAGAATGTGGAGAAGGAGAGACAGAGACGAGAAGAAGAGGAGGCTTACAGAAAGAAGCGATTGGTAAATCAAATATTAGCCTGCATATGAATCTGGGCATTCACATTTGCCTTTGATAGAAATCGGCAGAAAGATCAAGTAGTTTGTCGTCCATGTGATAATACTGCAAATCACACAGAAAAGTCAAGATGAAGGATGGGGGCGTGGGGGTGTGTGGAAACCCCCACTTTTCTGTGGACCAGCATCGTGAGGGTGGCTTTCATCTGCTGAATTGCTGCCTAACCTTCCTTGACCCGTGGGTCGGGTACCCATTTGCAGCTGGGAGAACTGGCGGAAATGTGGTGCAGTGCACAGTGTGCCTTGAGGTTCGGTGGACAGTGGTCTGATGACTTGGCCGTCCACTCCCCTTGCTAGTCAAACAACACCTTGTTAAGTATTAAAATCTAGTACATGTTGTCTTTCGTATTGTGTTGGTCCTTACTGACATGGCATAAAGCTACAGCTGACAGCTGCCTTTCCTACAGGAGGAGCTGTATGAGGAAGAAAGGTTGAAGAGGATCAGGAAGAATGAGGTAGACAACGAGGCACGTCGTCACCATGACTACTTCAGGTAAGTAGAGTATAGCAGTTTGTGGATCCACAGCAGTGAATAGACTGTGGAAATCAGTAGACCATCACTCCACAACTCAGAAAAGTAGACCCACAGCAGTCGGTGACCATAACAGTAGATCCACAGCTGTTAATAGACTGTGGCAGTCGGTAGACCACAGCAGTGAGTAGACTATGGCAGTCAGTAGACCACAGCAGTGAGTAGACTATGGCAGTCAGTAGACCATAACAGTAGATCCACAGCTGTTAATAGACTGTGGCAGTCAGTAGACCACACCAGTCAGTAGACTATGGCAGTCAGTAGACCATAACAGTAGATCCACAGCTGTTAATAGACTATGGCAGTCGGTAGACCATAACAGCACAGCTCAGAAGTTAGCAGTCAGTAGAGCTGAGCAGCAACACTAAAGGTAAAATGATGATCTGACATTAGAAGTGCAAGAGAGTCACCCGGTCCAGCTGAGTTGTTTTCACTTGCCCCTCAAGACCAGCAAAACTTTGTTGGCATTCCTGCTGACAGGCCTGTTTCCTCTGTTGGTGCTGGTCGTCAAGCTGGATAGGGGATGCACGCCTGCACGTGCGAGAGGAATTGAATTCATGGGTCTTTTGTTACCACTGCTGTCAGCCAGTTGTATGTTCAGGTCCATCACAAAATCTATGGCCATGCTAACTCCATTAAGGACAATCACTGTTTGTTTTTTTTTGTTGTTTTTTTTTGCAGCAATGCCCAGAAGTCCCCCATCTCACCCAACAGATTTGATGACTCTCCAGCAACTCACCAGATGGGTACTGAGCGCAAAGAGACACTTAGCATTCCTCCAGAGCGACGAAGAGGCTTTCAGATTCAAGGCAAAGCTCGTGCCTTATTTAATTTCACAGCCCAGAATCCCAGGTTGATTATTGTTTGATGTAGTTGTTGTCACAAGATGTTTACTCTTTCTGTGTTGATATTGTTTGTATTCTTTCTAATTCTGTATTTCTTGTTTTATTCCATTTGAAAGTCTTGTTTTTATTTCTTCTGGTTTTTTTTATTCCTTTTGATATTGTTTTTAATTTCTATTAATCTTGTTTGTATTCACCTTCATGATATTTGAAGCCTTTATTAGAGCTGCTACGTTTTAGCATGTATTCTACATGCTCTGGATTGGCACCAAAGACTGAATGATTCCCTTAAGTTTTGTTTCTTGTAGAACAAGGCCGCACTGCGGTCAGTCTTCCAGCTTTGGGTTCAATGTACTGCTCAGTTAAGAGCTTGCAGGGCTGAGGCCAAGTACATTCTTGGTCAAGAAACTTGTGTAACACAGTGCGAAACCACTAAGTACAAAATACAGTTGCTGTGCGGCTTGTGAATTTAGAAAGAACAGATTTATTTCTGTAGGTGTTCTGGGTACAGCTGTACGTATGGTAAAATGACAGCAAGTTTATATGAGCGAAATGAATCCTAGGAAACAATATCAGTTTTGGCAAGGAGAACATTAGTGATAAGCCATCCTCCCGGTATGCCACAAAAATGAAATCACTGTCGGCTGACCCAGACCCATCAATTCAAGAGTCCATGAGAGGCTTTTCATTGGTCTCGGCAATCAGATGACAGTCTAGCAGTAAATATTATCCTCAATTGAAGGACATCTACTTCTGGTTTCTTTCTTTACCAAAGGTGAAATGTGCATGTAGATTTGTCTAGTCTTTGCCCTGTTTAACAAGATCTTTGTGCTACAGGGAATTGTCTTTCCGCAAGAACGACATCCTGTACTTGATGAGGCAGATTGACAAGAACTGGTACGAAGGGGAGCGGCAGGGTCAATTGGGCATTTTCCCAGCCAGCTATGTGGAGGTGTGTTTCTGATCTTTGGGAACATGGTTGCTGATTGTGTGTGCACATGAGGGTGTGCTTTTGATGTGTATATGTGGGAAGGTACATTCACACAACTGTGCATATGCATGCTTGTGTACATGTGTATGAACAAACATGTATATGTGTACATATGTGAAGATGGCTGTCGTGTGAATACGTTCCTGTATACAATTATGCAGATGATAAAGAAGCTATTTGGTTTGGATTTTAGTGAGAGAAGATGGTGAGGCTGCAATGCACAGTGTGTGATGTTACTTCTTGTTTACAATGTGTATAATTCACACCATGCAGGTCATGTTAGTATGTGCCTACATAGAATGGAGATTACAACCTTAATACTGTAATATATTGTCCAGATTGTGACATCTGTTGAAGCAGCTCAGGTTGCGGCCATGCAGTAAATGTTAATATGTGTGCATTGTCCAGATTGTGACATCTATTGAAGCAGCTCAGGTTGCGGCCATGCAGGCAGAGGGACAGGCTCGCGCCAGATACAATTTCACGGCCCAGTCATCTGTTGAACTGTCCTTGAGGAAGGTGAGGTGGCAGCTAATCTGTTTACCTGTACTTGTGTGCCAGGTGTCAATGAGAGAGTAACAGTTCGATTGCAATTTTTCTAACGTTTCTCCTTTGTCAGAAGTGACTACTTTTAGCCTAAAAAATGGCTAAATCTATGATTTTTACACTGCACAGTGGTCTCGCAGTGAGGTTAGGAGAGGAAAGGCTAAAGGTCTGACAGTGGTGTTAAGATGGGAAAGGGTGATTGTGGGAGTCAAGTGTGGGGAGGAAATGAAAAGGGGACCCGGTGTCTGGGAAGAAGAGAGTAGCTGGTCCTGTCAACTGGCATCACATCCATACAGCAAGCGTGTGTGGTGAAACGTCCCCAAACATGATTTCTCTGTCCTAATCACAGTGTCAGTTACCACAGTGTCATTTACCACAGTGTCAGTGTCAGTTACCACAGTGTCATTTACCACAGTGTCAGTGTCAGTTACCACAGTGTCATTTACCACAGTGTCATTTACCACAGTGTCAGTGTCAGTTACCAGTGTCATTTACCACAGTGTCAGTGTCAGTTACCACAGTATCAGTTACCACAGTGTAATTGTCAGTTACCACAGTGTAATTGTCAGTTACCATAGTGTCAGTGTCAGTTACCACAGTATCAGTTACCTCAGTGTCAGTTACCACAGTGTAATTGTCAGTTACCACAGTGTCAGTGTCATTTACCACAGTGTCAGTGTCAGTTACCACAGTGTCAGTGTCAGTTACCACAGTGTCAGTTACCACAGTGTCAGTTACCACAGTGTCAGTGTCAGTTACCACAGTGTAATTCTCAGTTACCACAGTGTCAGTGTCAGTTACGTCAGTGTCAGTTACCACAGTGTCAGTTACCACAGTGTCAGTGTCATTTACGTCAGTGTCAGTTACCACAGTGTCAGTGTCAGTTACCACAGTGTCAGTTACCTCAGTGTCAGTTATCACAGTGTCAGTGTCAGTGACCACAGTGTCAGTTACCACAGTGTAACAGGCTATGATGCCTTTGTCAGTTGACTAAGTATGCTTGCGTGTCAGCAAGATGGCTACCAGAGTAAGCAGCTTGATGCAGAAATAAGGGCAAGGAGACAATGATGTAAAACGTTTAAATGAGTGAGTAATAAAATTCTAACATGATAATGATAGTTGAAAATAACTAATAAATTCAGCAGTATGTAGGAGCGAAAAGGAAAGAGGTACAGGTACAGAGGGAATTAATCTTGGAGCTCTGGTGCCAGGGTAAGAGATGAAGTGGTACTCCATGCTTTTACAATCTCCTGAATCCTCGTTCATCTGCCAAATGAACCAAACTCTTATCATGTGCAAGATCACTTTGATAGTGTGGATGGTCATGACCATGGATTTTTACAAGTGGACTTCCAGGGGTTCTGTCTGGGTAACGCAGGTTCCTCCCCTCCGTTCCCTCCTCCCCTTCCCCCACACATATGTTGCTGACTTTCATTAAACAGCCAAAAGCACAAGTGAAAAATCTGACCTGTCAATGTGTGGCCAGGGCGAATTTGTGGTGCTGCTTAGACGTGTGGATGAGAACTGGTTTGAGGGGCGCATTGGCAACCGGCAGGGAATATTTCCAGTGAACTACGTGGAGGTCATACGCGAACCTTCCACCCCTCTGATCACTCCTGCACCGTCTGTTATTACTACCCCAATGACAGGTAAGATGACCTCATGTGGGACCCCCCCCACCCATCCCCCAAAAATCCGCAACAAATGTGCTTTGCTGTGTAGTCTTATGCTTTTTGGGTACTAGCTGCTGTATTTTTGTTTGAGGCTCTGAGAGTTTTATTTAATTGTGAAAAATTAAGGTACTTGAAAAAGTTATTCCCGAATCTTATTTGAGGCAAGTAGATTTTGTCAAATGAATCTGTTGCATTTTGTGAAAAAAACCCAGAAATATATATACAATGTATTAGGTATTCTAGCACAGTGTGAACAGGTCATTGAAGTCCTGGATAAATTTTGGAAAAATGTAGACCATTTCCAGGTCTGGAAAAAAACATAGAAAAACTATTTTGCCCATCAGCTTCTCAAAAATATATGATGGAATGTTTTAAAAACTAAAGTTACAAAATATTTCCTAGCTGCATTTTGCAACCATAAAGTATTAATGGAAACATAGATTGTATCAATGGAGCCAAAGATTGCATCCATGAAACTGTTGAATGTATTGATTGAACCATTGGCTGTACTGGTGGAACCACTGACTGTGTCGATGGCATTTTAAATAAACACTTCTAGAGATCCTGTACTGAAAAGAGAGAATTTTTTAGAAACAAGTGGGGTATTCTGAATCAGTTGACATGCTGGGTTAAACGCTTATGCTGTCAGTTGTCACCAGCATGTAGGTCAGCCTATGAAAATGTCCAGCATAAGTTTACTGCTTTCATAGCAAATTTGGACAAACCCAGCCTGCATGTCTGTCTGGGGTCTTCGGTTAGTCTGTCTTTAAATGTGCATTAACTCTGCATTAAGTGGCTGCTGGATGGAAGAGAAGATCTTAACCGAAGTTCGATAGAAAAAGATACTTTAAATAGAATTCAGGCTGACAGTTCAGAGAAAATACTAAATCTTGGATTTTATTGAAGGTCAGAAAGTGATAATAATATACACTTCAGAAATTTATGACTTTTTAAACAAAATTTTTATTACAGTAACAACTTTCAACACCAAATGGTATAAATAATATTTAAACTTTTCCAATAAAAATTCTTTAGGAATTTTAAGGTCCAAGAATTGATCTGGCCAAATAAAGTCTGTTACTGCAAGTGACTTAGTTTATTAGCAATAATTTTTTAAACATGCCAAGATCTGTGCGCCATCTACGTCATGCATAAATCTATGTCATATGAATGCAAAGTGTTCAAGGATCCCTCATTTCAGCATGACATGTCTAGGGTTTTGTCTCTAACTACACTGTGCACATGTCTGTGCCAGGCACACCAGAAATGCTGTCACCAGTCAGTTATGATGCAGCTCCAACACCTCCTCCACAGCCTTCACCGAGTGCTTTCATGTCTCAACGTTCTCCAACTGCTGGGCCATATGGCTACCGACAGCTACAGCACCCACAACAGCCACCATCTTTTAGCCAGCCAGGAGCTGCGCAGTCCTCTTTGCTGGTTACAGCCCCAGTCGACTCTAAAGCTTACACCATGCTGTCCCGGCAGAAAGCTGAAGCTGACATGGGCATTCCTGATGGGAAGTCTCCCCTGAGCCCTGTTGGCCAGCAGACAAGCAGAATGGCAAGTCCAGGCCAGTCGTTGAGGGGGTTGCCAGGACAACCAGGCCCTGCCCCTCCCCATCAGACAGGTGGGATGGCAAGTCCAGGCCAGTCCTGGCAAGCACCACACGCACAGCCAGGGCCAACCATCCCGACCTCCCGCCTGCAGGTAGACAAACAGTCCAAGGCCAGCCCCAGGTCCAACGGGCAAGCAGCACCAGGAAGAAGGCCAGATGATGATCTGGCTCTTGCCAGGTAAGGTTTGTACAGGGGGTGAAGATGGGGTCTTAAATACGAGCACTGCTATTTTTTAAGCAGCTGTAGGGACCCATTCAGCATGACTAAGCACATTGTTGCTTAACCACAGCTGGTGGTAACCAGTGCTCAGGCAGGGGATTTGTCCACTGAAACTTCAACTTTCTGCCAAACTCGGACTGCATCATGTTTAACTCAAAGAATGCGGTTCACCTTTTGAGAACACTTTGTGCCGGAGGTTTTTTGGGTATGTTTAAAAAATTGTAAAAAAATAAGAAGAACTGTAGAGGCTAAAAGGGGGAAACAAACTGAATTTTAAAGATAAAAACAAACTAAAATAAACTTTACTTACGATGGACTTTGGTAAAATCTAGCAGCAACAAGGTACGTGAAAATCCATTTTTGAAAAAGTCTGAACACAGCACAGTCACACACTTTATCCTTCTTCACCCTCTGATTCGCTAGCCGACAAAGAAAAGTGATATTCTTCACTGCTGGACGTGCCCTCAAGCATTACAACCCTTTTTCGTAAGACCATAATGAGGAATGACAGTTGTTAAAGGGAAGAAATTCAGGTCGGACAACTTGGGAAACTTTTTTCTGTCCTTCATATGTAACCTTTGTTTGACAACATTTAGGGTCTGAAAATTGCTTCAGCTGCCTGCAGTGCAGACTTTATCTGGTAAGGCTGCTTTTCTAATAAGAATGTCCTAAACCTCAGGTATCGTGCCCTGTACGCCTACCGCCCTCAGAATGAGGACGAATTGGAGTTGAGAGAAGGTGATGAGGTGTTTGTTATGGAGATGTGTGATGACGGCTGGTATGTTGGCACGTCTGCTCGCACAGGGTGTTTTGGTACCTTCCCTGGCAACTACGTGAACCGGATATGTGAGTACGATAGACTTACCTGATTGTACTTGTGTTTAAACTTTTAGCATTGGTTAGGATGTGAATACACTGCATATGTTGCCATTGCATTATTGTCATAATGTGCCATGAGTGTCATGTCGACAATTTTTATTTAGGACTAAGATATCTCATCAAGCCTGATTATATCGAGCCTATTTGTTTATTGAGGGGTCAATTGTTGCTGCTGCAGACATGTAGGTATTTTGTTCCTGACAAATATTGAAAATTGATGAGAGCATGGAATATCTAAACATTTCTTAACTGTTCGTGAAAATAACTTTTTGACAAATATTTCTTTCAGGTCTAAAGTAAGCATGTTGGTTTTCACTCGTCTGCAATGCAATCTATTTTGCATCCATTTAGAAGCCATGTGAACTATTAATAGCACCGGTCAGGTCTAACTAACTAGCACCATCATTTGAATGTCACAGTGTTATCAACCAAGCAGAATAGAATGACAAGAATTGTTTCCTCTTGCTGTTTAGAAAACAGACAGTAAAGGTCAAAGCAACAGAACTAACTTGTCAAGAAAGGTAAACATGCATTACAGAACAAAGAACAGTTGAAGTCAACAGTAAATGATTACCATACTCACTGCGTCCTTTGCTGCCTGGATATTTTAGTTGTGGGGGATGCTTGATCCAAGCTGTGAAAAACCACCGCACAGAGTGGCAAGAGAAGCAAGAAATCGGAAGTGTTGGTCATTCCTTCATCGTGGAAAAAAACTGTGAATTTTGTTTTATTTAGGACTAAGATACCTTTTACTGCATATCTCATCAAGCCTGATATTGTAACATGCAACTTGTTATGCAGATAAACTCTTATCTCTTCAAACAAGTCATGCAAGCAAATAATGCAACTGCAGTTCTGTTGTAACAAAGATTTTCTGACACTGGAAATTATGAGGCAGGAGAAGATCTGTTTCCCCACACAATTCTGGCATATGCTGTATGGAGGTTTTGCTAAAATATGAGTTGTATGACATGCTTGTAAAGTATACCCCACCCCTCTCTTTAGTTTTCCCCAGATGTGACTTGGCACTGGCCTGAAATAGCCTCCCATATCACCTACTAATAATGAAGTTGGTGTGTTACAGAGTGAACCGTGAGAAGGCTGCATGCAAGCGGACAGTCAGCATGAAGGAGCAGATGGGGCAGATTTTACGGTCATCTCAGGTAGAATCTGAGGCCAGTGCCCACCACGTCATTTGTCGTGACCTACAGTCTGTGCAGACACGTGCTGCCATGAGATGGAGTGGGGAAGGGGACCCTGTTGTGTGTCTGACAGCGGAAGTCGCACCAGCTGACTCTGGGACTGACTGCTGCTCTCAGCTGTAGCTTTCTGTGCAGTCAAAGGTGGTGTGCGTGAGGCTTTGCTGTGTTGAGGGTGTACTTGCATGCCGTCAGTAATGCCCAGTATGTTTGCCCAAGAAAGAGACAGCACTGACATGTGGGTTGATTGCATGCAGATTAATTGTCTCCAAGAGGAGCACCATTGGCGGCTAAACCTTGTGATTCAGCACGACATCAGTGGGGCGGGTGTTGTATGTGGACAAACACATAGAGCAGCAAAAAAGGTTAACTTTTTTCCTTGGCATGCGATCACACACTTTGATCAGCTGATTCGGTTCGGGCTGTGCTACAGAAAAGCATGAGCTTTGTTCACTGACTAAAAACCCAGCTGCATGCATGGAATCTCTTGCCTGGTTAGCTATGGAGGACATGCTTTGATAGCATAACAAGAGTGCTAGCAGATTGTTGTTTTAAGACCATCTCTGTTTTATACTGAGGCAGCTGCCCTGGATGTGGGTGTGATCACTAGTGTTATGTTCTGTGCCATGTACATGGAACTGTAAACCATCCAAACCATCGTATGGAGGCAGCTGGTTGAGTGAGCATGCAGGACTAACTTGCGAAGCATGGATATGGGTTTTACAAACAATTGAGAATGGGCAAAGGAAGTGCCATGCAGGGATATAAGATCACGTTTTAGAATATGTGTATTCTCTTAGAGAGTTTTTTATGTATATCTCTTCAGACTTTTTTAAAAACTATGCATTGTCGTATGTCAGCTTATTTTACTCAGAAACTAGTACACAGAATAGGCGCCAGCAGGTCTAAATTTAAAATATCTTACTGTTCAGCTTATTTTTAACCATGAATGGAATGTTTGAGTTCATGCAAGAGTGAAATGGAATTGTTAATATCGCTTGCATATCTTGACCTGCTTTGCTAGTGCCACAGGTCTGTGTTAGGCTGCTACAGTTGTCATGGATATGCTTTCTCTTATTACCTGCATCGTTCACTGCTCTGATTGAAAGGTCTTCTAGCATGAGAGAAAAATTGTAAAGTTATTTGCAGTTTTAACAATAACAGATTATATTTGTTTGCAGTAGCGAAGCCTTTTCTTGCTGCTTTACATGCTGGACTGATAATAGGATAAAGATGGCGATAATAGGATGAAGATGGTGATGATAGGATAAAGATGGTGCACAGAAATATGTCTGTGTCTGTTGGGAGGGAGGGAGGGGATGGGAATGTTAACTGTTGGTTGACAAACCCCACTGGATGATGGCTGGTTTCTATTTTTAGTGATTGGAAGTACATAGTAGCTACTGTGTATTCTGCCTTGGCGTCTGGGGTTGGAATAAGTATGCATTAATGGTGGATCTTTTTAAAAAATATATATTATAGTATTTATATGATTTTAGTGGTCAGAAATTGGAGTTGTTCCATGTCCTTGCTAACAAGACAGAGTGCTAGGTTTGGCAAGGAGTTAGGTTGAATGGATTTGGTGGAAATGGAGACTGAAATTATTCTGGGCAAGCAGGGCAAAGTTGAAACTAGTTTTATCATAGGATAGTGCATAGTGTGGAGCGCTTATAACAAAGTTATTTCTGTCCCTCAACAAATGGTTTTCACCGTGGCCCATTTATAACAAGGTTATTTCTGTCTAGAACATATGGTTTTCACACTGATACACTTGAGAGCCACAATGCTTGCTTCCAACTTTGGTTTAGAGTTAACCCTTTATCACTTCAGCAATGCTAGACTAAGTTACTGTTGAACTTCAGCTCAACAGCAGAGGTCACCTCAAGTGCTGCCGTATGGGCTGCAAGGTGACAAGCATCAGAAAGTGTGTACAGCATGATCGTGTTAGTTGTAGTGTTTGCACACGACAGTTTGTTACCAAAAGCATAGTTTCCTTGTGCCTAGGTCTGATCGTGCATTTACGAAAGTTTTACGAGCTCTTTAGGACCACTTGATCACGTGAGAACCAAAAAATTTCACAAGTACTTACGGAAGACATAGTGCAAGATTGGAGAAATAGAGTAAGATGCAAGAACTGAAAAAAGAACAGTATCAAGAAAGGTCTGCTTGTTCTTGAAGTTGACTGTGTGCAGATAATCATGGAGCTACGTGCTGCGCAACACTGTTGTTGGCTGAAGCTTGTTTGCCCAGGTTGTTGCAACATAAATATCAAGGTTGTTGGTGTTTACATTTAATGGTTATAAAGACAGGAAAACACACACACAAGCCTGCAATGCCTACATGTCTGTATTCATGACCATTTTGCCAGAGAATCCGTCATACGTGATCATAGTGAAATAATTGAATTGTTGATATCTGGAACAGAAAGGCATGTTGTGATCCACTGTGTTTACAGATGGAAGTTGCAGATAATTGGAAATGAAAGAAATTTGTATTAGAATCTGTCCTCACAAGTTGACCTTGTGCTACTGCAGCTTCAGCAGCCCGGCTTGATGTGCCTTGACGATGTGTTATTTTGTATTCCTTTTACACCAAGCAAGCATAATTTGCCTTCCAACTTGTAGAGTCTAGTAAATAGCCATATTTATTTATTTATCAGACTGAGTTCAGTGTTGTGCAGACAGTGGTGGTGTGTATGTTACATCAGTGACAAGTTTTTTGTTGCCAGTCATGTATTTGTATTTTTGGCAATAGCATTATGTAGTCACTGTCAGTCTGTGGTTCATGTACGTGTATTAGGTCCATTGACCTGCTGTGTCATGCATTTCTTTTCACATTTTGATTGCTGCCTGTAAGTCGCCCAGAGAGAAAGACACGGACAGCTATCAGTGGATGAACCTACTACCAGGACAATGAAAACGCGAGCAGTTGTTGAACAAAGAGAAAGTGTTCTATATTGAAAGGTTGTTTTATTCACTGTTGTGGTACACAGGGCTGCCAGTGGCAGCGGTGTTGTTCTTTGTTTGATATTCCTTGTGCCCCTGAATTTGCTTATTCTTAGTCTGAAATAGCCCTTTTGAATACAGGGAAGAAAAACTAGGGGCCTGCGACCATGATGTGAAGAACAGTTTAGGTTCCAAGGAGCTGTATTGTACAATTCCAGTCCCACTACCTGCAGGCTGCACGGTGTCGGTGTTATTCGTGTGGTGCTACATGCAAGAAGTCCGTGTCGTCTGTGTCGTCGTTTCTTGTATAAATTACCTACTGGCTGACCGAGGGCTTTTGGCCTTGTATCTTTGTGTTGATAGGGTTCTTGTACATGTATATCTACAAGTTTTGTAGCAGGTGGAATTAAGTTTTACCCATATCACTGTCAGTTTAATAGCATGTAGTTTATCCATCATCAGTTGCTTGAAGCGTTCAACAGCAATTGCTTGTGTTTCTGATCTGCTAGTATTTGAATGTTGGCATGAATGCAGTAAGAATGGGCATAACAGGCCTTAGTGTTGTTTGAGAAATTACTGGGATGTAGTTGGCTTGAACTAAGCTGAGATTTCTAGATGTACAGGGACAAAGGGTTCTTACAACTAAGATCTAGAAGAAAGTTTCAGTTATTTTGTGATAGTCTACATTTTTTTGGTAAGTTGTTTATTTGGGTGAGATGTTTAGTCGTCTACCTGCTTATGTATTGTAGGACCATTTTGTGTTTAATAGCCTTCCCGTTTTCATATCTGTCTTTTGTCTTATTTCTGCTGCTTGACAGGTTTTTCCATTCTGATCCCCAGTAGGGAATAAAGGACATAATTTAATAATTTGCAGTTGAGGTTCAAATGATTACTGATAATTGGGATGGCTTTGAAACTGTGTTGGTTTTAGATTAAGATGTACAGTTTTATTGTAACTATGATGATCATAAATAGTTGTCACAACCTTAATCAGGATTTTGGCTTGAGAAGAAGCACATGGACTGTAAAATTACTGTAAGTTTTGGTGTGTCAGTTTAGCATTGACATTTTGTTCCAGAAACATGCAACTGTTTTATTGTCTTGAATTTGGGAAGTTTATCACAGACGGTCAGTACTATCAACTGTTTCACCTGATCATCACGAAGGATGAAGTATTTCACTTCAGATCCTGTCGGGTGTGATTCAGATCAGAACATTTAAGTCGGATGTCTTTGTAACAGATTAACTGTGAACTTCTGCAGGTAGTGATGGGTGGGTGGTAGCCACACACAGTGTTGGTCACCAGTCAGTATCAGGGTCTGTAACAATAGGCCTTTCTTTTCCTTTCTCTCCCACCTTCCTGTGTGCAGAGGGCAATGACTGGGGTTGCACGTGATGAGTGGCATTGTGAAGTAGCTGTTTGCTGTCTAATTCAGAACTGTTTCAGTCCTGTTCTCATCACACCTGTCTCTGCCGGCGTGTTCATTTGTTGCTAGTGGGAAGCACTTGATGCTGCAACAGAAACTGGCCTTAGTTTTTGTTGTTTTTTTTAAAAATCATTACTTAACATGTTTATCTTTACACGGTCATGTTGTCCAGTGCAGTTTGCAGATTTCCAACATTTAGAACTGAGTGTTGTACAGAGTTGACTTTGTTGCCATAGCAGCAACAACCGCTGTTTCCAATATGCACAGTGCCCGGGACGTTGATCTGGCAAATACATGACAACGATGTACAGATGAGCTGCGTTAATAGCAAGTTAGAAACACAGAAACCCGATGTAGTAAGGTGATGTAGACAGTACGGCGAATGGAAGAGACCGTAGTTACTGCTAGTGTAACCGTAGGGATTGCTGTAGCCACACGTACCACACGTACCGCGTGATCGGTACCATCACTAATGTGTCGATGGCATCTCATCTTCACCTACAACCTCTCTGGCCCTTAATGAACTGATAAAGAATTTCTCCTGAGTTATTAGTCTTGCCTTTTTCTTCGCTTGTGTGCATCTGTTCATGTTCGGTGCAATTCTGTGTACGTGCGTGTGTCGGGGAACGCTGTTTGGACGTGAGCGTGCTGGGTAATGAAGGGGGGGAGGTGTCGCAGCACAAACGTGGTTGACGGCTGTGACAAGAGGTGGGGAGGGAGGGGGCTGAGCCTAATTGAATTTTAGCGTTGTTGTGTCATCTAACGCATATGTTAAATCTAAGAATTGATAAACTAAACATGGGGACTTGTTATGACAGTTTTAGTGAAATGAAAGTTTCACACCAAATATCGTTTCTTGTAAACTACTCACTTCACAAAGTGCCGCTTGGGGTGCAGTTGTTATGGACTGGTGCCCGATCGTAGCGAACATTACACTGTGCTCTATGGGGAAGAGAGAAAAATCGGTCAGTGAAGGTAGTGCGGTGCTGAGCCTATAAGCACTTTAATTCTTCGTGCTTTCTCCACATCAATATCCCGCTTTGTTGGGACGGCTTGACGCGACGTTAGCCGCAACATTTCTCTGGTGACAGGAGCTAGCAGTCGGTGTGCGTGTATCCTGTTGCTCGTTGGTGGTACGTGTATCCTGTTGCTCGTTGGTGGCACGTGTATCCCGTTGCTCGTTGGTGGCACGTGTATCCTGTTGCTCGTTGGTGGCACGTGTATCCCGTTGCTCGTTGGTGGAACGTGTATCCTGTTGCTCGTTGGTGGCACGTGTATCCCGTTGCTCGTTGGTGGTACGTGTATCCTGTTGCTTGTTGGTGGCACGTGTATCCTGTTGCTCGTTGGTGGTAGGCGTATCCTGTTGCTTAGTGGTGGTACGTGTATCCTGTTGGTGGTGGTATGTGTATCCTGTTGCTCGTTGGTGGTACGTGTATTACGATCTCCAAAACACCCAGTAGTGCCCAGCGGCTTAACCCCTGGCGTCCCAGCTCTGTGCGGACGGCTCAGCAGAAGACAGACCGGGATGGCAGAGATTGTCGGAAGCTCCATCCCGCATGTCCACCTTCGATGTCCTCCTTCGACCTTGTGAGGCAGATGCTTTTAAATTTTGTAACTACTGGAAACATGATACAGTTCATGCATACCAAAATCTGGTGCAAATTTCTGTATGCACTACATTATCAATATTCAGAAGCGAAGGACCTTACCCTAAACTTCAGCAGTCAGTTCGCTTCAGTCCCCTCCTCCGCTGGCAACAAGGATAACGACGTGGGGGGAGGGGGAGGTGGGAGCGTAGTTGGGGACGAGGGGAAGGAAAGAGGAGTACAGATGGAACAAACTGCAGATGGAAACTACAAACTGAAAACTAGTGGAACATGATAAATATGTCTGGCGGGACACTGGAACCGATCCCGTCAGCCTGTGTATCGGTCATAAGCACACAAATGTATGTTGTACTGAAATGGGGCTGTTTATCGAAGGCGACGGCTATTTTTGACAAGCCAAGGGGTCCCTGAACATTAAAAATGTTGGTTTCCGACCCTCTTCGCGAATGAGGTGATTCGCCTAACTTCAGCCTGGCGGTCATTTACTGTTCTCGCCACACAGTCTGCGTCTGTATCGCCATTTGATAGTCCGTGAGACCACGTACTCGGCCTTTCCAACAGAAATCCAGTGCCCCCCCCCCCCACTTCCACTGTTTTTCAAATGTTCAGTTTTCTGTTTCTTTTCAAATAGAAAATTGAATTGTACAAAGACACTCAGAAAAACAGATTAACCGAAACCATCGACCTGTGAGCTCGAAACTATTCGTCTTTAAAAAAACAAAAAACAAAACGGAACGCCGTCCGGTTGTTTTGAGGCGACATTATCTGTTCTCAACTGCACGTCAACAGACGTGGTGGCCGACAGACAAAAGGCCACGTGACAGCACGTCTTTTACCTTTGAAATACACTTGCTACTAAAAATAACGCAACAGTCACAATTGGCAGACTCTTTTTATTGTTCTCTCATACTTCAAAACATCTGGTATTCGTTGTGTAAATACTACAGGACAGCAATGATGAATACACTGAAACAAGGGGAGTTCACACTGAAGGCGCCTTCATTAGGATGTCGGTATAAGGGTAAGTAATTGACAGGGCAAAAACAGAAAGTCTGCTTTCACTCTTCCCTCGCCCCTTGAGGAATGAGAAAGGAGCGAGGGAGTTCACAGTACTTCAAACACATCTTCCACACCCGCAAGTGTAAAAGAAAGGAAAAAATCCCCAAATATGTCCATCCTATTTCGGTTACGTGCAGTTCTTCGTGGACATCACGCATGAGAAGGCATGAATGGAATGGAAATGCTCTCTACGTCATGCACTAAGGTGAGCACAGGAGCAGACGAAGTATTGCACAACTACCCGTGAGGCATCTGGACGGACTGCGCAGAGGTTAAACTTTACTCACCGCTCAGCCATAACTATACGAAGTTCTCCGATTGGAGAAGCGCGCGTGCAGGACAGGTGGGCAGACGAAAACGTTGCGTTTGCTCAGCAAAACACTTAGCACTAATATGTTCCGAGCCTAAAAGACTGCAAGCATTGGGCGAGATCAAGCTACAGGTAGCTAGTTACAAGGAAGCTTTGCTCGGGATGGAGTCAAGCTAGCTAGTTACACACACGAGCATGTACACACACAACAACCTCCCACGTTCCTGTTGTGAACCCGGCAACAGGAAGCAATCTGGCTTGCAAGAAAATAAGATATCTTCCTAAGTAAAGCCCATCAGCTGAGTGGTTACTCCACGCACCAAATGTACCTGTCCGTACGGCAACAGACTGTTTTATGTTTAGTTTACGCAATAACTTTTGTAAACCCAATATTAAATATGATGAAACAGTGTCAGGAGTCTGTCTCAGTTCTTTTTCTATCCTTTCACACCACACATGACAATCAACAGACCCACAACCGCACTTAATATTATGCTACTCCATATAGCGCTATAGCAATATTACGCTACTCCATAGATCTCTTCATATCTGCTCGCAAACTTGTTCCGCCTGTACAGGTAGTCAATTGGTTTGGTGGTCTGAGCGCACGCAGAAGGTACAGAGGCGACATCTGTGCAGCTCCTTTCTCGCCTCAACATAGAGAAATATTTCTATGAAACCAAATTTCGCTGGTTCCATTCTACCGATACGAACGCCACAGTCCTTGTCGACTGTACTGTTTCATTGCTAGTTATTGGCCGTAATGCAAACTACTGCTTCCAGTTATCGACGGCTGAAAGAGGGCGCTATGATACCGTAGCAAATGGCTCGCTCACCTAATATGGCGCGCGCGCACGCTCATCACGAGGTAACAATATCTACCACCACCGCCCCCCCCCCCAACACACCAGCCCATCGTTGCTCCTGGAAGCATCCTGCAGCATGCAACAATCGCCTTGCGCCTCTCTCGCCCGCGTGCATAGTTTCTTGCGGGGTTGGAGATGGAAGAGTTCATCTTTATGGGGGGAGGGGGCAGGAAAGTACTGGCGGGGGCTGTGTCGAAGACCGACGGGCTGCCGCACTGTCTTGCAAAGGCGACCAGAGCAACTTAGCTTTCAGCTCTGTGCCTAGCTCTGTGATCTGCAGTTTTCTGGGACCGCTCCCTCCTACACTGGCACGGCGACTGGCAAAGCCCGCTACCTGCACAGATGTCCTAGGACACGGGTCGTAATGGTGGGTGGGTGAGGGGGATCCAGAAATATTCAGTCCGTGCAGCTTATTTTAAAAATACTGACACGTCAGGCAACCATAACTGTGCGATGATAGTTTCGCTGGGAATTTGATATGTGTGCAAAGTATCTTCGCGCTGTCATCGACACTGGCGGCCAGTGTGTTATCACGTGATAACTGGCGGCCATGACTGGTCAGTGCATTATCAGATGCAAAGTGGCTGTCAAAACGATTGTGGCTGTGCGAGACATTTCTGACGTTTACTTTTTTTTCATTTTTCGAGTCCAGTTAGACGCAAGCAGGTGGCATGATTTAAACGTGGTATTAACAAACATTTATTGCTTTTTTTTGAAAGTTTGAAAGTCCTGGGTGCAGTAAGAGCTAGGGTACCTCAATTAATGGGGCGGGTAATATCTCATTTCTGTACTTAAAAACAAGTTGGAAAAATTTTCAGGAACCTGAATGCTCCGAAATTCTCATCAGGTGTCGTCCTACAATACAGCCAAAAAAAAAAAAAAAAGGAGGGGGTGGAGCAGTGCTGACCTCATTTGCATGCCCAGCAGAAAAAGCTATAGCTCCTGTGGACATTTTTTTGTTTTTGTTTTACATAAATGTATTTAAAGTCATCTTGTTTTCTAGTGTTGACATTTTATCTAGATGTATCTTGTCAAGAGGTTGTCCTGTTGTTTAGTGTTGTGTTGTCCACCTTTGTCTAGTTCTTAAGGCGATATCTTGTTGTCCTGTTTTGTTTTGTTTTTTCCAAATTTTATCCAGACGTTGCTGTGGTGTCTGTATCAGATGATGCGGTGTTGTCCGTTCGCACCTGCGGTGCCAACAGCATCACGTGTCGCGCTGAGCGTCACGTGGTGCACGTGGAGCCAAACAGGTTCCGGGGACGAAAGCGAAACTATGTCGCGCGCGGCCCGCGATGAAGACAGGAGCGCTGCCTGTATGCTGTATGGCCAACCGTCTGGCGACTACCAACTTACCTGGCCTTACCTGGGTGCCTCACGTGATAGCACTTACATGCTCCTACAGGAGAAGCCAATATCAGGTGGACTCACCTGCCCCGACACCCCCAACTTTCTACCCACAGTTTTTTTTTAAATAAAATTATCCATTTTTATTACCCATCACTTGTGCATACAGGGTATTCAGGTGCCACCCTCACTTTCTGCACACGGGAAGAGAGAGAGGGGCTCTGGCTGCGTTACAGTTACACGAGCTGCAGTCAAGCGCACCATAGTTTGACCTGCCGTCCTGGTGTTACCCCTCCTCCACCACCACCACCACCATCTGCTCGCTCCAGCCAGTGAAGCACGCTGGCATACCTGTGTTGCGAGGCGAATTGACACGGTTTGCCTTCAAAGTTATTCCCCTTGCCTCGCCGCTAGAGTGCGCTCAAAGAAGGTATAGGTGGGCGATTGATAAGAAAGAGAACATTTTCCCAGCCACTGCATGTAACACAAAACAAAACAATACAATTTCATCTGAAACTTTGGGGACAGTATCTTCAACGCCTGTCAATCAGTATCTGTTAAAATATTTTATCTCAAACTTCTGATCACAACGTAAGACTTTCAAGCTATTGCCAAATCCTACAGGCAGCAGCGTCATAATGCTGTGAGCATAACACGAAAAACACTCTAAAAATACATGCATCCTGTATTGTCAAAGTACAAAAGTCTGCGAAGGCTATTAACTGAGTAATAACATGAACTGTGCGGCTGTCTGTGCACAAAGTGCGCGGGAAGTTAAAAGATTATCTGCATCCAAACTATTGCTAGAGGTCAAAATGATATACACGCTGCAAACGAGGTGTGCACAGGGGAAAGTAATCAGCTCCGTGGTGAAGATAAATCTGTACAGTATGGACACTGGACAAGTCAGTTTCACACCCAGCGTCTTCGTGAATCCATCTCAGACTTGACCCAAAAGTCTTGTACACAAACACCCGGTACACACTTCAGCTAACAAAAAGCAAATCGTTTTCGCAGGAAATCTCTCAACAATCTACCAAAAGTCGGTTACAAAATTCACGCTGAAATACTTGTCAACCATTTCATAAACGAAAACCGAAAGTGTAAACGACCTCAAACCTAATGGCCTATACGTGTTTTGGGGGCCCCGTCAGCAACTGAGGCCGTATCAGGGCAGTACAGGTGTGGAAAATTACAGCGGTACAAGTGTGGAAATTATAGCAGCACATTACAGCGGTACAAGTGTGGACATGACGGCGGTAAAATGAAAAGAAGATGGTCCTAATGGCGTAAACTCAATTATTGAACTCAATGATCAGTATGACGAGAGCTGTAACACAGGCCTACGAAATCTGAGTCGCAACGAACTGCCCTGAATTTCCGGGTTTGCCAGGTCTTGTTCTGAAATCGGAATCAAGGGAAAACCATAAGACAATCTCACGTCATCGCCGTCATAATCGTCGTCGTCTTTGTTTATTAATCAAAATCCTAACAGCGGCAGAGGACAAAGACATGTCTTTTGGTTGCTGTAGACTCTTCCAGTGCCAGGACGTGCAAGGAAAATCAGGAGGCGGTGGCTGGAAGAGTCAAAGGAAGACAAGTCAGTTTTGCTGGTCACGACTAACCGAAGATCCGCGGGGTTTCAACAGCTTGTATTTATATGGAAATCTGACGTGGTATCTTATCTCCTTAGAGCCAGGTATCATTCTTCGTGCCACTTTTTCTTGAAATATTTTCAGTTGTCGGAATACTTTGTTAGATTTTGAGTCATCCTTCCGCCAGTTGACAAATGCTGATTTTAGTATCGTGGACTGCACTTCGTCTGTGTTTCTTCTGTTGTTCCTAATCCCTTTTGTTATTAATAAGCACAATAACCTGAGGTTTAACGATTCTTTTGGTGGTGGTGCTGCTGATGGTGGCAATAAAAGAGGTTCTGTAGCCGAAGGACAAGGTCATCTGTTGGAGTTTGGCATCCGACTTCTGAAAGTCTGCCGGTGTCAGCTGTCTTCATCTTCGTTCACTTTACGTAAGACCTTGCCCTCCTCTCGCGTCCTCACATGCAGATGTCAGGGTCCTGTCACAGGAGGGTTCGCACATCCTTTCCCTCCACATAAAACTAATCGCAGCATCCGTTCATCCTTTGAAATTAACGGGCAATTTCATGTATGGTGAGGACCAGCGAAAGCTCACGCAGCTCCGCCATGCACGAACTGTGTACAGAACCGACCAGCGCAACAAAACCAACCAACCAACCGCTCAGTCAGTCCATCGCACTGTACAGACATCGGCGAGGCGGTCACCTCTGCTCGTGCACTTCCGGTGAGTGTATCACAGCCGAACACAGTCATCTCTTGCATCCAACTGCCAGCGTCGACCTCGAACACAAAATATCACTCATAAAAATAGGGAGTTGGGATTTTTTTTAAAGTTCCGCTACGCAAATCACAGCTGGCGTCAGCGCGATGTGATCACTTCGACGCCAGAAGGCGCCAGAACAAACTGGTAGGGGCCATAACTCTCTAATAGTTCCCTTCTATTCTCGGCGGCCCAAGGCCTGGCGGGAGTTGGACGGTGTAGGGCCAACAGAATTCAGCGTCCGTGTCATCCCCTTTCCCTCACAAGTCAGTAGCTGGCAACAAGTCGGCGGGGTAACTGGCAGTCTGCGGGGGGAGGTGGGCGTTCTCAAAGTCACTGGATGCCCATGACGTTGACATGGAAGGGGGGCATGAGAAGGAATTGCCCGGGGGTTGTGTCCCTTGCCAGGCTTTGGGGCGCGGGTTGTAGTCGCCGAGCTGCAGTTGAGGTCCTCGCGCCTGGGCTGTTAGTTCCAGCTTGGTACTGGCCGGACGGCTGGCTGGCTGTGACGTCACGTGGGGTGAAGGAGACACCGCTGAGAACAATGCGTGAGGAAGACTTCATTAAGGTTACTTCACATGATTTGACAGAAAGTCAGGCACACCTTTGTAACAACACACATTATTTGCATTGCATCCTGCAGGGTTACGGGAGAGTACGAGGAGGGTTAGGGGAGGGTTAGGGATGGGGGTAGGTTCTTTCTAGCTTTGTTCCTTATACAGTAGACGCTGTACGGCCGCATGCCACAGCCCCTATTGAGAAGGCAGACACGAATGCTATGACTCGTATTTAGTAGATACCATCTATCTATCTATCTATCTATCTATCTATCTATCTATCTATCTATCTATCTATCTATCTATCTATCTATCTATCTATCTATCTATCTACGTGTCCGTATGTCTGGCAGCCTCTTTGGATGTCAGTCTCTGTTTTCAGTGAACGTCGTTTTGTCTCTGCGTACAATGAACCCGGCAAAACACGAAGGCAGCTCCAGTACTGAGAAGAGGCGCAGAGAGAGGATCGGGCCGTCAAGAAGATGGTCAGCGAGACAGAGCGGGCGTGAGAGGCAAAACATAAAACTTGATGTGGGAGGAACTAGCACTGAGGAAAGGGACTGCATAGGACAGAATAAACTCTCTGTCTGTGGGCACTTCGCTCTCCCCTCTCTCTCTCTCACACACACACACACACATCTATACGTATTGAAACCACAACACGCGCACCTACACGCGCGCACACACACTCCACAGGGCCGGATCTGTTCACTTTCCGTAAGACTTTTCTAGTCTCGGTTTTTACATTCAGTGTATCATTAGAGTCGAAAATATTTTCAAAGTTGTGATTTATCTTTCACGAGAGGTCCTCAGAACAGCTTCAAAACTTAAAAAACAAAAACAAAACAAAAGAAATCGTTTTCGCTCGGGGGTCTTCGCCCCGTAGATCCCACGGGGGCCTAGGCGGCCCTTGCACTCTGCCAAAAACAGTTTGATACCCCCCCGCCCCTACTGCCCCTCACAAACGGAATGATCCGGCCCTGCTCCCACTAAGACAATCTGAGAGACAACGATCGACTCGGCAGGAGGCAACTGAAACCTGCGACATTACAGAGATACATGTCAGAACATGGCGTTACAGTGATACATGTCACAACATGGCGTTACGGAGATACATGTCACAACATGGCGTTACAGAGACACATGTCACAACATGGCGTTACAGAGATACATGTCACAACATGGTGTTACAGTGATACATGTCACAACATGGCGTTGCAGAGATACATGACAAAAATCGACGTTACAGAGATACGTGTCACAACATGACTTGACATAGATACATAACACAACATGGCATTACAGAGATACATGTCACAACCCAGCGTTACAGAGATACCTGACACAACATGACTTTACAGAGATACATGACACAACCTGACACACCATGACTTTACAGAGATTCATGACACAACCTGACGTTACAGAGAGACATGCCACAACTTGACATTACAGAAAACCAGAATATTATATGTCGTGCTATGTACAACATGCTTAAAATCATTTCTCTTTTGAGGAGTATATATGCGTAATCACACGCGTACAACAGAACAATACGAACGTTACCTATTCAAACCCAAGGATGCAACAAAATGATCTAAAGAAGAGGGAATGACTTTCTGCAAATAGCCCTGGTTTCGTCATGAGCTACAAGTAAACGCTGATCGAGTGAAATAAACTTTAACCACGATCCATCCTCCCCCTCCCCTCCTCCCTCCCCCAGGACTTCAGGAAAAACAAATCAGCGTAAGAAAAGACTCACAGCGCGCCCCACCGTCAGCCCCACAGGTCCAGCCCCGGGCGATGCGGTTGAAGTCTCGACCCCTCAAAAGCTGCGGCTGGCTGGTGGTCCGCAGGTCGGCGTGAGGCCCGGCGTAGGGGGTGGGCTGGAGCAGGTCGTCGCGCGAAACAGTGGCCTTGGGGGGCGTGTACTTCAGCATCTGGTTCAGCTTCTGCATCCGCTCCACGTCCGTCAGGTGGTCGAAGGCGGCGTCCACCCGCCCCCCCTGGTCGGACTGCGCGGCCTCCCAGGGGGACAGCGGAGACTTGAGGGGGGTTTTGAGCAGGTCCTCTAGCCGGGCCGGCTTGGGCCCCGCCGTGCGGGCGTTCGTCTCGTCGATGATGAACTTGTCGGCGCGGTTCTTGCGCCTCTCGAACAGACGACCGGCGCGTCCCTTGCTGGCCTTGAGGCCCGCGGCGATATCGAAACAGGTGCCCGGCGACACGGCCGTGTGGTCACACTTGGCTGCCTGCAGCCTCAGCCGTTCAAACTCGTCTTTCTTCAGACTCATCTTGGTGTTGCGCTCTGGGCTGGACACGCGATGCTTGACCTTGGGGATGCGGAAGGTGAAGAGGGCCTTGTTGCCTCCCTCGTCGGCGCTCAGCTCGCTGTCCAAGTCCTCCAAGTTGGCCACGTCACCCGCCGACGATGACCGCTCGCTGTGGCCCTCGTGCACCCACTTGGTCGACCTGCGCTTGCGCCGCGCGAACATCTTGGCGCCACGCGCCTTGCGATTGGCTGCTGACGTCAGCGACTGCGAGATGAGGCGGCACAGTTTCATCTGCTCATCTATCGTCGGGTACTTGTGCTCTGGGTCCTCGTAAAAGGCCGAGTCCGAGTACAGCTTCTCTGCCGAGACAAAGAATCAACCACTGCGGTGTCCACCCCGCGGCATGCGTTCGTCCATTTCACTACGTTCTTTATTTTGCCAAAGTTTAAGATTGCGCCGACAATTAACGATGAGAGAAACCATCCTCCCCCCTATCCCAACATGAGCACGTCTCCCGGATAAGATGTGGGGAGGGGGGTAAGGATGGTGAGAGATGAAGATGACGTAGTATGTGTGACAAGGAAGACTGGCAGGTGGGTCAGGCAGGTAGGGATAACACCCATAGGTAATCATGAGCGTAGCTAAAGGTGATTACGAGCGAGAGGACATGGACCGTTGCCGAGCTGAAACTGCGCCAGTCAAGAAAAATGCGTTAGTGGCGCAGCGCACTATCTCCTGGCATCACTGTGCCACGAAGACAACAGCGCCAGGAATGACGAAAATCGTGAGCAGCAGACCTTGGCATGGTTGCCATGGAGATTGTCAGTGGCGGTCGCGCATTCGGGGATCGCAAGCTCCGTCTCCTCCCCAACCCCCATCCTCCTCATAACCCAGCACCCCACTTAGTATTAGGAGTACCCCATCACCCTGCCTTCGCCTCCACCTGTTGAAGGATCCCCCCTCTACCCCCCTCCCCCGCAAGCCGCGATGAGGTTTGACCCATTTGGCACGTAGCACTCACTGCGGAAGCGCGTCGCCCTGTAAGGACATGCGTGTAGATGGCGCTATCGCCGTTACTAACACCGCTGCTGGTAGAGGGTCTTGTTCCTATGGCATGAATGTCTGCAAGTCAACAGCCAGGCTTTCTTGTGTTCATGCGCCCATACGTGCAGTAGCTCAAGGGTGCGTGCGTGAGAATAGGATCGGAACGATGAGTGACAGAGCTTTAAGCGGGACGGGGTGGGGTGGCAGACAGGAGGTACTTGGTGCTGATGGTGCAGGCACTAGCGGGGTAGCGACCTAACAAGCCAGTCAGCACTCCCTGCAAGCGGGCACGGGTTGTGTGGCTTGTCTCATCTGCACACGTGTAGAAGGATGGTGGGGGAGGGGGCTGTGTACTCTAGGTGTCCTAAACTTTGCTCCTCACGGTAATCGTCCGTGCAGTCAGCCGTGAGCGGCATGACACAATTCCAGGCAGGTTGTTCTTGTTACAGATCGTGCGTGCAAATCGTACTTCCCCTGGAAACGCTCTAAGTGTTTTGCGCCGAGTCAGCAACTGGGGCTGTATTGCGGCAAGCAGACTGCCTGCAAGTACATGATACGTACAGAAAAAATATACGTACTTCTGCAGACAAGATCTGAACGTGCAATCCATGATTTTCAGTGTTAGTTTGTCCTGGTAGATCTAACAGTTGAATCCCCAAGTCTCGCTCCGAAATAAAAGATTGTGGACACATGTATGGATATATAGAATATACACGCATATATGTAAACACACACACACAATGGGCTATATTCACAAAAAACACAAAATCACGAACCAAGTTTGTGACAATGACACCGAGTGTGAAGTCACCCCAAACTGTAGTAGGCTTTGCTTCGTCGTCATAATTGTAGTGAGTTGAGGCTTATTTGTCAAACCATTTCACCCCCATCCTTTGTTAATCCCTCCCAAACATCAGTGTGTGCTTGTCAGCTCATCATTCGCAGGATTAAACCCTCCACGCCTTGACTGATGTTGCGACAACTTCAATAAAGTGGACACATAAAATGTCTAAAGTGATTCCTCAACACTGACTGCTTTCAGCAAGACTGTACTCACAGCTGTGTATACTCTGGCTGTTCACCACTATCATGACGAAACCAACAGACCCCCCCCCCCCCCCC
>SMGT01011596.1:469883-482806 GCA_004794575.1 Lanistes nyassanus
CCCCCCCCCCACTGCCGGCTCCTCGTGCAGCCTTTGCATTCAACATTAACATCTGACTCAAGACGTGGACAGCAGAACTGATCGTTCTTGTCAACCACAGGTGCTGCTGGCTTCACATATCATAGACTCTGTCATACATGCAAGGTGAGGTCCATTTGCTCACATCTGATGTAAATATGTCTCTTCGTTAATGCGTTATACATCGGGTAAGTCCGTTGGGGTTTAGTGTCGTCAGAGTGAAGCAGATTGCGATAACTACGTCAACACCTTGATGCTAGGCTGATCGCCATACTGACAGAGACAACACGCCGTGAAATAACGTCACAATGGAATTGCTCAACTTTCCAGAGACCTCGAGGTTACTCTTTTCTAAATACGGGTAAAAGGCTTTCTTGCTGTCATCTGTCGGATGCAGCGTGTCACTCCACGGACATTTTCAGTCATGCATTGGAAAACTAAACCCAATGACACCAGTCTCGTGATTTCACTGAGCAGATAGAGACTTTCTTCATCTGAAGGTCTTGGTGTACGTCAGGATGTGAAGGTCTTGGCGTACGTCAGGATCAAGAAGCTACTTGCAGGTGATGTCAAACAGCTAAATATAGTTCTAAATTGCAGAGGAGCCTTCTTCTTTCCATGAACTCACCTGTTTTTTCCATGGGACATTGGATAGATTTCCCCAAAGAAGTGGGAGGGAAAACATGCTCAGTGTATACTATAAATTCGATCATTTAGTATCACACAACATTTGTGACCCTCTGCTAAGAACGCCAAGCGATACTTACAATGGTGAGTCACGTGATCAGTGAGATCGTCAAGGAACAAACAGGGGGTGGGGGGAATGGCCTAGATGGTGACGCGATCAATTGCCGGTCAACGTTTTGAACAGGCCGCCAGCAGACGCTGTTTACACGGATTGACAATGCGAAGAAACCGTGGGGGTGGGGGGAGAAGGGAGAGAGGAAGGGGGAGGGGAGTCGAGAGAGGAAAGTTGGGGGGGGGAAGGGTCACATCATTTGGATGGAGTGAGCCGCAGAACCACAAGAAGCAATAGGTGCTGCCAATGCACGTGTGTTGCCAATGCACGTGTGTTGCACTCGCTGGCCTGCCTGGAGCCTTCTCTTCACAGCAGCGTGGGTTCCAACACTCAGATCCACTCAGGCCCCTCCCAGCCATGCGCCCACCCAGAGTTCGGGAAAAAAAAGCCAAGAAGAAAAAGAACAAGAAAATCAAGCGGCATTGCAACAGCCGCATTTCCACAAAGTAGATGTAAACAAACATGTAGCTTTGTACATGTGTACAATGTTTCCGGTATGCAAAAGAAAGATAACATCGCCGAAACTTCAACTTGTAGATTCAAATACAAAAACGAATTACTGGCGCACGAACACACGCACGCACGAACATACGCACACACGGACGCACGCAGAGGTGAATGTATGTCTACAACAATCATCTTGGTCTCGCCTCAAGTCCCCAAATCTCAGAGCTGACATCTCATAATAACTACTGCCAACATTTACAGATTTCTTCGCCAAATCTTTCCGCTAACCTCCTTCCTCCCAGATTTAACGCCACAAGCAGTCGGACGGCTGTCTTTATATATTCGGCTTTACTGTCACAAGCTTCTAACAGACAGACGGACCGACAAACGGACGGACAGACGGACGGACAAACAGCGATTAGTTTTCATCATCTAGTTCACATCATGGGCTGGGAAGGTATGAGGATGCGAGCCCGCGGTGATAATAATATCTCCTGCAAACTCTCTCGAAATCTCGTGTTGACGTTATGGAGACAAATCGTCAGGGATCTAAGAACGTCTTGTAAACAGATTCTGGCTGCGTGCCAGCTTAACCAGGCTGTTATGTTGGGTAAGGGAGACGCGATACTGCGGGCTGTGTGTAGTTCAGGGTGGGGATTCAACTGGTTGTTTTGAGGAGTAAGCAGCTTTAGGCAAACCCGAAGGGGTTCACTTTGCTGACACAGATTTGGGGCGGGGAGGGGGGGGGGAGAACGGGTGGACCCCTTACATGTGAACAACAACAACAACAATCAAACTTAATGAATCAAATAAAGTTCGTTTTCTTCTGAGCACAATGAAACAGCTAAGAAATGGAGAGTACACAAAGGACCACAAGAATCCAATAATGCCACAAACGATTTGGTTGAATTGTTCTTCAAAGTCAGAAAAAAGACCTCCAGACGGCGAGCATACCGGGGGCGAGGGTGACGAGGAACGCTAGCATGAAGACACAGTGGAGGACGCCGGGATACCTGCAGACCCCCCCGCCCCCGTGCACAGGCGCCACATTTAGAGACAAACATTACAATATGGCAGACAAACCCCCCAGCTCTCGTTGTCTCTTTAACTATACCGCGACGTTTCGGGTCGCCACAGTGTGAACAAAGAATCATTCTGAGAAGACTATCCGAAAAATGACTGCCCAACAGCAGACATTTTACCGAGCAGCAATGCATTGTCCATCGCAAGATGTTATTGGCAGCAGTCAGACAGATTCCAGTTCCAAACAAGATACGCTGCCTTTCACCCTCGGGAAAACCAGATACCATCAAAATTGCTCGTCAAAAAAAAAGAAGAAAATTTGGATGCGTACATGTGTGTGCGTTTGTGAGTGTGTGTCTTGTCTGTTGCAGCGTTTCTCAAGGACACTATTTCAAGGTCAGTTATCGGAAACAAGCCCCCAGTACGCGGGAAGCTAGTGGTGAAGACGTTTCACACACTGAAGGCCACAACTTTCTCCTTAATTCCTTAGTTCTCCTTAGTTCCCCGCCAGGCAAACCTCCTGACCTGCTCTGATAACGGCGAAACAAAGACCAGCCTGGACAAGAATACGCTGCGTATGCCCTTCACCTTGCCATAAAAGCGCATTTCAGAAATCAAGAAAAGAGAACCTATTTAGCACAGCACGTGCATGTCCGTGGCTGCTGGAGTGCAGAGATATCTGTCTTTATCATTTTTTTAAACTCCCGCTTTTTCTGTGGCCACATTGTCTTCAGTTTACAAAACAGGATCTGCAGGAGGCTGGAGAATCAAGTGGTACGTACCCCACCCCTGCCTACGGGCACTTTCCTTTGATGAAAGCGGTGTTAAAACGTTCATGAAAGAAGAAGTACCACCATCATGAAGCAGACGTCTGTTCCTGATTTTCTAGCCCTGTCTATTTTCAGCTGAAGTGTTGGAGAGTGATTCAAACCTTCCTTTGTCAATGTTTCTGTCCTTACAGTGTTAGTGTTTCTGTCCTTACAGTGTTAGTGTTTCTGTGCTTACTGTGTTAGTGTTTCTGTGCTTACTGTATTAGTGTTTCTGAGCTTAATGTGTTCGAGTTTCTGTACTTACTGTCTTAGTGTTTCTGTGCTTACTGTATTAGTGTTTCTGTGCTTACTGTGTTAGTGTTTCTGAGCTTACTGTTTTCGTGTTTCTGAGCTTACTGTGTTCGTGTTTCTTTGCTTACTTTGTTCGTGTTTCTGTGCTTACTGTGTTAGTGTTTCTGAGCTTACTATGTGAGTGTTTCTGAGCTTACTGTGTTCGTGTTTCTGTGCTTACTGGGTTAGTGTTTCTGTCCTTACTATGTTAGTGTTTCTGAGCTTACTGTGTTCGTGTTTCTGTGCTTACTGTGTTAGTGTATCTGTCCTTACAATGTTTTTTAGTGTTTCTGTGCTTACTGTGTTAGTGTTTCTGTGCTTACTGTGTTAGTGTTTCTGTCCTTACTTTGATACTGTGTGTGCATGTGTGTGTCTATGTGTATGTGTCTCTCTGTGTGTGTCTGTGTATGTATGTGTGTTTATGTGTGTGTATGTGTTTGTATATGTGTCTGGTTATGTATGTCTGTGTATGTGTGTGTCTGTGTGTCTGTGTCTCTATGTGTGTATCTGTGTGTATCTGTGTGTATCTGTGTTTGGCTGTGTGTCTGTGTGTCTGTGTGTCTGTGTGTATGTAGCAGTGGTTTAATGATTTCAAAAATCACGAATACCGAGAATACAGGCGCCTATAGCGGACTGCCAGAATAAGAGGCTGCATGTATAACTCACTCCATTCGTGTTGACGTCATCTGTTTAGGCCTCATCACCCCCCGACACCCCAGCAGGAGTCGGCATGGAGCGCTTGGTGATGTAGGAATCTGTCCAACTCACATTTCCATGGAAACAGTATTGTGGTTACTGCGAGGGAACGGCTGCTCTCAAAAATGTGTGTGGAGGAGGGGGGGGGGCAGGAGGAGGAAAGGTTGGGAAGGCGAGATTGGCAAGTTCCCAGCATCACTTACCAATATTTTTCACCAGCTTCTGTTTCTGCGTCATGTTTGCCTCATGCTGGAAGGTCAAAGTGCGTGTGGTGACGTGAATGTGACGTAATGATCTGTGTGGACCCATGCCTGCAGCAGGTACCAGCCTTTCGGAGCATGAGTCCACCTACACCAGTTACCCAGGGAACGAACTAGTAGCCAACCGTTAGCAGTCTGGTAATTCCAGCACCAGGTAGCTGCAGGAGCCTGACAGGGTTGGCGCAGTCAATGAAATTCGAAATGAAATAAATGTGGTCGGCCTCTTTCAGACGTTCACATTTCACGTCTTAGGAACCAAAAGTGACGTCATTCCTTTGAACAATAACTGCCATGGCTTGTTACCAGCGTGACGCCTGCCTTTCGCGACACATCAAAACTACATCCGGTCACCTTGAGTCTGTAGATGGCAGACTGGAAGACAGCAGCCATTACAAGTACCAGAAGAGGCACTTGTGACTAAAAAGCAGATAAGATCTCGAGTTCCAGTCAGTAGAAGGCAGCACTGTCAGATCTCGAGATACAGTCAGTAGAGGGCAGCACTGTACGATCTCGAGATACAGTCAGTAAAAGGCAGCACTGTAAGATCTCGAGTTACAGTCAGTAGAGGGCAGCACTGTAAGATCTCGAGATACAGTCAGTAGAGGGCAGCACTGTAAGATCTCGAGTTACAGTCAGTAGAGGGCAGCACTGTAAGATCTCGAGATACAGTCAGTAGAGGGCAGCACTGTAAGATCTCGAGATACAGTCAGTAGAGGGCAGCACTGTAAGATCTCGAGTTACAGTCAGTAGAAGGCAGCACTGTAAGATCTCGAGTTACAGTCAGTAGAGGACAGCACTGTCAGATCTCGAGATACAGTCAGTAGAGGGCAGCACTGTAAGATCTCGAGATACAGTCAGTAGAGGGCAGCACTGTCAGATCTCGAGTTACAGTCAGTAGAGGGCAGCACTGTAAGATCTCGAGATACAGTCAGTAGAGGGCAGCACTGTAAGATCTCGAGATACAGTCAGTAGAGGACAGCACTGTCAGATCTCGAGATACAGTCAGTAGAGGGCAACACTGTAAGATCTCGAGTTACAGTCAGTAGAGGGCAGCACTGTAAGGTCTCGAGATACAGTCAGTAGAGGGCAGCACTGCTGAGTGCAGGGCTCCTCCCACACTCGTGCCCCAGGTGCGGGCGGCAAGGAAGATCAAAGACATCGTCGTGTGCGTCTGGCCACACTCCAGCACCAACATCTCGCGAGGCCGGGTGCTCGCAGAAAAACAGGGTAGCCCTGCAGAATCCGGATAGCTCCCAAAGACTCCTCCCCCCACACACACACACACATACGCGCGCGCGCGCGCGCGCGCGCACACACACACACACAAAATATAGAGATCCTCTATGAGTGGGTGTGTCTGTGTATGTGATAGGAATGGAAGAGCTGGGAATCCTTAAATCGGCCAACGCATTTTTAAGATTACACGTTCAATCAGAATACAGTTGATATTCATCAAAGAGAGGCGAGCGTCAGTATCCTTGTACGGCGGAGGTTAAGGAAAAGCTGATGTAGGCGCAATGTAAAGGGAATATAAAACCCTTTAAACCCTAAAAACACTGGGTTAGCAATTGCGCGACAGGGCTAACCTGTCTGTCAGAATACACAACACAGACACAATCCATTGTATAAGTGTCGCGATGAAGGAACCACAGGCAGAGAGAGAGAGAGAGAGACAATATAGTTTAATCTTATGCCTTCACTTCGCTAAAGGATGGAAGCAAATGTTTTCTTTGCCTCAGAGATTGCAACTGGTGGGTGGGTGGGGGTGGTGCGCCAGCTGTGGGAGACAAGGGCGAATGGAGGACAGACCAGCAGCAAGCGTCAGCAGCGCTCCGTACAGTTGACGCACGCTGTACAGGCGAGTGCTGACGTCCTAGCGGCTTGCAAACACAGGGTCTGTATAACATTCAACAGGCAGCTACAACCGTGACGGCCAGTACGTGTGCCAGCACAAGAAGGTGAACACAGATGAACATGGGGGAGGGGTGCAAGGGGGCCTGACCAATATCGGCGCTTTTTGTTTTCCTCATTCGCAAGCAGACGACAACATTCCTGAACGCTGTGAGTTAGTGAGTGGGTGGGTGGGAGGATGAGTGTGTGACCGAGTGAGTGAACGAGTGAGTGAGCGAGTGAGCGGGTGGGTAGGAGGATGAGTGAGTGAACGAGTGAGTGGATTCATGACAAAACTGTCCGTCGTCACAACACCCCAGCGCGAGTCATCAAGATCAGGGGAGACAGGTATTCCCTGTTACGTCATCAACAGCACTGCCGTTGCCTGCTTTATGCCCTCCGTAAGAAAACACGGCCATTGGTTGACGCTAACACCAGGTACATTACCACAAACACAGTTCGGCTCACTGCAGTTAGTCGTAGCTCTGTACAAGCTGGCGATCCATACCACAAGAAGACACTGATGGACAAATCATTCACAGCAGCGTATGACTGCGTCATACCACAACAAAGAATTTAATAAATGTTGCACGAAAAGAGACAGCGAAATGTGTACGAGGATAATCGGCTTGGATCAACAGACGTGACGTGACGTGACATGGAAGGACATGATGAGACGTGACGTGACGTGACGTGACGTGAGATGGAAGGACAGGACGGGACAGATGACAGTGCTTCGTGCGACTAGACAATGTAACCGACAAAGAGTCGAATTATATTTGGACAAACTTTGTGAAAAATAAACCCGTTACTTACTTCTAACACCGCACACCCGTCAACACGCTTGATCGTGCGTCTCTCCTCTCACACCGCCCCATCAGCACCACATCTACAGCCTCATCTCTGGAGCGGGCCAGAGACTGTTCTGACTGAGCCAGCAAAAGAAAACAGCAGCAAGCAGCTTTTCCGAAACTGGGGATGCGAGCATGAGGACGAGTCTGTTTTATCAGTGCTGCACGTGCAGCGGGTATGCGGTGCGCGTCTGCCCGGCCCTGCCCGACAGTTGTGGCAAATGCTCAAAGAAACTGGCAGCACTGGTTATTTGAGTGCATCGATAGCTGGTGGGCGGGTGTTTGCTTTCAATTGCTGAGACCAGACAGATAGAGAAAAGGGAAAAGTCATGTTACAAGGTTAATAAAGCTTCTTCAGTCGCAGGGGAATCTCCCAGCCCCAGGCGATACAGACGGTATTTACCGGACGTTGTTCACAAGAACGTGCTGGGCCCGGGCTGTGATGAAACTAGCTGCGAGAGGACCCTCCCTCCATGCACCCCCTATAGGGACTGACTGACGCTACTGCAGATTACGGCACAGACTTATCGCATGTCTTGGTTCCGAAAGACCAGCGAACAAAACTGAGAAGACGGGATCTCTGAAGACAGCAGTGAGGCTTCTGTGAGGCATCAGTGAGGTTTCTGTGGGGCTTCTGTGAGCTGCTGCTGTAGCTGGCAATGCCTCCGTCGCGGGCCGCCCCCCCCACCCGATAAAAGCGGGGTACGGATCGGACAAATGGGCTCGGGGCCTGGATAGCTCAGTTGGGAGAGCTGCGGACTAGCAGATGGAGGTTGCTGGTTCGAACCCTGTTATGGCCAAGGATTATTTCCTGGAGTTAAACATTGTGCAAACTCCATTCGGCCATCGCCCCGCACATTAAACTGCCTGTCCGCACTGACCATCTTACTGCAGCCATCAGTCTGATGGTTCTTTCAGTGCAAAGTTTAGTAATAGGATCCCATCCCCATAGTGCGAAATCATCGCAAGGTGGAAGCGTTGTCCCTCTTAATCGCCAGCACCACCACCACCACCACCACCACCACGACAAAGGGCAGTGAGCCGGAGGCCGACGGACGATGAAGGGCAGCAGCAGCGGGGGCGCGAAATAAAGCATGTAGAGGACTTTGGGAAAGACCTGCCTCTGTTGAAGGAGAGAGAGAGGAAAGTTTGCGGAACGGACCCGCACCATCACATAGCGATAAGGGGAGGCGTGAAGCAAAGGCAGGGAACGCGCCCTTTACGATTAATGAAAGGCGAGCCATGCGGCTAACTGGCTTCATACCATTTCTTTACGCAAGTGCAAATAAATAATCAAAAGGCGGCAGATGTGGAAAATAATTCTGAAATGAGTGTCACGTGACAAAAGGAGACGATCGAGGGAGAAGGCAACTTATTTTAAAAGTACAGATTCCCTCCCCCTTCCCCCTCCGCACGCCGGCTCCTTGAATGTGTGTGTGAAAGAGGGTGTGCGTGTGATTGTGAAAGAGGGTGTGCGTCTCTCTGTATGTGTGCTTTTGCGTGTGAGTGTGTGAAGGGGTGTGTCTGTGTGTGTGAAAGAGTGTGCGTCTCTCTGTGTCTGTGTGCGTGTGTGTACTGGGGGGATGCGTCTGTGTGTGTGTGTGTCAGCGAAGATAAAATGTTGTGTCGCTGGTAATCACTGTTTGTCTGGTACATTGAGGGCTAACCACCTGTGCTGTAAAATGTGAATGTCCGCTGTGCATTTCTTTTTTCTCTTTTCTGTGGTCGCCTTCGGACAATGGACTACCTGTCACCCACCCAGACCAGCAGTGGAAGGGTAGGTGGGGGGTGGCCTACACTGATGGGGGCAGGAAATATTCTGTTGTAATATGCTTGTGGGGTTGAACATGACGCGGCATTCATTGTACATTGTCAACCTGTCACCTGTCTGTCGTTGCATCATGCCAGAATATATAACTTGCATTAAGGCCAGTCTCATGCTGCCGACAAAGTTCAACTGGAACAGCCCCGGGTAGCGAGCACCATAGGATCTCGTGCCCTTGGCCAAGGGGCCATATTTTCCCACCTCTGCTTAAGTACGTATATATATATATCTAGTCACGCTGTGCCTGTACAGGTACAGCGATGTGCTTTAGTGGTTGAAGAACACACACAGTTCTCACAAAATGTTAACATTTGACATCGTCTATATCATCGTAACGACGAATAATATGCCAGGGTGTGTCTGTCCTAACGGCTGACTGCAAGAACCCTACAACAAAATGTCGAGTCGTGTTTCCACACAGACCGTCAGGAACGACTGCATTTCGCTAAATTCCAGTCTAGAAGGCTAGCACGAGGAATCCCTCTCAACCTGGCGCCAGGCCCGGTTCCAGTGGGACAACACTTCCACTGGGGGTGAGGGGGGAACCAGTGACGCCATGTTGTCTTCAGTGATGACTCTAGATTTTGTCTGGACTTCCATGATGGGCGTCAGCGTGTCTGGAGACATCGCGGAGAGCGCTATGCATGGTGTCCTGTTGCTGACCATGACCGGATGACCGGTACGGTGATGGCAGTCTCATCGTTTGGGCTGGAATCTGGCGGGGCTGACGTACGGACCTTCAGAAGAGGCACTGTGAACTCTGCGCGATGTTCGAATGATACAACCAGACCCTTGGTGAAGCTCCTGGCAAAGGCCCCTTGATGCTGGATTCATTTTCACGGATGATAATACACCAAGTCACAGCGCCGCTGTTGTGCGGAAACAGCTTAACCTCAACATGTTCCGCGGATCCTAGTCCCACAGAACAAGCATGGGGCGTGCATGGGAGAGCGCTACACGACATGACTGCCTGTCCCCAGACCCTGGCTGGTCTCGAGGAAGCGCTGGGGGCCCACCCCTCAGGCAAAGCTGGACAGGCTGATGATGGGGGTGGGGGTGGGCGTCGTGCTCACTTGTAATGACTGCAGCAGCCATCAACGTGGGTTATCTCGAGCCTTGTTTTGACACCGAGAAGTCTTTACATGAGAATTTTTTATATTTGTTTGATTTGTTCATCAATAATCTAAATATTGAAAACTTTTTTCGTTCCTGATTGTGGGGCATTTGGCAGATAAGCTGACGACAATCAAATCATCATAGGTACGTCTGCAGGTAACTCTATAGGTACGTCTGCAGGTAACTCTATTGATTGCTGTATTCTTCAAGCGTGTGTTACTTAAATTTTTGTGAAGTATATATATATGTGTGTTTGTGAAGTCATGAGTATTGTGGCTGAACTCATAGCACAAAGCACATAATAAAACACAACATGCACATTCATGAAGTCATGAGTGTTGCAGCTGTACACATACACCAAGTAATGTTAGATCATAGTAATGTTTGGATGGCAACGTGTTGTGGCAGGACTACACTGCCAAGCAGGGCCTGCACTCTTGTGCGCTGAATCTTATATATCGTGTTTTTGGCACTGAGCTCCGTGACTTCTGCAGCAAAACAGGAACCGAGAAAATGTCAGCACACCACGAGTTCCCCCCACCCTCCGATGTCAGCCTGTGTTGCCGAGCATACCAGACCGGTGGTTATTGGCTTTGCGTCGCCCCTCGCGTTCCTCACCACGTATAACCGTGTGCCTCAAACAGCTGAAAAGGGGCTGGAGCAAGTGGGGTGTGATTTAAATAAAACGCAAGGATTATGGGATTGAGGCTGGCTGGATTGATGGGGCTGACCGAGCGCAATGTAAAAGCTTGTACAGTTAACTCCAACATAGGTACTGGCAGCCCTCAAACATGTACAGTTAGCTTCGCGTATTCCGCCCCCCCCCCCCAACAGCCCTCTTTCTCCGATCGCAGCCCTCTGGTCCTTGAATTATGTTCTTAAAAGTTTTAGCCTTGCTGAGATTTCGTCCGTTGTGATAGTATGAATCACCTTCGTTTTCTTAAGCAAGAACGCACGCACGCGTGCATGCGCACGCATACACAAAATAGGCTCATAACACAACCATAGCACAAGACAAGACTCAGAACAGCACATATCGGGTCTCTGGGTGTCAAGCTGACCTGTAGAAGAGTGACTGGAAAATGCTCGTCTGCCACGGTTTCCCACAAAAGCGACCTGCTAGCTGTTCCGATCTGCGAGAACAGAGTACGTAAATATCAACCGTCAGCTGCTACGTAATCAAAAGCCGTTGTGATGTCACTCACGCAACCTGCAAAAGCGTGTCAAGTGACCCCCGCCCAGCCCCTTCCGGCAAACATGCATGTGTCCAGCTGGTCTTGTCTGATTTATGCTTACTATCGGTTGATTGGAAGTGCTTCCACCTGGCGGTGATTTGGCACTGTAGGGCTGTGCGTGGCCTGAGTGCTGGTCAGTCCTCCTGCATTGTGTTTCTCTCTAAGGGTTTGCTGCATGTGATATTGCTTTAGTTTGACATATTCTGATTTTACTTTTGATTTTCTACAATTTACCTTTACCTAACTCATTGACTGGCTTTTATTTTGGTGGTAAACCCTTTTTTAATTTTGTGCCATTTAGATATCGGTGGTAATGCATACTGTGGCCTGTTTATATTATTTGCACAATTTGTTGTCATGTTTACATTTATCTCTTTGCAGGGTTGTTTATGGTATGTTTGTGTTTCTAGATTTGCAAAATTCCATATTATTACATTTTCCTCCCAGTCAAAATCCAATCTTGGACTAAGCATTCAGCCCGAGCTAGGTGAAAGAAGTCTCTTGTCCCTTGTAATCTGCCCCGTGTTCTAAACCGGGTTGCAGGGATGTCTATGGGGTGTCGGCCACAACAACGTAAGGCCTGCTCGCCCCGTGTATTTCGCGTCCACCTGTGTGCGTGGAGAGGCGATACCCAGACCCCATACAACCTGCTCTAAGCATCTATATAACAATACACCGACGTAAGGTTCCTCCCCCTAGATCAAGCGATCTCCAACAGCTTGCCGGAACTAAAATTGCACCGATAAAATAACGGGCAGTGGTACAACACGAGTCCAACAACAGCCAGACATCTAACAGATCATTCAGCGTAAAACATGACAGCAGCATCCTGTATTTGAAGTGTTACGAGTGCTCATGTGATCTCCGATGCAACATTGCCGGTAAGTACATTTTTCTGGGCAATGAAAACTGAAACATTCCCGAAAAATTCCAGTGGCTGCTGATCCTTTCAACGCAGTTGTATGAACTTAGTGACACAAGGGAAGACAGAGAGGGTAGGGGTAGGGGACAAGTGGTATAGGAACAGAGAGGTTAGGGGGTAGGGGGCAAGTGGTATAGGAACAGAGAGGTTAGGGGGTAGGGGGCAAGTGGTATAGAAACAGAGAGGGGAGCGCGCACAAGCGAGAGTGGCAGAGAGAGAGAGAGAGATTGAAGGAGAGAGAGACAAAGATGCTGAGGAAGCCACTGATGTGCCAGCTGCCAAGTTTCTGCGAACTTACCCCCTACACCTCAGAGATGGGCGAGTGTAGATAGGCGGTGCTGACGTCACAGTGAGCAGGGCGTGGCCACACAAGCGTGTTAGGACGGACGAGCTGATAGATACCTGCCCAACATGTTCAGAACTAGAAACACCGACTTTTTGTTGTAGGGGTGCTAGTGGTCACGAAGTTACGTTTAGATGTGTAGCAGTAACAGCGAAGTTACGTTTTGGGCTTAGATGTGTAACAGTAACAACGAGGTAACGTTCAGATGTATAACTGTAACAAAGACGTAACGTTTGGATATGCACCTGTTAAATGCACTGATTGAAGCCTTTGAGACCAATTGCACAAAACGGGTGGTTACAAGGGGGCGGACATGTTGATGGAAGTCTGAGAACTCAAACCTCTGTCACCAAAAACGTTCTACAAAATGTGACAGACCCCCCCCCCCCCCCCCCCCC
>SMGT01011596.1:482834-500049 GCA_004794575.1 Lanistes nyassanus
CGCCTCCTCCCAGCCCGGTCGCCGAGTTCATTTTGTCGAGGACTACACTTTTAATGTTAGGAACTATCGAGTGCATGGCTTTTAGACCTCATTACTGTACGCCATGAAAAAATGAAAGACCAATCTGCACAAGAATTAACTGTAAGTACTGTGTTATTTCTGTGTACCTCTTGTTGGAGTTACACTGTGTTGTTTATTAACAGCAAGCAATAATGAATTTCTCTCCAGCACTTTCGGGGCCAGGACTTCAGCCTGTCGTCAACTCGGCATCTAATCCTGCCAAACGGACGAGAAATGGAAAACGAAATGGAGGTCAAAGTTGAATACAGTGCAAAAGGCGGATAGGACGGGTGGTTTGAAGAAAAAAGTCCCCAGAAAATGAAGGTGAAAAGAAGACAGCAGTTTGGAGAGGTGTGGGGGACACTAGTCAAACATAGTGGACAGAGAAACTCAACATCTGGAGCCCAGCAGACGCACAGGACATACAGCCGAACAGATGCACGGACGACCATGCAACCCAAGAGACGGACAGACAATATAAACTGACCAGCTTAAAGGACAGAGAGAAAAGACACAAATTACAACCTCCCCTTGACAGGGCGCAGCACCAGGACAGAACGTCTACTGTAAGTGAACATGCACGCTCTATCCATTGCTGTAAGCCAGCGCACACTCTAACCACTGCTGTAAGCCAGCGCACACTAGATCACCACTGCTGTAAGCCAGCGCACACTCTAACCGCTGTTGTAAGCCAGCGCACACTCTAACCATTGCTGTAAGCCAGCGCAAACTCTAACCACTGCTATAACCCAGCGCAGCCCACTGCCGCAAATGTACACACACTCACCACTGTTCCAAGTCAACTTACACACTCACCACTACTGCAAGTCAACACACGTTCCCTCACCACTCACCGATGGACGTCGGTGCAGCAGAGTGGTGTGCTGGCGGCGGTGTGGCGCAGCTGCTGGTGGACAAGGCGGACGACGAGGCTTGGGCAAGAAGGAAGCTAGAGGCGCTATGACGTGCAGTGCTGCACAACACCGCAGCAGAACAAGTCTTGCAGCCTAGGCAGGAAGCAGCAGCAAGTGCATGTGAAAGCTGCTACTCTGAGCATGATGGGATGGCGCATTTAGACTGCTGTATGTGGGTTAACATCACTGCGTAGTTGTTACTGATGGTATGAGGAAGGGTGGGGGGAGGAGATTGTACTCATGGCACAAACATGGCTTGTCATCAGCATGACATGTCAGAAATAGGGCCCTTACATACAGTCGGAAATAGGGTACTTAATATAATGTCAGAAATACTGTGGGGTACTTATATTGTCAGAAATAGAGCACCTACACATACTGTCAGAAATAGGGAAAGTAAATACACTGTCAGAAATGGGGCACATACTGTTAGAAATAGAGCACTTACAGCCAGAAATAGGCACCAATATAATGCAAACTCTAATCATGTCAGAAATGGGCATTTGTATAGGGTCCAGTTAGGTGAGAAGCAGGGTGCTGTAGCCCTCTATGTTGGAAACAGGAGGCCAACATGCACTCAAATACAACGGAAGCAAGTCATCAGCACATACTCTAAATCATGTTGGAAACAGGATGTGGTTCACCAGCTCTGCCAGAAATAGGTTACCAGCAAATAGTCTGGTTTCAGAAACAGGCCACGAGACACTAATTCTGTCCGAAATAGGTCAGCAGCAGTCTGATGTTGGATTAAGGCTAGCAGACAATCTGGTCGATCAGAAATGGACCGTCAATGGACTGGGAAAGTATGATGTCCCGGCAACACTCCACACCAAGGCTAGCTTGGGTGAGCGTTTGTATCTCTTGTTGTACGTGTGTATGTAAAATGCACAGGGCAAATGGGCCTTACGACCATTCTTATGACCGGAACCGCAGATACGAGGGTGGGTGTTTGTTGCTTAACGTCCAGCCGCAAACTATGTGCATATCAGGACGGTGTTGCTTAGACAAAGTTTACGTGCTGCCACACGTGGGACTGCTGTCGCAACACGGGCCTCAGTCCCACCCAGTCACACTATACTGACACCGGGCCAACCAGTCCTAGTACTGTTCCCTGTAGTGCCAGGCATCTGGCAGGACAGCTACTAGATTGGCAATTTTTAAGTTTTAGGTATGACTCCACCGGGATGCAAACCACCGACCTCCTGCCTCAGAAGCGGATGCCTTGACCTCTAGACCACTGAGGCAGTTGTGCAGACACAAACACTCATGCAAGCCAGTCCAAAATCTCAGTGGATGGTTGGTTATTGATTGCTAAAGGTCCCGCTGCAAACTGGGTGCATATTAGGACAGTGGACTACAGGGGGATGGGGTCCTATCACTAAGCTGTGCACTGAAAGAACCACCAGACTGATGGCTGCAGTAAGATGACCAGTGCGGACAGTTTAATGTGGTGAATGGAGTTTGCACAATATATAACTCCAGGAAATAACCTTGGCCACACCAGGATTCAAACCTGCATCCCTCCCACCTGCTAGTCGGCAGCTCTACCCAGCTATCCAGGCCTCCAGAATCTCACTGGAAGGAATCTTTGTTATTTGAATATCATGGCAAGTACTTCTGGCTTGCTTCTCTCTCTGATCATGTATGTAGGATGTGGAGTCACATCGAGCTGGGCATAACTAAGCTACCTCTAATTTCATTGTGCCTTCTGCTGCCAGTATCTTCTTAAACGAAATTGCTATTTGGAAGCCCCAAAGGTATCCCACTAGCCACCCTGTTTGCAAACACAGTATTTCCTTCCGTGTGGCAATACTGATAGTTCTCTGTATGCCCTCAATCTGGTGGGTTTTTTTTTTGCGTCCGTCCTTTAGAGCTCAAGTATGCTTGAACCTCTTCAGTGGTCACTCGTCGGTTGACTGGAAATTGTTCTTTCAAAGCTTTCTCAACAAACCAAGATTAAGATGGTCCATAAATCCTTTTCACTGTGTTGTTCTGTTTCTTGTCAGTGGGCAGACAGCAATCACAGTCTGCTAACATGGGATAATCCCATGTGTCAAAGAGGACAGAAAATCAAAATATCTATAAATGCACTTTTATTTCCATCTTCTTCCACAACTTTTCAAATTTAACAATACAATTTACAAATGCTTGTTTAAGCCCAAACACACTCATTACAGGGCAAGTAATGAGAGAACAAAGAAAAAAAGGTTAGTGCAAAGTAAAACTAGACAAACATCGTAAATAGTCACCAGGCAACAGAGCTCTATAACAATGGACAACGTTGTTAGGTGGGTTCAAATAAGATGCTGAAATCGTTTTCAATAAGAGAGAGACATGTCCCAGAGATCTGTGCATTTAGGCTACTGACTCTCATTTTTGGTGAATGTGTCCTTTTTCCATGATAGGATCTGACATACTGCATAGATGAAAGTGCAATACAGTCGTATTATCTACCAGACTTGGAAAAAACATTCTAGGGACTTCAGTGTGGGTGAAATATTAAAACCGCTCTAACACTGTGATAATAACCAAATACATCTGGTAGACATGTAATAGATACTTAATGACTGTTTTTCAACTGCAAGTGGCTTTTTTTTTCGTGAGCGTGACGTATTGGAAAAAGCATAATCATTCCAAAAGTCATCCCTAGAAGAAAGATGCTACATATGAAAATATATACTGCATTGTGGTTGCAAACAAGGTAAACAAATGCATAATTAAATCTGAGTTAGGAACACAGAACTTAACTGAATGGATTTACCAGATTTTTGCTTTGCCATTCAATGCAAGTATACCCTACTACTTCAGTACTTGCATTAGCTGATATATTGTTGTAGAGCATCACGGTTCAGGCTCCATGAAAAGATACAGAAAATGTGCCAAAATGTTCAGTTACGATAGCCTGCTACTCCTTTCATAAAATGATGGACCACGGCATAATGTTGTTTCAGTACAAGTGAATGCCACTGCTGCTCTTCTGCATCATGGGGAAAAGGAATGCTGTAAAGGTTCGCTAGAGACTAGAGCTGGAACACAGCACAATGGCAAGAAAGAGTGATAGAGCTGGACCGTTCAGTACTGCTGTGTGCTTTACATTTCACATAAAAATAATTGATAGAAGTTTCTTTACATTAGTAAGCAGAAAAAAACAGGTTGGTAGAAAAGGGTAACAATGGTGGGTTTAGAACCATGAAGTACAGAATCTTATGCAGTGACCATTTCTCTGACAAAGAAGCCCCCTTCCCCCCCCAAAAAAAAGCCTCCATGTGTGTGTGTGTGGAGACAGGGTTGCAAGGTCAGATCAAGCAAGTGACATTATTAGCATACATCTACATCAAGAAGAAAAGAAGAACAGGTAACTATTTGTACATTAGTTTTAAACATGATGTGAGACATTTTGTTTAGACACATGCCTCCTCATACTGCAGCGTGTCTAACCAAAATGCAGGACTAAAAGAGTGTACTGATAATGATGATCATGTCGTGGTATGATATGCTTCAGACTGTGGTTAAATATTTTAAATCTTATGCAAAAATTGTTCCCATACATCATAAAATATTCCTTATATGAGCGAGCGAGAAAGAGGGATTTTTTAATGTTTTACATATATTATGACACTTGTATCTGATCTTCTAATCGAGAACTGTTTGAATCCTTTTTATATAATGACCACTTATTTAATTTCTTAAACTTTTCATTCTATTATGACTTCAAAGAGAAACAAATACAACCAACGACTGCTACTGCCTCTGGCCTCCCCGCATCTAGCTTCCAGGATGAAATTCCTGTAAATAAAACCACTAAATACAACTAAAGATTCAGTCTCAGGGCATGTTTTTCTCTGATCTCAAATGTGAAATGAAAACCATGTTCAAATACTTTGTAAAACATGAGAACTGAAAACAAGATACTTTTATAATATTTTTAAGTTTTATGATTTTTTAATGCATGAAAAATCTTTTCTGATAATTTTTTTTGATTTACTAGATGTGTGGATGATAGTAGTAAAGTACTGGGCAATTTTTCTCTGGCCAATGTAATGCCTTATGCAGCATGATAAATTTCTCCGATAATTAAATACTTTTTATCATGGTATCTTTTTATCTTGTGTTTATGTTGTGTGTGTATCGCAGTGACATACTGACTCAAGCTATGCACAGTGTACTAGGCAGAAGTGGTTGCAACTCCGAGGAACAACTATTTGTAAGAACCCCTTCTGCAGCGGTCCAAACTGATAAAGTTACAATGTCCACAGTTTTACAGCAAGCTGATGCTTGTCTTGTGTTTCCTTTTCAGTAAAGCTAAGGAAACAGCTCAGCCAATAGACTCCACTCGGTTCACAGCAGTCACTGTTCACAAACTGTTTACTGTTTACACTCGTAAAGTGAAGGAGGGCTTATAACATATTTACAGGTAGAGTTAAAAAACCACAACAATATGTAAGAGGCAAAAACCATAAATAACAATTTGTACTTTCCGAACATGAACGGGTAATCAACACTAGTTGTATAAATATTCTATAGTTGATATAACATCGACAACAACAAAAAAACGTTCAATGAAATTTTATGAAAATCACACAAATAGCCTAATCCTTTCACAGATTTAAACTCAACATTTTAAAAACCAACTGTACCAAACCATGCTGATCATTTAAAAAAGTCACGTTTCAGGAAGCAACATAATCTGACCATAACTCCAACAAAGGTACTTCTACAATTTCATTATGATGTTACTCCTAGAGACAGGATGCATAAATGGTCAGTTGTGATATCATTTCAGATGTGATTTAATTGTAAGTGAGATCATCTCACTATTATCACAGGCTGCTTTGCATAAAAATGGAAAGTGAACCCCAAGAACATGAGAGATGGTGACTACAAAACTCTGTATTCACCAGCCCTGAAGATTCAGACACAACTGTGGCAAAGGCACAGATACGTTACTTTTGACAAACCGAGTTCAAAGGCAATGATTTTTACAAACAGAGGATGATGCATGTAATTCCTTGCACAGGTCCACAGGATTTTCTGTTAGCATGCAGTAGTCCAAAGTTTCTTGGCAAACACTCTTCAGTCAAGACAAACATGCTATTCAGTTGAGCCAAGCAAGGGAAACAAACTTTAAAAAAAATTGTGTTGCTATGTGACACAAATCATGACTAAGATTGTCTACTGAAAAATGAGACTTTCCAGGACAAGTGCCACAAATCAGAAACAAGATATGTGCATTACTAAGAACACACAAATGCAATTATCTGATTTACTCTTCAAATGTCACATGCTCCAGTGATGCTGACAATGATAACCAACAGATAAATTTACAGAATACCAAAAACTTGTGCCACTGCCACAGGACTGGCAAGCTCAGAACGATGTTCAAGTGTAGGCTAGTTGAGCATAAATTGTGTCTATCATGGAAAAAAACATTGGTGACATACAGAAAGCAACAGTTATGTGAGCTGTTGGGGACTGCACCACAGAAGCTGACACTAAACTGACAAACGTGAAAGTTATTGTGAAAAAATGGAGCAGCTTACTGACTCGGAGTCAGTTCCTCATGCCCTTCGAAAAAATATAACAGTTAAATACCTTATATATATATATATATACTCTTCTTGGAAATGTAACTGAGGCAACTTTTTTAATATTTTGCATGTGTTGAGGACTCATGTGAGGACTAGTGAAGGTGGAAGGTGATGGCACAGGCCGTATGTTTCACTTACAGATGGAATAATGATGATTGTGACCTTTGTCAAAGACACTTCCTAAAACTCAGCAGTTACACAAAGTGTTACAATTATGTTTACAATCCAGATTCTGAATTGTAAATAAAAATTAAATTTTGTGTAAAGACAATATGAATGAATTTTGTCTGACCATGATTCTATGTGGAATGGCTGTGAGCTAAAACTCTGCTTTAGCTCTGCTCTGTTCCTTTGTTGACGCCGAGGTCTGCTGATGACACGCTCCCAGAAGGCCCTCTCCTCGACACAGGTAGTCTTCAAGTGGCTTCTTGCTAAGGAAGACGGCATAGATGGTTTCCTCTTCCACTTCGCCAACATACTCTTTGCACATTGTCTGTAACCTGCCCACAGCACCAAGTCACACAGTGTTTCACCTCACCAGCACACTGTTTGCATATTGTCCTCAGCCTGGTCACAATGCCAAGTTACACAACGTTTCACCTAAATTAAGCATTTAGAACTTAGAAGAACGTTATCAAAAATACATCATATACATGCCCACAAAGCTGAGCAACAAAATGTTTCAGCTGAAACTATGCATCCAGAATTAGAGAAAAAGCATCCTCGTGTATTTTAAATCTGGAACCAAAAAAATTCCTTTAAAAATGCAAACTTCACAACAAGCATTGTAAAAAGATTTTCTTGTTCTTGTTGCTAAATATCTGTAGGTTGTTTGTAAGCTGGCTAAATCAAACACTTAGCGAAGAAGCAAAAAGTGTTCATCTGTAACAGTTGCACTCTTACCTGCTTGGCCATTTACTTCCCCCTTGCAGCATGCCAGCAACATCTGCTGTCTCCAGTCCAGGCCCAGATAGCCGCTTGACTCCATTTACCTCTTTAACACCATAACTAATGGAAACAACAAAAAGAAGAAAATATTGGCAAGTCAAACACAACTGTTAAAGCCACTGTGGATGATACTGGCTATTAATGTATTATACCCTGTTTAGTGCAAACAAACAAATTATGACAAGTATATATACATGAAAACAAAATAATGACAGATTTTTAAACACACCATAGGAATTGTGAATGGAATTTATTATAGAAACTCAACAATTTAAACTGCTAAATATAGCATCACTCATGCTTGCACATACATAGTGAACATTTATACTCCATGAACCGAACATTAAACCAAATGAATAATCTATGGGGTCACCTAATTCAAAAACTTACTTGTCAAACTCATCTTCACAAACCCCATCAACAATATCTATGATATCTGACTCTGAGAGGCGCTTGGAAGGGTCCTTGAATTTGGTTTGTTGCCTTTGAAATTTGTTAGTAAGCTGCAACATGATATTATGATTATGATGTTAAATAAATACTAAATAGGCGGTCCACGCTGTATTTATCAGTATCACGAGTTCACTTGTAACCTTAGCTATACAAACATGCAAGTCCACCACACGCACAGAGAGAGAGAGAGAGACCAGCACTACCAATCATCAGAAGCATTTGAATGAAATTTAATAAAAATGTGAATAATTAATAAATCCAACATCAAAATAATCATTAAAATAAATAGATCAAGAACACACGACAGCTCTATTTTTTTTAAGTTAAACTCATCGTACTTGGAAAGCAATAATCCTGCACCCATCACACTTCAGAACCAAAGGCATGTGATGTGCGCGTTCATCTTCTTCCGTAAGATTTGGTTTTTTGAATGACAGACGTCTCATTCTTCCAGCATGTGGCTTATCATTATCAGGCTTCTGTTCTGGATCTTCCAGTTTCGCAACGCCATTTCCAACGCTATCGACTGTTTCCATGTAAGCGTCTCTTGTAACAAGTATCAGAACAAGGAATGATGATAACAGATACTTAAAACCTCGTATTGAAGACATGCTGATTAGCTTCAGAATACAATTATTTTAGCAATAACTTTTACAATTTCGAGCACGAGGACTTCTGCCTCAAATGTGGAGTCTCAAATTTTATAGCCGTCTGCTTTCGCTTACTTGTTAGTGAGAGTTATCGCCGATGGCTGTTGAAAGTGTGGGAAACGACGTGCTTCAAAATTATTGGTCCCCTCAACTCCAAAAAAAAAAAAAAAAAAAGAAAAAAGAAAAAAAAGAGCCTCCTAAATTTAGACTGATAGTAACCTTTAAATATTGTCTCCATATATATTCAGCTTGATGAAAGTACTGGTAAAATAAAATTTAAAAAAGATTTGCTAAAACATTTTTACGCTGCTGACCGACGATCATCAAATATATGGTGTTTCGGGGAGGGGGTAGAACGGGTGGGGGGGGGGAGGGGAGCGCTTCAGTTTGAGCTTACGACCATGACGTCTCGGCGTTGATTGGTTTCAAAGACCGGCGCTTTTTAACAATCAACAAGCCATGGTGCAGTAGAGGTGCGACCCTCCCCCCCCCCGCTCTCATCCCTCTTGAAAGCAATTTAACGCTGGTTCACAACGCTGATGACGCTGCTTGATAGAGTACGCACCCTAACCCTAACCCTGGAAAGGACTAGTCATATAATTATATATTTACATTTCCTTCACCTTAAGCTACTTGAATGGTACAGACAAAAGTCGTATTTCAAATACCAGTACAGTATAAAAACCTTCCTTAAGACCTTCCCATATTCGATCTCCACCGACATACGACTCAAAACTTTCTGACGGAGATCATTTACTATATAAATGACCTCCCATTTACGACTCCCTCCTTAACCCGACCACCGACTGACGAAAGTGGCCGGTTTTTCACAGTATACGACTTTCCCTGGTTTATTTTTAGCGGGAAAAGGTTAGCAGAGTTCTTTTTGCAAAGTTGTTCACTGAGAAACGCTAAATGTCTACACCAATCCCACGAGAAGCGCAAAAGAACTGTTTTAAATCTAGAAAAGAGATTGAAAGTGCTCCTAACAAAAAAGCAACAAAAGGAAGTCGGCAACAAATATTGCATCCAACATCCATTTACGACTTTACCCTAACGGACTGAAGGATCAAGTGATGGTTTTGTACAATATATATGACTTGTGTGTCTTTTCGACATTTCACAGAAGGAAAAATGGTTTATATCACAGATTTTGTTGTAATTCATTTCTGAAAGTCTAATTTCATATTCTATGTTTAAGCATTTGTTTCGGCCCATTCACCAGCCAGTCAGTGCATGTCTGAATGTAAACTGTGCGAGTTGCGAGGGGTAGGTAGCGGGTAGAGAGCTGCGTCATACTAACGTGTGATCTCAGTAACTGAGATGCGAAAAAACTATTTTTACTTGAGGTTCAGTGGTAAATAAAAAAAATTCAAAACACATGTTGGAGTTGACTGCCATGATAACACACATGCAGATGTGTTTCCCACTCCATCACCGTACGCATACCTACATGTACTAACGGTTCAGTGCAACTAGTCCTCTGTTATAAGACCCTCCATTACAAGACCTGATTTTGGCTGGTTTTTTTTTCAAAGTTGTGCATTGGAGGTTTTACTGTATGCTGGAGAAAAATTACATAAGTTGCCGATGACTCAGTAGCGGCAGCAGATGATGATCTAAGGGAGATAGTCAACTGTGTCATTAAATGATGGCGCACAGCTATCTCCCTTGCAGTGTTTTTCTCGGTTCAACGGTGAAGTGACCTGCATGGGATGGTACCATTGCCAGCGGATGGGGGAAAGGGGTGGACATTTTCAGGTTGGACTGAACCAGAAGATCTCGTACGTTTTTATCCCGCCGAGACGTTAAGAAAGGGGATTTATTGAAGAGGAGTGTTTGGATAACAAATGCCAGCTGGAGAGAACTCAGACACTATAGCACCCACAGGACTAAGCTTAAATCACTGAACTCTTTTACCCATATCTCTAAATTCAGTTCCCCCACCTCTTTCTTGCAGGTGTTCCCCTAGCATGGTTGAGTTCCTTCGTTGGCAACACAAGTTAAAGTTCTGCCACACTGGTATGCTGTCGCAGTACAGACTGTTAGCCCCACCCAGTCACATTTTACTGACACCTGCCCAATCAGTAACAAGACTGTTCCCCAAGTGCCAGACGTCTGGCAGGGCAGCTACGATTTACTAGATTGCCAAATTTTAACTTTTAGGTGGACTAATGTCTCAGTGCTTCGGCGTGTTATAACTCTGTGAATTCCACTCGGAATTTTGCTGTTTGCTGTTGATGCAGCCTGCCTGCTCGCTTTTTACAGCAGATGCTAATGGTAGAAGCTGCGGGCTGCACTTAAGGAAAATACACCCCTCTTCCAACAAACATGGAATGAACAGTTTATTTTCAATTTTCTTTTACAACCAGCCTATTAGCTGTATAATGTCGATGCTATATTTAGTGTAAGTCTTTGTGTGCCAATGGGGATAAGTATGCCAAGACAATATGAACTGCCACTACCATCGCAAGCTGCTTACCTGTTGATAGGCTCCCCGAAATAACTGTAGCAGAGAAAAGGTGGTTTGAAAAGGATTTTGTAACGTTGTAAACAGATTCTGCAACTGTTTGCAGTTTTGGGCGTGTGTCTGACGACAAAGGGGGAAATCCAGAGCTGTTTTCGAAAAAAATTATTGCGAAAAGCATTGCTTTGGCGTCTCCAAACACTAAATGCGCACAAAACTGTCCATGACACATACACGCGCACACACACACACCACACACACACCACACACACCACACCACACACACACACCACACACACCACACCACACACACACACCACACACACCACACCACACACACACACCACACACACCACACCACACACACACACCACACACACCACACACACCACACACACCTGTCTGCGCCAAGAGCCCTGCATCGACTGCCTCATCTGTCTTCTGACCTTTTGTGTCAACGCTTCAGCATGTAAGGGTCGATCAAATAAATTTTCTCCTATGAGAGGCATGTCTTCTCTCCCTTCCTCCCCAACTTCGTTATATCTTTCTCCTCATCACCCCCTCTTTCTTCTCCCTCTCTCTCCCTCTCTCTCTCCCTCGCTCTCCCTCTCTCTCCCCCTCTCTCTTCCTCACTCTCTCTCCCCCTCTCTCTCCCTCGCTCCCCCTCTCTCTTCCTCTCTCTTCCTCCCTCTCTCTCCCTCTCTCTCTCCCTCGCTCTCCCTCTCTCTCCCCCTCTCTCTTCCTCACTCTCTCTTCCTCCCTCTCTCTCCCTCTCTCTTCCTCCCTCTCTCTCTCCCTCTCTCCCCCTCTCTCTCCCTCGCTCACCCGCTCTCTTCCTCTCTCTCTTCCTCTCTCTTCCTCCCTCTCTCCCTCTCTCTTCCTACCTCTTTCCCCCTCTCTCTTTCCCTCTTTCTTCCTCCCTGTCTCTCCCTGTCTCTCCCTCTCTTCCTCTCTCTCTCCCTCTCTCTTCCTCGCTCTCCATCGCTCTCCCTCCAATAGCCTTTGTTGCTGACCGTGTATACAACGACCCAACAGCTTCTCTCTCTCTTCCTCTCTCCTTTTTCTTCTTCCTTCTTCATTTTTCTGTTTTCTTCTTTCCGAACCACCTCGATGATCTTGCGGTTGAGGCCTCTGCTTCTGAGTTGGGAGGTCGGCGGTTCGTGCCCTGCCCGAGATATGGATCCGACGCGATGAAGCAAGCCTTTTACATGCACGAGACCTCATCTATCGTATGCAATTGTCATGGTAACGGCAACAAGCAAGGACGCAAACCAATGTACCGTATTTAAGAACCTTTTCGGAAATAACTGTGTGACACTGGAGAAAATGACTTTGTTGCAGTCACAGTTTTGTGAAAAGTTTTCTTCAGACGTTTGACGCACAAAAGCCTGTTTTTGAAACTCTGCATATCTACCTATACCTTAAAGGCGATACATAGCAAGGGCTTGTAAATTATAAAATGTTTGTTCTCAAGCTGATATTAACGCTGTATATCATCTGTAAACATGTGATGAAATATTTTACAAAGCTTCGTTGTAGTTACTTGTTATTTGCCTTAAAGTGGCATTCTTTTCACCGAAACCACCTTCACGAGACTCTGGAATCGACTTAAATTTTTTATGCTTACTAAATGAAGATGTGTCTGAGGCTTCAGTAGCAGCCAAGAGCTGTTTGAAGATGCTTTTCTCTTCCATTGTCTGACTCGCCTCTTAGCTTTTGTCAGTAAGACAGCAGAGTCACAATCGTGGCTTTTTTTTGCAGCCTTTTTGGTTCAGCATAAATAGACATTTTCGTTACAGCCTCCATTTCTACGCCCATAAAACTGTCCCAGCCTGAGACGCCTCACGTAGAACTTGACAGGGACTTGACCGAGCACTTCCGGTGATTTGTACATGACGTAATTTTACTCTCGTTTATTTGTCGTCAGCGATTCACGCAATCATCACGTGCAGGAAGACACAAACGTCAGGACATGGCATGACTTAGAGCACAGCCTCACCTTCGATTCCAGCTTCACTTTGTCACTATGGCTTCCTCTAATTGGAATCATCACAACGAAGGTAAGCAGTGGGCAGCTCCCGTTGTAAGCGCGCACAGCATGTTTTCCACAAAAAAGGGTTGAACCACAGCGGCTGCCTGTGCAGTCTTCTCATGCTGGTGCTTTCGTGTGACACTCTTCACACGTAGACTTTCAGGTAGATGTCCGATTTCAACTTCAAGTTAGCATATACATCATAACATTTCTAAGCAGATGCAAGCAGTCCAGCCAATGAAAATGTTTTATTCAATATTTTTTGCTGACGGAGTCGACTCCTTCTAATCCTTAGCCCTCAGAACACACCAGAGTTTGGGGTCCATCACCTTTCAAGGGCCACTGACTCATTCATTATGATTATGCAAAATTATATGACCCGAAGCTTTTCTTCCAAATTTACCACAAGTTGTAAAAACCAAAGCAAATATAAACTTTAGTGCTACGCATGAAGAAAATGGTGCTAAAACTCGATCATAAGATAGGGATAGTATCTTCATAAAATGGTGTGAATTTGTATGCTGTCAACAGCACAGTGAATGAAGTAATATTAGAAAACCCAATGCCAATATAGTTTAGAGATCACAGACCAATTCCGAATCTCCCGTGTTCATGTCCAGACTAGGGGTTAAGGTCGAGGGCAATCCGCGAGCAAGGAACGAAGTCTGTTAGTTCCACACATTCAACCCCCCAGCTCACCCCGAAAATTATTTCTAAATTCCTCTTTACAATATTTATACATACACCCCTGTCGGCGCCAAGAGCCCCCGCCCCTCTCGAAAATTGTGCACTAACTTTTCCTGAAGAAAGTCTACTGAAGAGACTATCAGCTATATAGGTATACAGGGATGTGACGCTGTGCCAGATGATTTAATCTTCATCTAGTAATTTGCTCACAGGAATGGGCGCTGCCTGTGAATGTAACATGCGACATGAATGACAGTAAGCAGCAACCAGAACACAAACCGCGTTCGGCGGAAACTTCAGATGACGGACGAAAGAGCATCGCCAAGTCTATGGACGATTCCGACTGTCCGTACCCCAGAGTCACTCAGAGTAAAAATGTTAGCCTCTGTTTTTTTTCTTTTCATTTTTTGATCATCCATCCATCCAAACAAACCCACTCAACCCTTCCTTCCTTCCTTCCTACCGTTAGCGCTCAGCCTGCATGTCGGACTTTGTTTCTTAAAATTCATGAATCATTACCATCACACGTTGTCATTGTCGTTATGGTAATCACGCACTGTAATTCACAACACACAGTCTAGCCTGTTGTCGTGACCATCACATATTGTAATACACAGCACGGACTCTACCAGTGCAAGTGAATAACACGCTGCTATTCAGAATACAGATTATCGTGTTGTGTGCATCGAACACTGTGATCCACACGTACTATCCTGCTGTCGACCTCAGAGTGGTGGTACAATGACAGTTATCTGTCTGCAGGACTAACTTGTGGGATGCTTGTAAAATGACGGTTGTCTGTCTGCAGGACAACCTTGTGGGCGTGGCTTCCTCTCTGTACTGCCAGTCTGGATCTTCTCACCAACTGGTGCGCTATGTCGTCACCAGCATGCTGGGCAAAGGGCACTACGGCACGGTACGTCACTTCCTGTTCTCGCAGATAGCGGACGACGTACAAAGAGAGGACAGCATGATATTTTAGTGGCAAGACAGGATATAGTTTGGGGAGGGGAGGAGTCTGGCAGTTAGTGATTGACATGACACCGTGCAGTAAGCGACAAACATGTTATCAATCTTCCCAAACAGTTCTGTTTCAAAATACAAACGCTTGGATGAGAATGGAGTAAGCGACTAGCACAGTAAGCACTGCCACACCTTTCATTATCACGAGTCATTGTCCCTCACGCGGTCACTAAATTCGTTGAAGGTTTTGCGTTGTGCTAAATACTGAAAATGCTACAACTAATAAAAAAGATGTAGATATTTGTAAGTATGCACGATGTGACTGTCGCAGTGATCACAAAAGAATTCTTTGGATAAAGCCTGAGTAATGGATTGCACGGACACAGAATGGTTTACATCCTGACTCTTGCATATAGGTCTGCTGTACAGTAGACAAACGTTTTCTTATTTAATGATTCATTCAAATTTTCAGTCTGCAGCTGAAACCTTATATCCCGGCCTTCTGAAAGCAAAAGATTGCTCATTATGTATATTCGAACTCTTACCTAACCATACCACATCCCCCTTCCACCACCCCCCCCCTCACACCTACCACTTCTGCTGCTGGTAACGCGCGCATTATCAGATCATATGCAGGAAACGTTGTGGGCGTCTATCAAAAGACAAAAGTACACGAGTCCAATCACCTGCAGCGCAGTTTCTTCTCTGTCCAGGTGTTTCTGGCGATACAGGAAGGGACGGGGGACACTTACGCTCTGAAGACCATGAAGAAAAGTGTGCGCAATGTACTCAAATATGCGTATGTGGAGGAGGGCGTCTTGAAAATAGGCAGGAGATGCCCTTTTGTCATCCACCTCTACAACAGTTTTCAGACAGACGTAAATTTCTTCCCGGTTTCCTTCAGTTCAGCTATTGCTGCTGACGATAGAAAATACAGTTAGGTTTTATTTCCCTACAAAACTGCAATGCATTACGAAAACACAGATATCGGACTCTTGCTGAATTAGGATTTTGTTTTTTTTTAATGTTACTTTAAGTTTACACACTTCTTAGAATGTTACTTTAGGCTTACATACTTCTTAGAATGCTGCTTTAGATTCACACACTGCTAGTGAATTTTTCGTATTTTATAATGTTCCTACACGGTTCTGTTACTGAAGGTGTTCTTTTGTTTTATAATTTTCTCAGACTCTCCCTCCTATTTCCTCATTTGTCTTTGGTATTTCTCAGACTGCTGGTAAACTCCTATTGTGTTAGCTTCCTGTTGTGATAGTCCTCAGCCTGTTATTTCCAGATTACGGCGTGCTTATGATTGTCTGTCGCTGGTTTCATACTACATCTGTATGTAACACAACATCCTTACGGCCATTGTTTCCCAGAATGCCTATTACCTGGTGATGGAACACGCCAATGGAGGCAATCTGAAGCAAGTGATTGAGCAATATGGAGTTCTGTCTGTGGATGTAGCAAGGTATGTCACTGTGACACCCGTCCATCTCATTCACACACACTCAGCCACCCCCTCGCCGCACACACACTGCCATAAGAATGTATAAATAAGGCAACGAAACACTGTTTTGGAATCTTCAAAAATATAAAACCTCATCTGAACGTGCTTTGTGTAGATATTTAATGGCGGAGGTCGTTCTAGCCTTGCAGTTTTTGCACGACAATGGAGTTATTCACAGGTTGGTACAATCTACTTTTTTCTGATCTCCACCTGGTTCTAGCTCTCTCCGATAGGTGTCATGTTGTCTCTCAAACTGCGTCCCCCTTTCAGTTTAACCAGCGTCCACGTCTGTCATATACTCGCTTCCAGCTGTACTTGTGTCTATCTTATATCTTTATCTCGTTTCAGCTGTACCTGTGTCTATCTTATATCTTTATCTGGCTTTCAGCTGTACCCGTGTCTATCTTATATCTTTATCTCGCTTTCAGCTGTACCTGTGTCTATCTTATACTCGCTTTCAGCTGTACCCGTGTCTATCTTATATCTTTATCTCGCTTTCAGCTGTACCTGTGTCTATCTTATATCTTTATCTCGCTTTCAGCTGTACCTGTGTCTATCTTATATCTTTATCTCGCTTTCAGCTGTACCTGTGTCTATCTTATATCTTTATCTCGCTTCCATCTGTACCCGTGTCCCTGTCACATACCTTTATCTTGAGTTCAGCTGTACTTATATCTTTTTCTGTCATATAGATGTATCTCGCTTTTTCTTATGTGTAGCTGGCATAGATCATTTGGGACAATGTTTCGGAGATATTTTAAGTTCTGGCATGTTTTGTGTGCAATTTGCTGTACTTAATAATGCGTATTTGTACTAACAGATCTCTCTAACCACTGCTTGTTCTGGATGATCCTTAAAAGTGTTCACGAAATTAAGTCTTCCTCGGTGTATGGACATTATTATTATTATTATTATTATTATTATTATTATTATTATTATTATT
>SMGT01011597.1:2737-23204 GCA_004794575.1 Lanistes nyassanus
GGGGGGGGGGGGGGGGTTGAAGAAAGGTGGCAGGAAGGGAGAGTGCAGTGTGAGTGAGACAGTCTTTAGTTCGCATCTCGGCGTTACGCTGCGCGTAGGGGGATTCTATCATTATTAAAATTAACATTTTACTGCAATGGTCAAATGAAAAAAATCTCTATAGACGTGTGTGTGTGTGTGTGTTAGAGAGAGAGGTTAGGTGAGTTAGGAAAAAGGTGTTCACATTGCGCAAAATATATTTAGAATGTCCTGTGCTCTTGGGTTTCAGGCAATCATTAGTAAGTTGTCGTGGAGTACACATGCATATAAAAAATCCTAGAATTATAGTTTAGCTGTATTTTTTGCAAGCTGACAACGAGCTGAACAGTTGGTTGAGTGAATCGATGAGCAAGATAGTGAAATCAATTAGCGGTAAACAAGAAGTTGTTTTTTTTTAAAAGGAACAGCTACGCTTCATTTTCGGGCATTAGTTATCAGAAATCAGGAACTACATGACAATATAAATGTATTGGAAACTGTAAGAATGCATGCATGTTTGCAGTCAACCATGGCGCCTGAAAACTAAAAATGACGAGAGGCATACAAATGAAAGACCACCTGAGTGCGCGAGTTGAGGAGTTAATGAGTGAGCGAATGAGCTAGAGAGCGAAAACTCATTAATATTAATGTTCCGCGGAATTCACTTTTTAAAAAAAAACAACTGACTTGCTTAAGTTTCACGTAACAGGTATCCAAATCAAAATATGTAAATGGTAACCGGTTATTCCCTTCCATCAAAAAACAAAGCGAAAAGTACTCACCAGATTGCGACGTCATGGCTAGCACTTTGTAGATAGATGACTAAAAACATGAACACATCACCCTGCTAATTGGAACTTTTAAAAAATGTAGGCGAGCACTTGATCAACCCAGGCACAGTAGCTATAAATCCTGAAACTTTTTCATTTCACAACCGTGGCTGAAGCTACCTGAAATAAAATGAAAAGAATCTCTGTAGACGTGTGTGTGTGCGTAAGAGAGAGTGAGAAAGAGAGGATAGCTGAGATCAAAAAGGTGATCACATCGCGCAAAATATATTTAAAATGTCCTGTGCGCTTCGATTGCAGGCAATCATTAAATTATCGTATAGTACACAGATATATAAAACCTAGACTTATAGTTTAGCTGTAGTTTTTGCAAAACTGACAACGAGCTGAACAGTTGGTGGAGTGAATCGATGAGCAAGATAGTAAAGTCAATAAGCGGTAAACAAAAAGTTTTTTTTTTAAGAAACAGCTACGCTTCATTTTCGGGCAGTTGTTATCAGAATCAGAAATATAATTGTACTGGAAACTTCAAGAATGCATACATGTTTGAAGTCAACCATGGCGCATGAAAACTGAAAATGACGAGAGGCATACAAGTGAAAGACCACCTGAGTGCGCGAGTTAAGGAGTGAGCGAATGAGCTAGTGAGCGAAAACTCATTAATATTAATGTTCCGTGGAATTTAAAAAAAACTGACTTGCTTAAGTTTCACGTAACAGGTATCCAAATCAAAATACGTAAATGATAACCGGTAACCCCCTTCCATCAAAAAACAAATCGAAAAGTACTCACCAGATTGCGACGTCATGGCTTCCTATGTTTTTTAAGAAACAGCTACGCTTCATTTTCGGGCAGTCGTTATCAGAAATCAGAAATAGCATGAAGATATAATTGTATTGAAAACTTCAAGAATGCATACATGTTTGCAGTCAACCATGGCGCCTGAAAACGGGAAATGACGAGGGGCATACAAATGAAAGACCACCTGAGTGCGCGAGTTAAGGAGTGAAGGGTTGAGCGAATGAGCTAGTGAGAGAAAACTCAATATTAATGTTCCGCGGAATTCACTTTAAAAAAAAACAACTGATTTGCATGAGTTTCACGTAACAGGTATCCAAATCAAAATATGTAAATGGTAACCGATTATTCCCTTCAATCACAAAACAAATCAAAAGGTACTCACCGGATTGCGACGTCATGGCTAGCAATTGTAGGAAGGTGACTAAAAACATGAGCACATCACACTGCTAATTTGAACTTTTAAAAAATGTAGGCGAACACTTGATCAAGCCAGGCACAGTAGTTATAAATCCTGAAATTCTTTCATATGTTACTGCCGTGGCTGAAGCTGCCTGGTTTTCAGAAAGCTTCAAGACAATTACATCTTTATGTCATCGACGCTGTCATGACGACAAAACACACTTATAAGTGATGCAAAACGCAAACTAAAGGCGAATCATCTGCTTGCCGGTTACCTTTAACAAACCTTGTAACAACTTAAAACGCTGCCCGGCTTCGTCCAGTTTTTCCCCTAAGTCACAAAACAGTTACACATATCCATTGCAATGATCGCTGGATACCTACCAAATGCGTGGAATGAATTTGTGAGCGAGCGAAAGTTGTTTATTTCGAAAGAATAGTTAAGAGCGCTCGGGTTTCACTGGGATCGTTAGAAGTGTAAAAGATCATAGGAAGCTCAAGAAGAATTCACTATGTTCAAAATCACTGAACTGTTAAGTGAAAGACCGAGGGACCAATCTAGTGGAATAAAGTTTGAATGGAAGAATAAAGGAAAATTTATTGACATCGCGTGAAATGTACTTCTAAATTAAAAGTGCCTTTTTATTTCACGTAATCAAACAGATCATCGTGATCGCGCAATGACATGTTCTTATACTGGGTGTACTTGAGCTACACAGAGCTTCATCTATGTGTAGCTCTTCAACTCAAATAACACACGACCGATGATTGGGTCGATGGCAGTGTGTGCTCAAATAACACGAAATCGAGCGATGAGTGGGTCTATGACATTGTATGTGCGGGCGCGTGTACGTGTGCGTGTGTGTGCGTGGGTATGTGAGAGAGACAGCAGGAGTTAATGAGTGAGCGAATGAGCTAGTGAGCGAAAACTCATTAATATTAATGTTCCGCGGAATTTATTTTTAAAAAAACAACTGACTTGCTTGAGTTTAACGTAACAGGTATCCAAATCAAAATATGTAAATGGTAACCGGTTATTCCCTTCCATCAAAAAACAAATCAAAAAGTACTCACCAGTTTGTGACGTCATGGCTAGCACTTGTAGGAAGATGACTAAGAACATGAACACATCACACTGCTAATTTGAACTTTTAAAAAATGTAGGGGAACATTTGATTAAGCCAGGCATTGTAGTTATAAATCCTGAAATTCTTTTTCATTTCACTGCGGTGGTTGAAGCTGCCTGAAATGAAAGGAAAAGAATCGTAAGATTTGTAAGATGTGTGCGTAGAGAGAGAAAGAAAGAAAGAGGATAGGTGAGATCAAAAAGGTGATCAAATCGCGCAAAATATATTTAAAATGTCCTGTGCGCTTCGATTTCAGCCGATCATTATTAAATTATCGTTTAGTATTGTTTAGGAGTTAATGAGTGAGCGAAATAGCTAGAAAGCGAAAACTCATTAATAGTAATGTTCCGCGGAATTGACTTTAAAAAAACTGTCTTGCTTAAGTTTCACGTAACAGGTATCCAAATCAAAATATGTAAATGGTAACCGGTTATCCCCTTCCATCAAAAAACAAATCGAAAAGTACTCACCAGATTGTGACGTCGTGGCTTCCTTTTTTAAGGAACAGCTACGCTTCATTTTCGGGCAAGTGTAATCAGAAATCAGAAATAGCAGACAATATAATTGTATTGGAAACTGTAAGAATGCATACATGTTTGCAGTCAACCACGGCGGCTGAAAACTGAAAATGACGAGAGGCATACAAATGAAAGACCACCTGAGTGCGCGAGTTAAGGAGTGAAGGGTTGAGCGAATGAGCTAGTGAGAGAAAACTCATTAATGTTCCGCGGAATTAAAAAAAACTGACTTGCTTAAGTTTCACGTAACAGGTATCCATATCAAAATATGTAAATGGTAACCGGTTATTCCCTTCCATCAAAAAACATCAAAAAGTACTCACCGCATTGCGACGTCATGGCTAGCAATTGTTGGAAGATGACTAAAAACATGAACGCATCACACTACTAATTTGAACTTTTAAAAATATGTAGGCGAACATTTGATTAAGTCAGTCACTGTAGTTATAAACCCTGAAGCTTTTTTTAACAGCTGAAAACGGTTCCCGGCTTCGTCAACTTTTTCCCCTAATTGACGAAATAGTTACACATATCTATTGCAATGATCGCTGCATGGAGACTAACCAAAAGCTTGAATTTTGCATTATCTGCGTTTAAACAGGGAGCGGTAAAGGGCGCTTGGATTAGCCAATGAAAACGACGATATGGCTTTCACTCAAGTGTCCCGATTGACTGGGTGAGTATTGTGTTCACCTGCAGTCAGACGGTCACACAAGGCCACTTTCTATATATATATATAGTATTGACAGCAAGATTACAGGTTTAGTGTGGCTCTGAAAGCAGTGACCATGCAGTTGTCCCCTCGCCCCAATCAAAGGACTAAAACAATTTTTGATTTTTTAAAAAATATATGGCTCAATTCTAGATCAGTCAGTTCTAGACAGACAAAAATTTGGTTGTTTCTGTGTCACTGGAGATAGGCGGTATATGTTGGAGGGGAAGAAAGGATCGATGGAAGAGGGAGAAAGGGGATCGAGTGTCCATAGTGTGTACGGATGCAGTGCCCAAATGTAACTATATATATATCCACACACTCTAGATTTGCACTCCGGTCACTGACAGTTTATCCAGAGAGATATTATCATTTGAGACATAGGTAAAGATAAAACTAATTGTTTCCCGACATCTTTTGCTGGAAGGGGGGAGGGGCGTAGGGGAAACCCCAACTTTTCCGCGGGCGAGATCGAGCGCCTTGAGGGCGGTGCCCATCGATCTCTTGCTTCCATGCAGCAGGTACAGGTCTGTACGTAGCTTTAGGTGGGGGTCACTAGTTTGTATATGCAAATGTAAGTGCTTTCCGTGTGCGCAAATGTGTGTGTAATCGCGCGTGTGCGTGAGTGCGTGCACACGAGATCACACGTGTGTTAGAGAGAAAGAAGGAAAGTGTGGTGTGGTCCAACCAGCTCATGTTTGTAGAGCACAGTAAAACCTCCAATATACGACTTTGAAAAAAAAAAGCCAATATCAGGTCTTATAATAGAGGGGTCCTAGAAGGGAAGACTAGTTGCACTGAACCTTTAGTACATGTAGGCACATGCATGGTGATGGGACGAGAAATAAACACATCTTCATGTATGTTAGCATACAACTGCAACACGTGTTTTGAATTATTTTTTATTTACTACTGAACTACATGTTAAAATTGTTTTTTTTGCATCTCAATCACTGAGATCACACGTTAGTGTGATTTAGCTCTCTATCCACTACCTACCCCTTGCAACTCACACAGTTTACATTGGGTTAAACATTTCAGGCATGCACTGACTGGTGACATCCTGTTCTTCCTCATATCAAATTAGTCAGCTAAAGCTGTGGATCTCACTCTGACGCTGGGCATCACAAATCTCTGAGAATGGCATATGTTGTGTCAAATCACATTTCTCACAACAAAGAAGCGACACCCAATTCCTGCAGGCCAGCGGCCTACACATGAAATGCCTACATAAAGACTGGGCACCTGTGGCTAACTTAGCTTTCACTAGGGTAGAAAATGTGAAAGAGACATAACTGTGTTTGCCCGACCTTGGGGGCTACTGAACATGGCAAATCGGTCAAAACAAAGGGTTAAACATAGAATATGAAATTAGACTTTCAGGAATGAATTACAGCAAAATCTGTGATATAAAATATTTCAAGTATTTGTCCTGTGAAATGTCGAAAAGACACACAAGTTGTATATTCTACAAAACCGTCACTTCCTTCAGTCCATTTGGTGTAAAGTCATTATAAATGGATGATGGATTCAATATTTATTGCCATTTCGTTTTGTTGCCTCTTTGTTAGGAGCACTTTTAATCTCTTTTCTAGATTTAAAAGAGTTCTTTTGCGCTTCTCATGGGATTTGGGGTCAACATTTCTTGTTCCTTAGTGAACATCTTTGCAAAATGAAGTCTGCTAACTTTTTCCCACTCAACCAGGGAAAGTTGAATACTGCGCAAAACTGGCCACTTTCGTCAGTTGGTGGTCGGGTTAAGGAGGGAGTCGTAAATGGGAGGTCGTTTTTATAGTAAATGGTCTCTGTCAAAACGTTTTGGGTCGTATGCTGAAGGAAGTTGTATATGGGAAGGCCTTATAAGGAAGGTTTTACTGTAGTATTACCAGACTGTATGCACCATATTGACTCAGGGTCATGAGCCTGGTTCAACCATAGACATAAATAAATGAGATTGGAAACTGTCACTTCTTGGCTTATCCTTGGTGATAGATGTGTGCACAGCTTGGGTAAGCACATAGGAATGCTTTGTGTTCTTGATGTGAAGCTCAGGATTGTCGACTTTGGCACAGATTATGTTTTAATATTTTGTGTAGCAAATCTCATAGGTGGAATTTCTTTATGATGGAGATAAACTTTACTTTCATCTGCATAATTTCTGCACTTTACTCACTGAAGTTTATGGTAATTAAACTGCAGTGAAATTAGATGATTATCAACATCAGTTGACAGTTTTCTTGATTTTGCAAAGTTTGGGATCTTATTACTCCTTAACACTAAATTTTTACGTTATTTGTTTGATTTAGTCACAGATTTTAATAAAGCCAGATGTTTGCCTTTGTAACTCTTTTGATATGCCGTGGATAAGAATTTAAATGAAAATCTACTATTTTAAAAGCACTGTCCCAAAATATTTAAATACTTCGGGATATTATATCTACCACAGCTTCTCGCATAATAGTTATAAAATTCTGGGGTTGCAGCCTGTCCGTCATAACAGTATGAAGATGGTCTTGATGTATATTTTCTATCGAAAATATTATACACTTTTTCTCTTTTTTTTTGCGAATTAAAATCATCCGACAAAAAGGAGTGAATGATAAGGGGCAGAATCACATCATCATATTGCAAGATTCGACTACACAGTTATTCTTCCTCCCACCGCTGCTCTTGTTTGTAGGCCATAAGAACCACTTTCCACTCTAGGTTTATTTATTACTATGATTCAACTTATATCATTAAAATTTTACATGTTATAGTGAGCTTTTTTTGTTGTTTTGTTTATTTGTCTAGCGTCTTCTTATCCCGGGCCTGTCAAGCTCACCAAAGAGACACATATCAGGCAAACTTCTGCGTCGTCCACGAGCACCAAGACAGTTACGTCCTTTAGAATCAGCAAGTGACAGTCAAGCAACTGAAAATGCCATGCCTCAAGGGGTACCTGGCATGTATGGACAGAATCTCCTGTCAGATGCTTTCAATGTGTTTGACTTGTCATCTGAAGAAACATCGCACCCACAAGACTTCCACACCCATATCATTCTCGCTTGAGCAACATCACATCATTTACGCCAAGGAATGATGAGAAATTTGTGCTTGATCCTCTTTGTCGGGGTCAGACAGCCCTTGGGAAGTAGATAATGGGAAAATCCTCGTCAGGTCCTTTAAGACGAGAGGACCCGACCCATTTCCTCTGCGCGCACCCAGACAAAACCCAGACATTCTGCTGGACTTTGAGTGTGATGATGCCCGCTATTTCAATCCTCCAGACTTTACACTGGACCATTTCCTGAGAAATGTGGCCGAACAAAAGCAGATCCCTGTGCCAAAAGTTCGGCGGATCATCTGCTCAAAACATAATGTAAAAAAAGCTGACTGATTTGTTGGCAGAGATGTATATACATCCTCGGACGCAGACCAAAATTAATACAGTTACATTTGACCCAGAAGGTAAGCAGCATTGCCTCTGTTTGTCTGTTTTCACTTGGCTATGCATGCTTGCTGATATATCAGACTTATCAGTAATCAGTAGTGTATGCAGTGTTATATATATATATAGGCACTAGGATTTGCATGCTTATATGGTGATGTTTGGGGGGGGGGCAGTATGTTGATAAATTTGTATAATATTCTGACTTGAGGGTGACAAGTCAGTGGTGATGATGGAGGTGGTCTGGGGTTGTGTTCAGTTGATGATGATAGAATGATAACAATAATTATAATAATAGGAAGAAGACAGTGATGGTGTTATGGCAGCAGAGGTGGTAATGATGCCAATGATAACAATGGTGGAGGTGGTGTGATGATGATGATGATGATGATGATGAAAGCAGCAATGATGAGAACAACATTGATGGTAATGTTGGTGTGGTGGTGACAATGATTGAGAGACCATTGATGGTGATGATGAAGTTCACATTTTTATTGTTACATTAGCTATGTGCAGCATCTGCTTTACTGTTACAGAGAAAAATGTGCCTCCATGCGAACCTCGTGTTCCACAGCATCAGCTGCTTTTGGAGATGGCAGCCATGATTCGTTCACACATGCGACAACACATGCAGACGGATGTGCGCACTGTCATCAAACCGGCTCCCAAGTACAGCCCTTCATACCACAGTGGAGATGCAGCCACCGTTCCACACACAGAGATAATTTTGTATGAAAACAATGTGGTGGAGCGTGCTACCCAGACCACAAAGGCACTCCAGTAAGCTGACTAACTTGACTTGCTTAACTGCATGCGTGGATTGTGGTGGAAGCCATTGCAGTGATGTATGCTAACCACGAAGAGCAAAGCTTTTTTTTTGTTGATTTAGTTTTATAGTTACTGAAATCAGTTCTGGGGCAGCATGATTTTAGATTGTCCTTTTTACTTACTGTAGTATGATAATTTTTTCTTTGAGGGAGAGGGGGTTAACATTATTGCTTATTCAGAACTTCATGAATTGATATGGCATTTTGGTATGGTACCGGTTGTTCTTCAAAATTTAATGAATTGATATGTCATATTCTGTGCAAATGCGGCTCTGTTACATTGCTTCGACAATGAAATGCAAGCTATGATGTGACACACTCCTTGGATTTGAACAGAAATGCAAACTATATTACAGCTTCTGCCTGCAGAAGTTCTTGACCTCTGGCAGTTAGAGGTGCTGAAGGCTAGAGACAGCCCTTTAACTGAGCTCCCGCAAGATATTGACCGTCTCAGAAACTTGAGCGTCTTGGATGTATCATATGCTCTGATTACAATGTTACCTCCTGGGTAAGTTGCACCATAGAGCTGTTGGTACATGTGTCCTGATATGAGATGCACAACCTTTGATGGCAAACACCTATTTCCAGCTGAACACAACACAGCATCCATTGCATTGCAAACTGGGATGCAAAAACAGCTGCTTAAATGATGTTTTTTATTATGTAATTTCTGGCTGCATTTTGTGGTGTTGACTTGCCAAACTCACATCAATCATAGAAGTCAACAGTATGGAAAATAGCCATACATTTCTTGTTTACTAATGCATGATGCTGGCTTTACTAATGCATGCCTTGCCTTTTTTTGTTCTTTCAGATTATTCACCCTTGACAATCTCCGGCGTCTGAGCTTGTCTTATAACAAGCTGACTTTTCTACCAAATGAGATGAGATTTTTAAGGTTAATGGAATTTTGCAGCTTTTAAGTAGTCTTCTCGTGGTGTTGTAATGATGCACTTGCACATGCATAACGATCGTATTCTTCTTGTTACTTTCTTTTGTTGATAACACTTGTAAGAACAATGTTCCTGAATGTGTTTAGACTAGACCCATACGATTTTTCTCAGATTTACAGCCACTAAAGAAGGGTATGAGCTATTAGTACAGAATGTGTTACATGACATGCGTTTTAAAGCTGAGGGGAAGCTGCGGTTTCTGTGTTCTTCCATACTTTCCAACATGAATGACGTTGTGAAATGTTCATAATTTTTCCAAAACTGCGCTGAAATGGAACAGGTGCTATGTCTTTGGGGGCCGATGAGCAGGAAAGGGGCTTATACAGAAATTACAAACATCATTGGAATAGCGGATGCTCGCATGAGCCATGCGTAAAATGCTGGAGCTGAAGGTTGGGCAGTCAAAGGGTTAATAAAGGGAGATCATGCAGTGTCATTCTTTCTGACCGCTGACCCCGCTTCGACCAATGGGAGTATGGGATTGTGTACACACAACGAGGAAGATGTACTACATTTTCTGGGACAAAGTGAAACTACTTGTATTCCACTAAGGCTTTCTGACTGCGAGAGAAAGTAATTGATTTCGATCTATTTTTCCATCTGCTGTGTAGTTAATTCTTGTTGCTGGTAATTTTTTTTTAAATGGTAAAAATAAGTTCTAATCACTAGGGGGAGCTGTAAGTTAATAGTATATAGCTCCTGTCTCCGACGATACTCGTGTTTACTCGTTTGCTTACAAATTATTATTAGGCCATGTAATCTGTTGGAATAACACTGATTAGATTATGCGCCTCTACATTTCAGATCTATACTTAGATGTGATTACTATCGTAAAGGCGAATAACAAGATTTAAGAATAAAACAATTATCCTGACGGAAATTCAGCACCAGTGCCAACATCAGAACATCAACATGTATGATGTAAAACTGACACCAGACATTCCAACAATAGATACATACTACATAGTATGCACAGAGTCTAAAATGTCAAGATTCAGGGATTAGGTGACTGTGGTCTTTGCTGGGGAAGGATTGCAGCGTTGAATGGTTACTGAATTGAAACTATGAGCATGTTCAAAGTTGATATTTTTGATGTTTTCTCTCAGGAGGCATAAATAGTTGAGTTTTTTTTAAATGTTGGTAAGTGATTTGCCGTAACGAAACAGCACAGAAATGGTTGAAAATTCTGTAGAGAATAAACAAAACTGGTTGCTTATTGAACATAGGATGGTTATGTGCACATACAGATAACCTGAATTGGTGTGAAATTTAGAAAATCCTGGCAAATTTTGTTGCAGAAGTAACAACAGATGTCTAAGGGAACAGGATTTCGCCCAAAGCTTTTCCCTCCACGGGGAAGACAATTACAGCCTAATCGAAGGCCATTTGTCACATGTTTCTTGGTTTCATTAAGTATTGCCATCCTTGTGCTGGTGGTTTTTGGCCTGACAGCATATAACATCTACCACAATCGCTTTGGTGTCAAGGAGAGGCTGTTTCATGGTGGAGATATAGTATCTTTAAGACGCTATGCTGATGATCTGTCCCCTGTTTTCTGTTCTGGGTATATGGTGGACCTGCCTAAGAAGTGAGTTCTGTTTGTTACATTTCGTTGTTTGTTTGGGTTTTTTTTTGGGGGGGGGGGTTGCATTTTTCTGGACCTCCTTTACTTGACCACCCTGATGGTCTGACAGTTAAAGAATCAGGCTCCAAGACAGGAGATCGGTTCACACCAAGCCCATGTCATATCTGTGACTTAAAAACTGGCAATCTAGTTGCTGCCCTGCCACAGTACTTCGAACTATAAAAAACAGTACTAGGACTGGTTAGCCTAGTTTTAGTATAAATTAATGCAACTGCCTACTGCGTGGGACTGAAGCCTGTGTTGCAACTACAGCCCCAGTTTGGCAGTACTTTGTCATAAGCAGCATGATCCTAGTATGCAGGTTGTGACTGGACAATAAGCAACAGAAACCAACAAACCAAACCAGCCTCACTTAATTTCATTATATATATATATATAGTGTGGGTGAAAATATTCCATGTGTATTTTTCTGGTCTGGTAAGATTAATAATTTATGTCGCAGGCTTGGTTATAACTCATTTGTAATACATAAATTCTGATAATATTGTTTCATATTGTGGGTTAAACCCGAGTGTTATAAGCCTGTATTTGGGCCAGCTATGTAAGGAGAAAGTCAGGCTGACCCAGTAGTCACAGCTTGCATGCAAGCCATTAGCAGGTGCCCAGCTGAGAGATGGGTTGCTGGAGACTGCAAGTGTGAATGTGTATGAAGAAAGGTGTTGATTGAACTTGACTGGTCTGGGATGGAAGGAGCTTTCATCAGTGGCCAGTGGCTATAAGGTGTGAAACCCAGGCTAAATATAGAAGCTGCAAGGATGGATAATGGGAATGGAGTTGCATCATAATACCTTCTCTAGCATGTCTTTTGATAGCAGTTCAGAGCGAACTGGCTACAGGATTATGGCAGGTCTGAGACCAAAGGGCAGAGAAATATTAAGGTCATGACCCAAGCTGCTAGAATTAGGTGGAGCCAGGTGTGTTTGATTGACAGGAGGCATGGCTAACTTGTCTGTCTTGGTTGGAGGTTGGATGTATGGCAATGTCACATGAATGTGTGAACTGGATGGTGTATGGAAGGGTTGGCTTTGACTGTATTACTGAGGTGTGTGATTCTTTAGGGAGATATCAGATTGTAGGTGGATGGGGGCTCAAGTCATATGGATGTGTTGATATAAGTAATAGAATGTTTGTATTCCGCCTAGAAACTGTTGTCCTCTTAATGTTGGTTGTGAGAGAGTAAGCAGTTGCGACATGTTAATAGAAGACAAACCCTAATTAGAGGGACAAAAAACATTTCCAATTGTTCTGGAATTCTGAGGTTAGTCACAATGTCGCATTGATCATTGATGGTTGGTTTTGCGATGAATACAAAGGAAATTATCTTTGCAGCTGAGTTTAGGGCAAGTCAGTTGATGGGTCAGTCTCCAAGTTTTGTTTTTCCAGCACCATCTTGTATGATGTTTATTAGTACAGTAAATGCGGGTGCTTGTTAGATTACATTTAATTCAGTCCAAATAAAATTGATAAGCTGCTGATCAGAATTTAGCTTTCCAATTGGTTTTAGAAGTCCTCACATAATTATGTGGTGAAGTTCATAAGGTTAATGGGGAAATAAGCATCAGACTTTAAAGAGATTATATGACTTACAAAGATTAAAATTTTTTTTTTCAGTGCAACTGCCTACTTATTGCCTAACACTGCAGTAATGGACCCTCAGCATCGGAAGAATTTTACAGCATCTTTTAGCTTTCAGCCCCAGATACAGTTTTTCATATACCATGCATATTACCTGCTACCCAATTCCAGAATTTCTGTAACAGCCTGCAGGAGTACTTCAGGAGAGAAGTCATTACAGTATGATGATGATACAGAGATATCTGTTATTGTTGGTGTGGACATATTCAAGGTGAGGAAATGATTAGGCAGATCTTTGTTATCCCAAGATTTAAAAGCATATGCCAGTAAAATCAGTATATAAGGTCAAAGAATTAGCTTAATGAAGAAGATTGCCTTTGTATGCTGGACTGTGGCATTCTGGTGAAATGTGTTGGTCACCAGTGCATGGGGTTGGGGGTTTAGATGGTGTGTCCAGCACATGCACTTCTCTGCATACAGCAGAAATTGGCACCACTTTTACAGGGTTGGCCACTGGGAGGCTTACAGGTTGTGCAAAACAGCTTTTTGAAATGTACATGCACAGTTCAAAGAGGGAAAGTTAGTGGGCAGCTGTGTGGTTAAAAAATTGTCACTTGACGCAAAAAGTAGATTACTGATTTCCTAGTATGTGTAGATACATGTGCATGTATTTGGGGAAGGGATTCACGTTTCTGTTGTGCCACCCAAGTGTGAAGTGATTTAGGACTGTAGGAGCCGGAGAGCTCTCAGTCACTGTTAACACAGGCAAAAGATCCATTAACATAAAGGCTCAACTTTTTGCAGGAAGGTTGTTCAGTAACCAGTCTTGTGAAATTTAAAAAAAAACTTTGGTGTACATATATGCCCATTCCTCCAAATTCACAGCTGAGAAATACTTGTTTGTAATGATTTCAAGAGATAAGTTTGACCTTAAACCCATTCTTTGATATTTCTGGTATTTGCTCTAATGGGCAGATGTATTTTGTTATATAATAAGAGGGAACATATTTTCCCATTTCTGTCCTGTGACTGGGTTTGTTCTCTTTACTTCTTTCTGTGGTTTTTTTTTTCAGAACTGGTTGCGATATCATGATCCCAAGTACATATACAGATCTATCTTCATTCCCTTCAATGCAACCTGCAACAAACCATCATCGACTTTACCCCGTTTGGATATTACGGTACAGTTTGCAGACACATTTCACATTGTTTTGCATTCCAGGCATGGTGCAAGATATATCTCTAGCAAACTAGATATCCATGTGACAGCAAATATTAGCAGAACCTGCTACAATGTTAGCAACGCCCTTAGTGAATGCAGGGCCCCTCAAAAGTCTTGCTACTTCCCACTCAGCTGGGATGACACTAAAGACATTGTTGTGGAGATGGGAGATGACAATGAGCAGCTCGACTTGATAATGACCTTTCGTACTGAGTGTAGCGAACGCGCTGTTTTCTGGGTTTGCATTTTTGGGGTGCTTCCATTCATACTTGTTCTGTTGTCTTCCATATGCTGTGGATATATTCTTGTGTGCAACCGCAGCCTGGACTCAAAATATCAGCAGGAATCAAACCCATTTGGCCAAACAAATCCAAACTATGGAGCAACTCAAAACTGTGATGCATTGACAAATAAACAGACAGAAGAGGGCAGATGCACTATTATTCAGAGCTAGAGGATCCTTTCCTAAGAGGCACAATTCAGACTTAAAAATATGTGATAGGTTAGATCAAACCCTGCAGTTTCTTCACTGTCTGTACATTTTTGAGTTAATTAGCTACTTTTTCAAGAACTCTGTATACCTATCTTGACTTTCTCTTATAAGTCAGTAATGCAAAATCTGTTGCTAATTATTTTTAAAACATTTTTTGGGTGTATTTGCTGGCTGAGGTGTGACCACACATTTTAGCTAACAATGTAATTTTGTACTTCATAAATTTATACTAGAACACCTCTGAATTTACAGCAACTTTTGTTAATAGAAATAGAGAAGATAATGCATGTACAGTTCCTTGTTCAGATCACATCTGCTCATTTTATCACTTATAAAAATGTCTACCAGGACTTGACGCAGGTGTTGGGCAAGTGATGAAAAACTCAACTTGCCCAACTTCACATCTCACTTGCCCGACTCTTAACTCAGCCCCCAACCCCATTAAAAAAAACCAACAACAGCCAAACTCTGCAGCTGGAGAAATGATGAATCTCAATATTGATTGTTGCTTGGTCATTACGGCACGGCATTACTCGGTCACAGTCATCCAAGCTGAATGAAATTCATGCTAATGTGATGCTTCAGGGCCTCTTGCAAACTTTTTTGGCCTTCAGGTAGTTGTAGAGGGACAGTTCACAATGATTTTGCACTATTGGGGAGATGGGTCCTATTACTAATCTATGCAATGAAAGAACCACCAGACCAGTAGCTGTAGTAAGATGGCCAGTGCTGGCAGGCAGTTTAATGTTCTGTGGAAAGGCGAGATGGAGTCTGCACAATGTTTAACACCAGCAAATAATCCACAGCAACTTCTGGATTCAAACCAGCAATTTCTGCGTGCTATGTAGTCCACAGATACCTGCAGATATATTGAGGATCCCTTAATTAATCTACATAGAAATAGTTAAAATTAGTATAAACAAAAGTGGAAACCGAGTCAAATCTAAATGTATACATTCCTTTGACTTAGGACTGTTCTAGCAAGAAAAAGTTAAAAGTAGGTTCTCTTTGCACAGAGAAACGATCAGGGCGTTGACTGTTCTACCACTAGTGGCAATAGATACTTGGAGGCTGGCTGTGTGTGCCGATCTGTGTGTGGCACCAATAGGCTCAAGCTGCGAGTCGGTGCAATAGGCACATTTGCAAAAAATTTTCAGTTGACCAGTCGGGTAACAAGGCTCAAATTTTTAATTGCCCATAAAAGAAATTTGGTTGCCCCTGGGCACTCGGGCAACTGGGTGTGTTAAGCCCTGTCTACACTGTTTCAGTGTGTTTTGTTTGCAACATCACCCATTGTCATTAAAAGTAGGATTCCAATATCTGAATCCTTTACACATTTTTCACGTTTTCATTGTTTGGAACTAATTGTTTTAGCCTAAAGATTTTATTTTAAAATAATATAGAAATTGCTTTAGTGTATTTTAGGAGATGGCAAAATTGAAAATGAAACGACTATAATTTTTTTTAAATTAAAAAGTGATTTTAAGGATATCACCAACGGTTTTAAATTAGTTTGAATAGATTAATCATTTACTAATCTTCATCAAGACAGTGTCAGTATTATGACAGTAAACATCAGAGTCCCTCCAAATGCCCCACCCACTGTTTCTCTCTCACATACATTCTCTCTCTCTTTCTCTCGCCCTTCTCCAAACAGATTACTTATCATTGTAAAGATGATGTCGAAATTCAACTTAAAAGACTGCTCAGGCAAAATGCATCATTAATTTGCGGCACGTTTGTATGATTTTTGTGAAGCATGAAAGTAAATTTCCCTCATACCACCCCATGCACACTCTTTCTACATGCCCTCTGCCCACACCTGACTCTAGGTCAGGAAAATGTCTAGCTTCTCATTTTGTTTTTATTTGGGAGAATGATCCATTCTTATCATTTTATTATCATTCTTTATTTGGATCCTTCCCCACATCCGCAGAATGCATGTTAATTTGAATGTCATGTATATTTTATGCATTTTAATAACACATTTTCTACTATCATAAGTTTTTCAATTTTAATTTGTTACAATTTTTGTGTAGATTTTATAATGTATCATATGTCAGTGAAGTGAATAATCGAATGCCCTTGCTATCACAAAATCAAGGATAAACACCAATTGTACTGGAATTTCAAAAATGTTCACACATATTTCATTTCTTATTTTCATCTATATTTGCCAAGTGTTTAAGTTTTGCATAACTGATATACTGTTTGCAATGAATTGGGTACTACGGCATAGCATTGTTTTGAATATGCTATGCACATTATTATTATTAAGTACATTTATTGAGACCATCACCATGTTCAGTGAACGCATTCCGTGCACTTGACCCACGATCATGTATGTACATACATACACACTACAAACTATACACACACAAAAATATGCCAAGTGCTATGGTTTCATGTAACAACTGTGCTTTTTCACAAAATGTTTTTGGGTTCTATGGCTTATAGTACCAACTTACTATAAATTTTTTTTTAAATCTTTAAATTTTTTTTTTAGTAATGGAAAACTATAACTTTTGTTGTTACAATGTAATCCTCTCTGTTACAGTTTTAGAGATGTATATGTTCTTGTGGGACATCATACTTTCAGATTTTTAATGTAACAGGCATGAGAATTGCAGTTATAATTAAACGCAAAATGTAACAGGCATGGATCACCTATAAAAAATCTTAAATCTGGCGGAAACGATGGGAAGTCTGAAGTCTGTACAGCGACAAATGCGCATGGAAAAGCTACAACAGACGGCAACGGAACTGCACACGCCAAACAAAAGAGGAAATTAGAATGCAAAGATTGTCCTGCCAAATTTAGTCGATGGCAGAAAAAAACAAAGCATTTTCTTTGTAATTATATAAACTCACCTTTAAAAGAAAAACGGCACTTAATTTTGTTATAGCTGGAAACCGACACCCCAAAAATCTGAATTCTGCCAAAAGGTGGCCAATTCCCATGCCTGTGTAAACAAGCGAAAGTTTTTTTTTAAACCTCGAAATAGCATATTTTGTGGGCAGAAATAGCAATTTTGAAAAGTGCAAGAAAAAGTCTTTTTCTTCTGTTTTCGTTGTTGTCGTTTTTTCGTCGTTTTTGTGTCGTCCTGATGAAGGGGTAGTGCCCCGAAACATGTAGATTGTCTTTGTCTGTGTCATGTCTTAGCTTGGTCCAGTTCCCTTGTTTTAAATTTAGCAATTTTGATGCGATTGAAGTATCTGTTCTCCTTGTTTAGATGTTCTTGAAGATAAGCTTTCCTATAGTCCTGTTAGTCCACTGCTAGCACTAGTCTTGCAATTATCTTGGCTGGCATGTGGCTAGCAACAACTGGATTTTCTGTTTTTCAAAATAAAGCTTTTACTAAACTGGGTCTCATTTAAAGATATCTCAGAGGTATGAAAGGTTGTTTTCATGTGTAAACATGTACAAATATTGAAGTTGTACGTTTTTTGTTGTTGTTGTTTGTTTTTGAAGTGAGGGGGATAAATGTTTTGTATATATATTTGTTATTGTTTTTTCATAGGGTCCTTTTAGGTCCGTTAAAGTGCTTTAATTTTGAAAGCTTAGAAAAGGCCTTTAACGTCCTTTAATTCTGCTTAAGGTAGTTTCAAATTTTGTCTAGGTCCTTTGGAAAAGTTCTCGGTCATTTTATGTAGTTTATTGAAACCCTTTTGCAACAGGACAATATTTTAAATATTTTTGAAGCTTTTGTTGTTGCTGTATCAGAAGTCAAGGGCGATGAGGCCCTATAAGGGATAGTAAAATGAAATATTCTCTTTGCTTGTTTGTGCTCATTAGATACCCCTTGTAAGGCCTCAATTTCCGGCACCCCCTCCCCCCACCACTAGAATTTGACCCTCATTTGCACAATATTTATGTTGATATTCCACCCATCCCCATAAGAAAGATACACATTGCGGATTTTGTTTTGTTGAAATACCTAAGCCTTCAAATACCTGCATGGGCAAAGAGAAAAATTTTGTATCTTAAAAGCAGAAAGTGCATAGGGGATGATGCGATCGTCATAGCGCACACTCTAGCATTTGGATGTTTTTGAATGAGAAAAAAAAAGAAAAGAATGCAGTTCCGTATGACAGACACACACGATGCCGATGAAAAGTATTTTGCAAAACTTGGCGCTAGGGGACTTGAAAATGTATCAGTTATTGATCGTCTATGATGTATATATAATACTCAGAATAACGAAGTTCCTGAGCTGTGTATCATCAGTAAACCTGAATATTGGCATATTAAATGTGATATGACAGTCCTACTGACCAAATAAGTTATGTTGTGCAAACATCTGCCGACTGTTGTGGTAGGTGTGCGCGTTAGAGATTGTAGAAACATTTCAGTGCCCAAGGAACACCTCAGTTCAGAATCGACACAAGTTGAAAATTAACCAGACCACTTTCATCTGTTTTACTGATAGCTGTATTTAGATCCATCATATTATCATGTAGTTTTGGGTTGCATGAACAGCTAAGGACAGTTTTGCAACTGTAAATTTGACTAAGGAGAAAATGCATGGTGTGTGTTGGGGGGGGGGGGGGGATGTTTTTAGACTTTTGCACGGTGGTAGGGAAGGTGGGGGGGGGGGTATTTGTTGCTTGACATCCAGTTGCAAACCAGGTGCATATCAGGACAGGTAGGGAAGAAGAGAAGTATGAGAGATGTTAAGAGGATTAATTGGTTGCAACCAACAGAACTGCAAGAGTTGTTTTAGGCTGTAAACTGTTACAAGTACTTAGCCACCCCAAATCCTGACCTCACAAAATCATTGATTTGCAGGTCCGGGGGGGGGGGGGGCTGTCTCAGCTTTTTCCTTTGCATTTTTATAACCTCTCCGTGGACACCATGCAGTGACCAAACCATTAAAACTGTGATTGGGCATATATTCTTATTAAAGTGTAGCTTTCAGGTAGGCGGGGCGCCAGAGATTGCAGAAAACTTAGCAGGGAGCACAGCGGCCGCAGTGACGTCATCCACAGGAGGACAAGCTAGGCACACTCACTGTAGTTTAGTCTAGATCAGAGTGTAGCTTTTTACAATGAGTTCTTGAGAATCTTCGCGCGACTCATTATCGGGCTGTTCATATTATGAGGGAAAACAAGACCGAGGAAAAGATTTAAATTCATTATATTATATATTTGAGACATTAGCTTCCCGGAAAGGTGAGAAGAAACACACGTGCTGTCTAGCTCAAGACACCGATCGCCACAAAGAACGCAATGAAAACACAACGCACTGATATGCTAGATTTTTCGTTTTCGATGTTAAAATGTTCTGATTTTATTAATAGTAATTGTCATTATTGTTTGCACTCCTTATGATCTTTTCATGATTGTTTGCACTCCTTATGATCTATCTATATGACACCTTAACAAACTGTCGATCAGAATCAGTGGAATAAAAATCATCAGTGTATAGTAGACACTACGGCAAATCATGTCAATCGCTTGTAACTGTGGGAAGAATATAAAGGAATTATTTATAGGAATTCCAACTCCTGTTTGGGAATCAACTCACCATAAATCAGTGAACCAATCTTGGGTTTACATTGTTGCAGGGTAATTCAGTAAATGTGCAAGTGTGAAAACACTTAACTAGTACTGGTAGTGGTAATACAGATTAAAAACAAGCACGCAAACGGCACCAGGTACCAAATAGCAGAATATTTTAAAACATGCATGAGTGAGATATGGAAATACTGTGGCCTAAATTTGTTATCCTCCTCCTTAAAATGCTCTGAACACACTAATATAGTTCTCCCGTGCCCTTTGTTGAAATCTTTTTTCTCGTAGTTTGCAAAAATCAGTTCCACGGTGGCCATGATTGTAAGAAAACAGTCAAGAGAAAAAAGTAAAGGAAATAAAGTTAAGGTAAAAGTCAACAGGATAAAAGTGAATGAATGTCTTTCACTATCTCCCCACCCCCACCCCATCCATCCTAAAAAGAAGT
>SMGT01011597.1:24109-35850 GCA_004794575.1 Lanistes nyassanus
TTTTTTTAAAAATCTGCCTGAAACCCCGCTATGGCCCGTTATACCCCCAAATGCCAACAAGGAATCTAAACGTATTCCTAATTATCACTCCAGCAGGAAGTACTTGAAACGCTCAACAACAATACGGTAATACCGTATGCAGACGCCTGTGACCAAGGGAGCTTACCGTACCCATTTCATAATTTAAGCGCTCGTTTCTCATTTGTTCTTTATTACGTATTCCTAATTCCAGTATCAACTGCAGATATGCTCCCAAACCTACTATCATTAAAACTTGTTCACAAATCCCGAAGCATCTCAATCAGCAATGACAGTAAGTGGACTTTAAAATAAATGTCTATTTTTTTCAAACGACAACCCCAACAAAGTACTGGCAGCGCTAGACACAACCGTATGCTGACGTAAGCAATCAAGGGAGCCTATCTATTTTTTTATTTACCTAAAACTGTCTAAAAGTATGAAAATTATACCATGTATACCAAAAGAAAAAAATATTTTGAGTAGTGTAAAACAAAGTTATAATTATTCATACCGTTTGCTGGAAGAGACTGTGTGTGCGTGTGTGTTGCACGCACATACAAATGTTTGCCATAAGTCAAAATACTTTTACTTTGTAACTAAAAAAGTACTTTTGACATGAGTACTTTTTTACTTTTACTTAAGTAACTTTTTATGACAGTACTTTTACTTTTACTTAAAGTAGTTTTGTACTAAAATACTTTTACTTTTACTTAAGTAGTTTTTAAAAGTAACTACCCCAGCCCTGGGAAGATTTGCACCAAACAGGTAAGCGGAGTGCAGATTGTTATGCATGCACACGCAAAGAACGCTAAGTCTTCAAAAATTGCACTCCGAGTATAAGTGATCACAACAATCGTCAATTGCATCTCTGTTTCGGTGTAAGAAATTGAAATGTGGAACTCATAGTCATAATAACGCGGAAGCTTATATAGCGCGATTTCCCGGCAATATGCAGGGCGCCCTGCGTTTTACACAATATGGATAAACAAAACAACTACAGCATATAAACACTACACAAACACATTACAACGATGGAAAACGTTTAAGTACAACCATAAACTATTATTAATAATTAAGTAACGAGACAACAATAATTTAAAAACAGAGGACATAAACACGAGTAAAACTTGTTTAGAAATACTATAAGCACAATAAACAACGCCAACAAAAGTACTGAAACATAAGCTCAACAACCTTAATAGTTAATTGAATAGATGGATACAAAGTGCTACATTTTCACTTTTAATGTTCCTCTACAACAAACCCATGTACCGTCGTCTAGCTTCACTCGGGTCCGTTCCGTAGTCGACATCACGCTCGGGGTTTTCCGACTTTTACCGAAGATTTTTTTTTTGGCGATAGTTTCGAACTTTACTTGCAAACGCAAAATCTGCTTATTAATAAATGTAAGTAGTGACAGATCAGAACTCCCTGATAGAAAAGTAAAGGGTCTGCACCATAGATGTTAATAAAATATTTGTATTTGTGTGCTTTCATGAATGGAAGTTTCGTATCCAGAAGCTTCACTATGATTCTGCGCCTTTTTCGAACACGGACTGTAGCCATCTGGACTCGTCTTTCCAGCACTCCGTGTTACAGAAAATCTCTGACAACGATGTCCGGCAGGAAGGAACGAGGCGCTCTTATTGTGCTGGAAGGATGCGATAAATGTGGAAAATCCACACAGTGCAGCATGCTTGTTGATAAACTAAACAACTCTGGTATCAAAGCCGAGCTTGTGAAGTTCCCAGGTATTTACCTCCCCTTTGCGTCTGTTGTCATCTCATGTGATTTGTGAAATTCTTGTTTCTCTGCGTTAGCTTTCCTGTCACTTAGTGTGTGTGTGTGTGTGGGTGAACGTTGTGAGAAACTTAACTACCCTCTTCTCCTTTACATTTCAGACAGAACCACGGAGATTGGGAAAATGATAGACCGCTACTTGCAGAATGCCTGCAATATCGAGGATCATGCCATACATCTTCTGTTTGCAGCAAATCGGTGGGAATGCGTGTAAGGAATTTGACGTACTCCTTTCGCCTTTTTGAGTGCAAAGGAAAACCAGTTGAATGAACTAAAAAGTGTTATTCTTCCGCAGGATGTGACAGAGCTGCCAAAGGCATCTCACGCACTGAGAGGTATATAGACTTCCGTGTATTTACTGTAACGGTTGAGAATGGCTGCATATGCCATGGTTATTCACAGGGTAGGCTGGAAGAGCTAGGAAAAAGTAACCAGAGAAACTCCGAGATGGCCTTCTCTGAACAGGTGCCACATAGGACAGAGAGAAAATGTTTGATATCGACACAGGAACTAAAACCCACAACCCTCTCAGTTTGTGTCAAGATTGTGTTATTGTTGTGCTACAGGCTGCCCTGACAGGGAATGGTTAAAATGCGAGTCCAGCATTAGGACTACATAATCACCAACAACTTTTTGTTCAGTCACCACCCCAGGGTCTACTTTGCTATCTGCATTAAATTAAATGTTGAAAATATGATGGACTGCAACTTGTCAAGGTTGCTGTTGCAGAGAGTGTTGGAAATGGGAACTTGAAACACTTATTCATTTTTGCAAATAGCTAAAAATCTTAGGTGAAGAAAACACTCTCAGTTGAAGCATAAAAACGTTATTTTAAAGAAACCACAAACGTCTTGCATATTTTAGTGTTGGTCCCTGCTTTGAGTATTTTCATGTGAGAACAAACCCATTTCTCCTTCAGGCCCAGAATGACTGCTCTTTTGAAGAGTGGGGTGACACTTGTGGTGGATCGCTACTCTTTCTCAGGGGTTGCATTCTCAGCAGCTAAGCCAGTAAGTAATGAAAAAATTCACCTTTTTTGGGTGGGGTGATAGACTTGATTTATTCGGCAACTATAATTGTGCCATTGTGACCATCTTCTTAACCTTTCACTTTGCAGGGTACCAGCGATTTTCTCATGGTTTCTCACCATTGCAGATTTTTTAATTTAGGCATGGGCAGATGTGGTTTCAGTTTATTTGCACAATCCGCATTAAACCTATTTTACTAATATTTTTTCCAAGGGCCTTGATGTCGAGTGGTGCAGAGCGCCAGAGAAGGGTCTCTTACGGCCAGACTGTGTATTTTATCTAACCTTGAAAGCAGAAGCAGCAGCCAAGAGGGGTGATTATGGCAGTGAAAGATATGAACAGACGGATTTTCAGAAGCAAGTTGCTTCTGTTTTTGAGGCTCTTAAAGACAGCAGCTGGAGTGTGAGTACTTTTTATCTAAGATTTATTCATGTCATTAAAAATCATGGGTTTTGTTGAGAGTTTTACTTATCTGTCTAGGTGTAATGAATCTTTAACCGGAACATTTTCCAATATTCTGTAAAGAATGCATCAGATTTAAGATTTCATATAAAAAAAGAACAAGACAGATTGTCCGATTTGAGAACCAATACTTGTTTGATAGTTGATTGCAATAGCTGTATTATAACTGTATAAACGTGCTGAAAATACGTTGCAAATTAATAATTATGTCTTAACCTGTTACCTCTTTACTGTTTTTGTGCAGATAATTGATGCTGACAAGAGTGTTGATGAACTTTCAGAAGAACTTTTTGTGCAAGCCATGAACATTGTCAGAAAAGTTACAGATGAATCTGTTCAGCTTCTGTGGACATGACAATTGACGGTGTTTTCCATGTTAAGATAAATGAGGCTCTTTATTAGTTTTTCAGATAATAAAGTAAAACAGTGGTTTTAACACAGGTCTGGATTTTGTGACTTTATTGCTTTTATAATTAAAATGCATAATATTCTAGGTCTGAATGCATAGCTACGAAGTTTAGAAAATTCTTAGTCTTTTCTTTTCTCATCACATCCTCAATATATCTTGGTAAATTAACCCCCCCCCCCCCTACACACACATCATGCACTCAGATGTCCCAGAAAGTCATGGTTAAAAAAAAAACTTCAATGAACTCTAGCAGTTTGGTGGTTGTGTAACTCATCCACAGAATCAAGAATCTGCATGCTCTGCCACCAGGGGCATACTGCCCAGATTCCTAGTGCATGTTTTTGTACCAAAATAATTTTTGCTGTGGGCTCAGACTTGAAGGAAAAGTAAAAACACTTGGGCACACATTCATCTTCTTCCTCGGAGCTACAGCTAAATCTAAAACACACCAAAATTTCCAGGGAGAACAGCCTACATAGCAGGGGAATTTTGTAATTTCTTAAAGCAATATTTTCTGATAACCCTGGTTAGGGTTATAGTCACAAAACCACATTTGTTTTTTGAGATGATTTCACAGTCAAAAACAAAATTGGACTTTTCATTGCATGGCATAAACAGGGTTCAAAATAACAGTAAGATGGTAAAAATGATAAAATTAACCATCAGAAAACCTTGTGTTCAGGTGATACTAAATCCATACAGGAGAAGAAAGGTGGGGATTGAAGGAGGATTTGAAATACCTGCCATAATAAAACTGGCAAAATCTCGTGGTCCAGACTCCTGAAGCAGCACTCTCTAAATACCAATCTTATGGTGAATTGGAAATAAAGCTGTCTAGCTGAAGACGCAGTGTTTAGAAAGGGAAGGGACTGACAGTTGCTGCTGACATTGTTAACAAGTTTCGTCTGTTGGATGCTTTGTGTCCACATGGACTTGAGGTCTGTCGCTGTCTTGCAGGACGAGTGCAAAGTACTAGATGACTATCGACGTCCTGACAAACTCCCTTGGCTTCGAACACTGCTTGCCGAGCTGCGTGAGCTTGCAGGTGTCCCTGGAACTTTAAAAAAAAAAAACATGATGGCAAAAATCTTAGCTGGGTGATGAAAAGATTAAGGAAAAATCTGCAGGTTTCCCAAAGGACCCTTGTGTGATAAGATGGCAGAACAAACACTTTAAAGCAACTGGTATTCTTTATTCTCACTAAATGTTTAGCAAAGTCTAAACATTCTAAGCACAGCATCACACTTACGATCTGCACCAATCTGAACTGCTGATGCAGGTCCTCGGAGAGAGCCAGAGCTTTTGACAGAAGATGCAGGGCTACTGCGCAAGGAGGACGTACTACTTCGGGCACTGCTGGGGGTACCAGATGGTACAACAGGTGGCAGATTAGCCTGTGTGACAGAAAGTGTTTTTTTTTTAATTCATGGAAATACTTGTGCTGCAGATCAATGAGTCAGATTATAAACCTGCTGTCCAGCCTATGCGCCACATCTACTGAAGCTAAGTCTTTATCTTCTGTTTTCGTTGTTGTCGTTTTTTCGTCGTTTTTGTGTCGTCCTGATGAAGGGGTAGTGCCCCGAAACATGTAGATTGTCTTTGTCTTTGTCATGTGTTAGCTTGGTCCAGTTCCCTTGTTTTAAATTTAAGATAGATTTTACTCCAAGCGGCAGTCACCTGTTTTTCTTGCAAAAACATTTCTGGTTAATGATTTTAGGCCAGCTTGACACAGTTTTGAATCAGTTGACTTTGAAATCAAGCCTACGTTCAGTTAATATATGGAAGCCTCAACTTTTACAGGTTCAAAAAATAATGTACAAGAAGCACCCATCTGCAATAGATGTTGAAGATATTTGCTGAACTAGTGCAGGATGAAAATACTATCCAGAGCAGACTTCTGGTGCATGCATTACCTTAAACACATAGTGTTTGTACTTTTAGCATCCTGAATATCTTTTAAATGGTACTTTTTGCATCTCTTCATATTTTCAGCTCTCTATACAAACTTGTGAGATTTTATTCCTGTAGTTGCTTACCTGAGCAAAATACATGTTGACTGCCTCCATCATTTCTGGATGTTGTCCAACTGACTCGCCAATGTACTTCATGACTGACTTGTTGAAGTCTCGCAGTTCACGCAGATCAACGTCTCGCTGGAAGAGTGGTATACAGCATGATTAAAGTATACACATCACTGGGGGTGGGGATGTGCAAAGGAAAAAACAAAAAAGTGACATGGTGAGCACGATTATAGACAGCAAATGACAGAATCAAAGGATAAGAACCAGGCACCATCGTTTATATTTTTTTTAGGGGTTGGGGGGAGGTAGCTGTTCGTAAAAAGGAAATGGAGCTTATTTTGGAAACTTTTATGCCCAAAATCTTTCAGGGTTGACGTTTAATATCACCTGCTCTCACCTCTTCTCTTGTTGCATCTTTTGACTTCTTGGCCGACCTCAGCTCTTTAGTGTAGCGGACATTCTGTAAAAACATGTTAAAAAGACTGACCTTTAAATGTCTCACCATCAAAACATTTAGGTTGATTCTTGAACATTTTTATTTGCTCTATACCTTTGGGGATTGAAACAAATGTGCAAATCTGTATTTTCATGATCGCCACCTTGGTTCCTTAAGCTTCTGTCAAGGTAGAAAAAAAAGAGAGGATGCAGTGTGCAAAACTGATATCCACAATTTAAAAGAAGGTAGAACAGCTACATGATGCATTCTTTTTGATGAGATAAAGAACTGGTACACTGCCTACTGCCGTCTCACCTGTTTGGCTACTCGCTCCAGCTTTACACGCTGATCCTCCAGTTCCTTGTTCAGCTGCAGGACTTTGTTCTGGATATGAAACAATGTTCATACAGTTTATGAAAAGCATGTTCATGAGTCTTCTGCCTACAGCCTTTCACCTACAGTCTTTATCAAAGTATTTCTAATTCGATGCAACACAAGAAAGCAGATTCTTAAATAAGCTTGGACTTTGGGAGAAATTTTACTTGCAAGTAGTGTGTGCTTAATCCGATGATGAATTATATATAAGAGGAAATATATGAAATAATTATCATTGATGATCATCAGTGCATGTACTATCAACTATTCAGTTTTATGCCTTTATCACAATATATTGAACGTTTGCAATAAACATTGCAAACAAAGGAAAATTGTACTTGCAAAAATGGTTTCAACAAATTTCCTTTAGGGTCAGCATGAAACCAGAAAAGAAACAACCTTTAGATTGTACTCAGTGGGGTGGTCATTTTGGATTGGCTTGCGTTTAGCAGTTTATTTTCTCGCTCACAATAAGAGTTCTTTATCAGCGCATGCATTTCAGAGTAGAGTTGTCACCACAATACACAGACCCTTTTTTCCTCAATCATGGCAACATAGGCATCCTCATCTCGATTTAAGTTGTCCAGCGTTGAGCTCATTGTCTGTGGGAAAACAGTAGATGGTCAGAGGAATGTAAAACAAAAAAAGAAAGGAAAATAGCTTAATGAATAAAACATAAATTTGCGTATTATCTTCCAAGAACATATTTAAAAGTTGTATGTTGAAACAATGATTAACTTAAACATGAAGACATGCTGACAAAGGTGCAAAAGTATTCACATTAGCCTTAAAAAAACCTCCACATGCATCAATGAAGGCTCCATCATCTACCTGTAAGTCATCCTGCAGCTCACGAATCTGTCGGCGTTTGTATTTATACTTGTCCATCACCGCCCGCATCTGCTCCTCCAGCTGCTGTTTCTCATCCATCTCATCGCCTGCAGAATGCACAGTTCCATAGTGATGCTAATAAATGAGTCTAAGATGATCTGTTCAGTGCAATGTTGATTATTTACCTGGGCACTTGCACGACTGGTGAATTAATGAAAAAGGGCATATTATAAGTGCACCAAATGGGCCATTGCTTTTTGCAGCTGTAAGGTAGGCACTTGTGCCAGCCTGCTGAAGGTCTCAGTGGCTCACTTCTTTCTGATCCAAGGGGGGAATGCCTCAAAGACCATTTCTCCATTTCCATGGGAATTTCTTTTATTTTTGATATAGGGCTACTAGAAACATGCATCAGCTCTATATAGACATGGCAGAGCTTTCATTAAACCAGAAATGTTTTCAGCCAACTTTAATGAGTACTAATTGTTAAGTCCTTGCTGGGTAGCAGTGAAAAAGTGGCCTTCAAATTCTGGTTGCTGTTCAAATCTATGGTTTGGGGGATTTTATTTTTTTGGGTGGGGGGGGGGAGGGGAATGGCAGGGACTTTTGATGTCATCCATTTATCACATGAGTTTATGAGTATCATAAAATGAAACTGCTGAGCCTAGGGTATTTCAAGTGTTTCAAGAAGCGAAAGGTACCAACTTGACTCTGTGATCTTGTTGAAGGACTTGCGATACTGCTCGTTACGTCCGTTCATCACCTTCAGCGTGTTCTCCAGAGCACGGATCTCCTTCTCTGCCTTGCGGATTCGTGCATCCAGTTCATCGCCTTCCTGTTGTAGTTCTTCTTTCTCCTGTGCAGCCTGTAAGGGGAAGCCACCCTTCATGTGAACCACACAACTTTTGGATCTAAATGAAACGAAGTGTGCACTGTGCTCTGACATCATGTTTTGTTCTTCAAGATAAACATCAACAGAAATTTTTTATCATCATCATCATCATCATCATCATCATCAATCACCGTCAATCATCATTATACCTTGATCACAAAATAAGCCTGCGATGCTTCTTCCCCTTCAGGAGGAGCCATAGAGACCATCAGAATTTCGTATCTGGAAACAAAATTCAATGTACTCGATTTTTTTTGCACTAGCTCATCAACCACCTTGCACAACTACATCAAAAGAAAAACTGCCCCAATGTTTGTTCTTATCAAACAAATTAGACAGTTACAAATCGCATTCCAGGTATCACAGATCTCACATATCAGTCTAGTTTGTGTACAGCCCTGCCTGAAAAAAGCGACCTCCTCTGGAAGCAATGACTACATGCGCAAGTGGGCTCAGAGAAGTTTATTCATGCATGATCAACTGGAGTAAAGCGAAATAGCCGAAAAGGTGCGTTTATGACACGGGTCAACAGTAAACTTGTGCCTCACCTTTTGCGCAGCTTGTCAATCTTAGCCATGCGCTCATGAAGCTCTGCGCTAATCTGTTGTCTCTCGTCATCTGCAGCCCGGAACTGAGCCTGCAGCATCTCCTTATGGACTTTGATCTCCAGCATGCGTTCTTTCATGGCCTGAGAAAACAGTGGGAGGACAGAAACAGTTTAAGATTTCTACTTCTACTACGCTCTATGTGCCCAGTCCCTTTTTTTAAGTTTTAGTTTGGCATTTCTTTTAATGCCTGGAATTCAGGCTTACTATGTTAGCTAACCAAGCATTTGATTCCTGACACATTAAAATTAGCATTTCAATCAAATTTCTTTAGTCAGCTTTGATGAGACATCATAAACATCATAAGACTGCACAGGTGTAGACACTATTTAAGATCTCTGATGCCATTTTGGTTTGCAAATTAAGTCACTTTGTTCAAAGTCATTTTGACATAATGTTTACATGATCTAGTGATATCTATGGGACCTCTCCCCACGAAATGATACACAAATACGAAACTGTCTTTTCAATATGATGTCTTTTGGCAAAGAATGGTGGCAGCCGCCTTTAGATCTGCTGTGTGCCACCATCACAACCTTCATCATTGTCTTCTGTGTGTCATCTAAAAAAGAGACTTCACCTTTTCTTGCTTACAACAGCCAGTTCCTCTTTTCGTCTTGAGATCAATGCCCCCATATTTCCTGCCTCTTAGCCTTATCATCTTTACCATCTCAGAAAGGCTACTGTCTTTTCTCTCTGCCACATGGCATCAGATCACCTCTTTTGTACCTAGCTTTACACTCTGCAAGTGATGTCACCAGCAGACATTTCCCCCGCACACTACAACCATCAAAGTTCTTTTTATTTCTTGTCCTCTACTAAGATTACCATGTTTGCTTAACCCACAGCTGCTGTTGCTCTCCTCACTGCTTTCATTTCAATGCTCCCTACGAATTTTCACACTTTTCAAAAACAAGCTCTCGACAGCTCTCACAATGCATAAAAGCCTTACCGTCTCTAGCTGCAGTTTGCGCTTTTCCTGAGTAAGGACGTTGTCAGATTTTGTGTTGAGCATGTCCTTCAGCCGCTTGACCTCCAGTTTCATGATGTTTTCATCAACCATCCGGTTCTGAGCACAGAACAATAATGGATGCAGACAGACATGCAAACACCCACATGTGAATGTACTGACTGCACAATGAAGACAACATGATTATGCTCATATCTGGGTAGTGTAATACTAACAGATTTTATTATTCTAGTGTAATACTAACACATTTTATTAATCTGAGACTATTGTGTGCATATCTATTGCATAAAGAAGTTTTTCATTCTGAATGTTACTGGTTTCATGTGGATAAAATTTTAATTTTTGTGCAAGTCTCATGCATAACCTCTAAAAATTGATACAACAAAGACAAGAGAAATGCACACTTTTGAACGCATGTATACACAACTCTTGGAACCATTTGGTAACAAGGGTTTATTTTTACCTGCTTGTTCTTGATCAAGTTCTTCAGCTCCTTTTCAGCGACCTCGGTGTATAGAGTTATCTCCTCTATCTTGGTGGTTAGGTCACTCTTCTCGTTTTCAGTTTTGTCGAGCTGACGAGACACACGCCTTATGTCATCCTGCCACAGACGAAATGATTGTGATATGACAGCACGACTGTGTGGCTGTGATGGGTTTTGGGGATTATGTTCAGGCCGTACAGGCTTCCTGGCAAAGTCAAGGGGTAGAGCGCAGGAAATCACGAAATTACGAACGAAAATTAAGACTGAGATACTGAAATCTGTCCTGAAGCTTTTAAGGTAATCTTTTCACAGTCAAACTTAGGCACATCATGTTTGTATGTTGTAATGCATGCACCCATGAACATTTATGTATAGCAAAGACAGGTTTTTCATTCACTGGCACCAAAACATGGGTGAAGTTCCCTGGTACAAGAGAGATTGTGTTATAAGTACATGTTATGGGCACATCCATATTCCTGACTCATCCTTGCAGCTAATTGTTGGGGGATAACTTTCGGTTGCCAATAATCATAATTTTTAAGGGTAACCACAACAACAAGGGATCATCCATGGTTTTTTTTTCAACATAAGGGCAGGATTTTTATTTAGAAGTTTAAATTCAGCAATCTGCTGGCCATTGTTCAGATTTTTAACATGTTAGGCTATGAAATAATGATTCACACATTTGGAGATTAAATGATGGCCAGCGATTGCCTGATAGCTGGATAAAGTGTGACTCTGGTTTCACCTGGAGATGGTTACAGCTACCTGCAAACGTTTCAGTTGAATGTCCAGGACGTGGTGAGTATCGTTTGCATCCTCCAGCTCCACCCCCAGTTCCTGCATCCGTTTCTCCATCTGCTGCTGTTCTTCATTGGATGCTTCTCCATGCATTCGGTTGATTCGCCTCTCCAGTTGTTGGATGGTGAAGTCCTGTCCGTACATCGAGATGGTAAAGTAATTAAAGACCAATCAAGTGCACCCTGAGGATTTCATGTATTTGTCCTATGTTGTGTTTGTGTCGAATCCCAGTTGTTAGCTTACGCTTAGTGAGCGAGCTGACAATATAAATTAGGGATTCGCTGTATGCACACGTGGTACACCAGGAGCTAGCCGTGTGAAGACTAGGGTCGTTTAAAAGAAAGGGATGGCAGATCTTTTTTGAAGATCTGCCACGTTCCTTACTTTTGACTCTCTCTTTGCTACGTGTTTGGGTATGGTAGGCTCCCTTGATTGCATACGTCAGCATACGGTTGTGTCTAGCGCTGCCAGTACTTTGTTGGGGTTGTCGTTTGATAATTAAAGACCACAATGCATTTCAACCATGAGCACTCATAAGACTGGACTTCACATTACCAGCTCCCACAGAAAGGAATCTCACATTCCATCACCCTGCTGCTACACACAAAT
>SMGT01011597.1:35859-53801 GCA_004794575.1 Lanistes nyassanus
ACAAAACTTGAACTTCGTTCTGTATAGGGTATAAGTTATGACTTATGACTGAACAGCGATGAGCACAGCTTGTCAGACCACTGTTTCACATAGGCTATCCCATGTCAAGTCTTCGTTTTCTAAACTGCCTATAGTGAAACATATAGAGCACTATGCCAACAAAGGATATCAGTTGCTGTACACATCAATTTTTTTCTTGTTATGGTTATGTCATCTGCAAACACTGCCACCCTTATAACTGTTATGGTTTACGGGTTGGGTGAGTAACAAAAATTAGTAATTTAAAAACAATTTTAAATACCTGTATATTAACTGTATCTTAACTGTATAGAATTTGCCTATTACAACCCTGAAAAATTAGCAAATTTGATCTTATTTGGATGGAGTCTTTCACAAACAGTGGCAAAAAGTGATAGTCATGCATGGTATATCCTGACCAGGAAATACAACTAAATATGCCTTTCAGATGCATAAATGCCTTGCTTTGCACTGAGGCTGCAAATGTTCTGGATTGTAAAGGTCAGTTAAAGCCAAAAGTTACCTGTATGGATGATTCAAGGTCCTTCTCATCACTTCGAGCCTTGTTCAGGTCTTCTAATTTCTTGAAATTTAAACTACGCAGGTTTTTCAGTTCTTCGAACAACTCCTTCTGATGTTTCTCCTCTGAGTTCAGGAGCTCTTCCATGCGGGATGCACGCTCCTCAGCACTCAGTGTGGACTCCGTTGCAACCTTGAACTTCTCTACCAGAGCTTCCCGCAAGTCCTTGGCCTGCTGAAGCCTGCGCAAGAAGGCAGAGGAAAGCAAATGCATGGGTGAAACATCTCAAAGAGGATAAAAGAAAAACAAGTGACTGCCGCTTGCAGGATAAGCCCAAATTAAATGTAAAACAAGGGAACTGTACCAAGCTAGAAAGGGACAAAGACGAAGACAATCTACATGTTTCGGGGCACTACACCTTCATCAGGACGACACTCTCCACCCCCACCCTTCTCTATCCTTTCTTACCCACCTTGTGATTGGCTGCCCCTCTTTTTAACCCTTCTTACTCACTGTCCCTCGGTCATTCTCCTGCTATGCAGCCTACGTGCCACATCTACTACAGATAAGTCTTTTTCCTTTTCGTTTTTTTCGTCATTTTTGTGTCGTCCTGATGAAGGGGTAGTGCCCCGAAACATGTAGATTGTCTTCGTCTTTGTCCCTTTCTAGCTTGGTACAGTTCCCTTTTTTTACATATCAAAGAGGATGTTTAACATTACAGCAACCGCTGTTCCATGACGATGACTTTTACTCCTTTTGCGTGAATGGCCCAAAATGAAACACACAAACATGCACATGCAGGTTCACCTCTTCACACACACACACACACACACACACAGATTTAAGGTATGTCTTACTTGTTGGTCTTGTCTTGTACCTCCTTCTTCAGCTGAGTCACCTTTGACCTTGTGGTCTCTAGGTCCATTGCTGTTCTGTCTACAGTTCGCTTCAAGGCATCTAGCTGTAAACAAGAATGGCCCAGACTGCATATGTCAGTTATTATGTCTTGATATGTAGCAAATACTCTGATTACAATAAAAGCAAATTGTGAAAACAAATACAAACATAACAAATAGTGTGATTACACGCATGAACGTTGGCATCTGAAATATGTGAATGGAAAAAGTCTGCTACCATAGCAAATGAAAGTGAAGACAATGACAAATGGTGAAGAACATTAAAGATACAAATACTGTTATTAAATAAATTAGGGTAAGTGGGTTTGAATTTACAGGGAAGACCCAGTAGGTAGGTTAGGTGACAGTCAATTAGGAAGTGAATGACAGAAGCTGGAGGGGATTTGAGGGAGAGAGATGGGAAAGGGGTAAAAAAAACCAAACAAAATCCTCAAACTTGTCTCTAACCTCATCAGCGAACTGCAGCCTCTGAGCATCAAGTTCCTGGTGGTCAATGCGAAACTTTCCCAAAGTGCGCTCTGCTACAAAAAGTTTCTTCTCTTGCTCCGCGTTATTTTCAATCTCATTCTGCAGGAACTGTTCCTTTTCTCGTATGGCTTCCTGCTGCTGGCGAACTTTGATCTTGACCCGTGCCAATTGCTGAATAAATTGAAAGAATGTAGAGAGAAGGAAAGAAAGCATCTGAACAAAACACAGGAAATGTGCAGTTTTGACAATTCATACTTTCAGTGCCAGTACTTATATGCCTAGGCAGTTAAAAGACAGGGCCATTTTATGCTCCTACTTATTCCACATCACCACAAGAAGTCAAAGTACACAAATTTAAGCTGCTTAACAGGACAAATAAAACAAGGCCTTTTTCAACTGAAGAAACAGTGCATCCTAATTCACCACAGCTGCCCATATAAACCCATGAACTTAATGAAGTTTTTTTCTGTAATAAACACATTATCTAAAACAATAAAATATCATAACTTAATAAGATCTCACTGATTTTATGCACCGAGAATGAGATACTCATTTAGGAAATCTTAGGTAATTATGAAAATTAAAACTGAAACATATGCAAAACTAACTGCAGCCAGAAGGTCCATCTCCTTGTCACGACGCTGCATTAGCTCAATGGTGTTTTCCCACTGTCTGATCAACTCCTGGCGCTCCGAGTGAGCCTGCCGGAAATTCTCTGCAGTCTTGTCCAACTCCACCTGTTGGCAGGATACAATAACATTTAAATTAGGTTTTACAAACATTTAAATTAGGTTTTACAAACATTTAAATTATGTTATACATTTAAAATTGGCCTTACAAACAATTTACAGCTAAGCTTTCTTGACATTTGTCACAGAGGCAGCCTTTTCCAGCTCCTCCTGATGGCAGGATATGATAACCTCAAAATTAGATTTTTAAAAAAATTCACAAATTCTTGGCATTTCTCATACAGCCACCTCTGTTTCTCTTTGAATATTGTGTGTGTGTGTGTGTGTGGGTGGGTGGGTGCAGGCATGCATGCATGCATCTATGTGTGTACACCTTGGATACACTTCTGTGTATGTACAAACCTGTGCTTGTGCATGTGTCCTTGAATACAGCTATGCATGAGTTTGTATATGTGTACGTGTTACATGTTTTATATATGCATGTGCAAATGTGCATGCTAGTAGAACCATGCACATTAATGTGTGTGTGTGTGTGCATGTAAATGGATGACATTTCTATTAAGCACTGTTTGATCACGACAAACATTTTGTTCACTTTCAATCTACCCGCAGTTAGAAAAATCACAAGGAATGGAAGGACAATGATCACAGCATGTGCTAACATGATCACAGCATGTGCTAATATGCTGACTGGGAACTTGAAGTGAGGCTCTTTCCCAACCAGTTTTAATTGTCCTACCAGTGTGAAAGAAAACACCACAGTATTATCTCTGACCTGTGTTAAAATGGTTGTAGTCATTTCATGATCCAGCTGTCGACGTTTCTGATGAGATTCCTCTGTCATCTTCTCCATCCGCAGCACCAGCTCCTGAAAAGTATTACAGGATTTTACAGTTGCTGCTCCCTGTCTGAGTGTTTACAGGACCACAAAAGGCAGTTAGGAAATGTGATGGTGTATGATAAATGTCAGAAAAAATGGTTGAAACCAAGGGTTTCCATAGCTGCTTATGCATGCACACACAGGTATATGTACTCCATTTGGACTAAAAGGGGAATGCAGTATCTTGAATCATCAACAAAAAAGTGATTAGTATTTTGATTTTACCATCTTGACCATTCACTTCGACAAAAATCTTGACCTTTATAAGCAAAAAATTTCTTAAGACCATTAACAAATAATAGACTTGAAATCCATAGGCATAACATTACCTTGATCTTCCCCTCATCTTGACGTGTGTACTTCTGCAGAGCCATAGCATCCTCGTCTTTGCGAGCTGACTCCTCCAACCATGCTTCCAGTGCTTGCTGGTCCCAGTTCATCTGTGATTTCATCTGCTCCAGCTTCTGTGTTTGCTTGAAGATGTTGTTCTGCACAAGGCCAAGGAACAACATGATCAGTGAGAACACCAGCAGCAGGATGTGGTGTGTTTACACCATATAGGTAAACTTTGAATATCTCTTAACTTCAGGCATACACACATACAAACAGGCAGCTGACACATGGACAGGCATAGATACCACACAAGCATGCCTTTACACCAATACACTATTGGCTACTCTACACTATTGACTCTGCCATAATATTAGAGCATTACCTATCTGTAAGTTGTATTTCCGAAGAATGTGTATAGCTATAAAAGTATAATCCCCATTTATTTTGATACACACCAACAAAAATAGTTTTAACTGGGAAAAAAAGTTGAAAGAAAGTCAATTTTGACACTTAAATTATACACCACACATTCCCAAAAGATAAGAATAGTTTTGAATAATTACCTTTGGACACAATGACTTATAAGAAATAGTTGGATCATTAAATGCTGTTAAAAAAGTGTTATGATCTTAATATCAGTTGACACTTGAAAGGTATGCTGTGCACATTACAGTATCATGCGGTGAATGTTAAGTGATAATCTGCATTGAATTTAGGTAAGAATTAAGGTGCAGTGTAACACAGTAGTACAGGGTTTTTCATACATGTACCTACCTCATAAATATTTCTGCGTTCTTTGAGTTCCTCCAGTTCTTTGTTGAGTCGTACAATCTCCTGTTTCAGTCGGCCTTCTTCTCGTTCTATGATTTTCAGCATGTGATCCTCTGTCTCAATTTCATGTTTTCGTGCTTCAACCAGAGCCTAAACGATTACCAAATAAAAAAAAATCCTGTGTACTTTGTGATTTACTTCAGCTGCTCTTTTGTTCTTTGAGATCAATGAATAAGTATGGTTCAAATTTTCAAGTCAAGAGTTTTGTGGTAAGTTTTGTCACTAAATTTTTGTGACTGTTTAATAATAGTTTACATGTAATGGTTTTAATTACTTTCTGCTGCAACATTTCCCCATTCACATTAAAAGAAAGCCAAATTGGTAGGGGAGAAAAAGAGGAAACTGTGGTAGATGTGGGAGAAAAAGAGAGAGAAGAGAGAGAATGTGGGAGAGAAAAGTGAAAGGGGCATAAATCTATAAGGCTATAACAATTCTGTTATATGTTATGTGGCAGCCAGTTTTTTTCTTTAGATAAGACACTTAGTCAAAACTAAATTAAACGACCATTTTTCCAATTGTGATCGATCCAGAAACTTTGTCCAACATCTATACAAAGTGTATGTTGCTGACTTACCTGGTTGTGAGCAAGTTCTTGTCGAACATTCTTTAAGTGCTCGCCCATGGCGAACACACGGTCTTCTGTTTCACTAAGCTCATTCTGTCGTGCTGTTACAGTTTGCTGTTTTCTCTGGACCTACACATAGATTAATCGCTCATGGTAAGTTGTAGTAAAATGCATCCTGATCTGACAGTTTCAACGTCTCTCTCAAGATATTGGTATAATCTCCTTTTCACAAATTGTTTGATCAGCAGGATTTATGTAAAAGAACACACACGAAATGCATATATACTCAGCATAGTACGACGCCAAATGTCAATGACTGTACATGTATGCAGACACACACACAGGTCACGCATGTACTGGTCAAAGCATGTATATGATAATAACTGTATATGTATAGATGTTCCAATTTAATATTTATATATCATATATTATATGCATTGATATATACACTAGGAAAGCAAGCCAAAAACATGGAATTTTCCAAACGATTCCTTATTTAGAATGTACAAACATCCTTTTACTGTTTTAGCGTACAGTATACAGTATTTAGTATTACTATTAACAGTATTATTACTAGTTATTAGTATATTTTATTACTACTTAATATAGTTAATAGTACTCTAGTAATTAAAATTACTTCATTTTCCAGTGTTTTATTCTTGGCATTAGCAACCGGCATACTCAATCCTTCGTCCCACTCTAGCTCGCTTAGAATATTTCGACGGTTATCCATTGTTGGGTCCGATGTAAGTCAAAACGACAGACAAAACAGAATGAGGTTCAATCTACAAGTTTCTCTACACGGCTCTTCAGCGATGTTACAGGATTGCTCTGGTTACGAAGGACCCGGATGAGAATAATGAAGGGGAGTCACTTTCGTATCCCAAAATGTTACGGCGGTGATTAGCTCCCCTTTCCTGTCTCGCCAGTTGCTGACCGGAGTTTTTAAAAATCTTGTAGATCGTTCACCATTATTTTCAGAAAATGATGGTGCCTTGTAACATCTTCGGAGAACGCAAGACTAAGAAATGTGCAAACGACGTATGATTTTATGATGAGTAAAATATCTCTGTCGACCTTCAACCATGTGTGCGTGTGTTTTCGTGAGACGGGTTAGCCAAGCTACAGTCCTACGTCTGTTGATTGTAGAACTGTAGTTCAGTAGTTGGAAACTGTCACAGGAAATAAAATAAATTGTTAAAAAAAGGATGCGTTTTAGAGTTTAGGTTAGGTTGAGAGTTCGATTTTTGTAATAGAATTAGTGCTGAAAGAGTTACTTTTTTGGTAGAATGTTGGGTCTGGGTCATCAGAGATTTTAACGTAATGCTTTTGAAACCACGTCCAGTCATATCGTGTCGTCTGTGGAAGCACAACTCGGATTGTAAGCGTGGGCCAATGTACATGTATATAGTACAGTTTGCTTGGGTGGGAGGAAGGTGAGAGCCACTATAGGACGTGACAGGCTCCTAAATGGGCAGCAGAACAGCGGTGGTGCTGGTGCAGTATCGTCTGGCAGAAGAACGTGAGGTTTCTGCTTGCTTGATGTAACGTGCGTACGTGCGTGCGTGCGTGGGATGCAGCAACAACCTGGGTTGAGAGGAATAAGGTTTTGTTGATGGGCTAGCACAGAACTGTAACCGAGAAAAGTGCAGCTGCGTGCGCCCCCTGCTCTGGAAATGTAGGCGCATATTTGGCGAGATCTAGGCCAGAAAGGTGGCATTGATACGCCTAGAACATTCTCTTCCCAGCTCAGTTAATTGCATCAAGTGCTAGCTCTGTCGCCAAATTTTTCTTCCACTCTTACGATTTGGAGGGGGAGGGGAAATGCTGAAGCCCGAATTCTTTTCAAGGCGGAGGTCACACAAAAGTGTGAGGTGGTTGTGAGCCGGAAGAACTAAAATCTCTCTTCCCTCCACACAAGAAAAAGTGTCCACTTTCGGTTCCTTTAGTTTTAATTCCTTTAGCGGTGGAGACCACTCAGTGTTTGTGTGCCGAAGTAGCTGAATGTCTAGCTAAGCTAAAATACACAAAATCAGGATTGGTAGCTAGCTGACTGAGTGCTACTTAAAGGCCGCGCAGACAGCTAAAAGGTCGGCCGACTAGCCGGCTTTAACGATACATCACTTGGTCTGGAAGGGCACCAGACTCCGTTACCGATGCCAGACAAAACTAATCCACAAACTGTTTACAACTGCAAACATGTTGGCTCAGGCTGTGCCGTCACGTCGGCTGACAGCCACCGACGATACACAAAATGTGTTCCAGAAGTTCTGCGCAGGAAACCTGAAGAGTACGACTCTTTGCCCTCTCTTTTGCAGCCACCCTCCAGCGTCCACCGAATCCCAGCACCCATCTCCCTGCGGCAGAAGCAGTCGTGCTCATTACGCGTGTAGGGTCGTGCTACGGAATGTTCTTCGCTCTTTGTCTGCAGGCGGTGGAGGTCTCAGAGCGTGACGTAGGGGAAAATGCAACTGACACCAGCCCGACACCCCCCTAGATGCGCGCGATGTGGTAATCGCCCGCTCCAAAGTTGGTAACGAGCGCTTTTTAGCGCTTCGCTGCTCGAGGCACAAAAAGCAAGGGAAGGGGTCTGGCACTTCTAAGTAAAGGTAGAAGAGTCTTTTCCTTAGGGAACTGAAGCCTTAGGAACCGTCCCTTCTGGTCGCCCGCAGCCAGAAAAGAACTCATGAAACATTTACCCTGACGTCATAAACTTCTGTATCCGAGGCACAGTCGTATATACACCAGAGCTAAATCAGAACTAACGAGCAAATTAGAAACGGACCGAGGCTTGTCGAGGGTTTTGAACATACTTACTCCCACTGTTCTGAAGGGGGGCTTATTTCTGTGTAGGAAATTGTGCATAATGGGGTTACAATGTGGCCACACATGAATGTTTGCAGTTAGCCTGATATAAAGGATAGACTGAAAGATGTAGACAGATGGAGGTCAACTGATCAGTTAGAATGATGAAACACTTTGACAGAATCTTCCTGTACTTTTTCTTGTGCCGAAAACAGAATAAGAAAGACCTGAACCATCGTCAGAAGGGGGGGGGGGCATAAATATATACCCATAATGCCACAGTTTTACTGCTTTGTTTTATTTCCCCCCCCCCCTTTAATATAATTAATGCCAGTAGTACCTGTTGCAACATCATTATCGGCACCATCAACCAAAATCTTGTTATAGTATAACAGTGTACATTTATAATCACCTCAATATTCTTCTACAAGCTTCCAAATGAGAAACACATAAACGATCGGAAATGCAATCATAAAAATGCGGGGGAGGGGGCAACGTTAAAACTCATTAACGGTAGGGTACATGTAGGTGGAAGGGAGAGCTATTTTCCATATGTTCGTTGGTTGCCACAGTAAGCAAAGAAAAAGCGAACTCTTCATGTACATACGCATATGCACAAGCACACATACGCACGGGCGAGCGCTGACATACACAGTTATTGACATATTTAAAACTAAGATATAACATCGGGGTTGATATTTGTTCATTATTGAGTCACTGCAGGGGTGTTGGTGACTGGCAGATGACGGGACAGAGAAGACAACTAAACGTTTCAGTGCACGTGAACATGCGCGCGCGGCTACTTTGGCGCTGCACCGTGCACACGTGACACCTACCTGTGCAGAATTCCCCTGTCTTGTTCCACTTCGTGTCTGTATATGTGACTGTCAGATTGCTACACCAGGGTTCTCCCTCCCCCTTCCTCCCAGCTCGTAAAAACATAATGCAAATAAACTAAAAAGTCACCTTCCGATGTCCTGCGCTGGCAAACTTGGAAGAGCTTCGCCTGACATTACTGCGTGAACCTCTTCATATTCGTTAAGGGTTGGGTGGGTTTTTTTTTTGATAGAGGTACAAATGCCTGCTAGGGGCTATAAGCTCACGTGCCACCACAGAGCTTCATCTTCGGAATCAGATCATCTGGTAAACGGGCTCATCTTCTGCGGCAGCTCTGTTGCTTCTGCTGTTATCTACGTCCGAATGAGTACTGAGCATCCTTTCTTCCCTCCCCTCACTCTTCCCAGCGCGTGGCCGACCTTTTTTCCTTTTCGTCCTAACCGTTCCTTGCATGCTCACCTGTGCCCACCCACACCCCTACCTCCTCCCGTCCACCTCCGCAAGACCCGGCACGTGCAACCTGGATCGTTCTTTCGGCAGCAGCGTAGCACAGCAGCGGCAGCAGAGGAGTCTATCCGATTGCCGCAGCATCATTCACTTTCGCCGCAGTCCTGGTTCTGTGCACTTCGGTCAGACGATCCGGTAACGACCGATTCCATTCCCCCGAACCTTCATCTGACCAAGGCTTCGGATAAGCTGCAACTTAACGTTGTTAAAGCCTTAATCCGTGGGATTTAAAAAAAACCAAGAGGGTTTCAGGACCATAGATCCTGAGATCGTCGGAAAGACAGGAAAGAAAAACGTCAGTTTGCATCTCAAAGCCTGACGAGGAGGCGAAGCTCGAACCCGGTTATCGGCTTCCGGTTGTCTGGCACTCGCGGTAGCCCTGTTATTACCAGCGAGTCTCTATTTTAAAAAAATTTCGACTGCATCCTTTTCCTGTCGTGTGATTTTTGGGTTTCTTTTCCAAAATATTTTGACCTTCCCTTCCACCCTCAACCTGTGTGTGTGACCACCACCTCCGCCCCGTTCACCCTTCTGATCCACCCGTTTCTGACCTACCCGAGCTCTCATCGTTTTTGCATCCTCTACCAACCAGCCAACTACCAGCCATGGCCAACCGCGAAGAGCTGGAAGGTAAGTGTACCTCCTGGAATCACTGCATGCCTTGTACTAATTATAACTTTGTTGACTTGCTTAACAGTTTTTATTTACCATTTCAGCCTAAAAAAGGAAAATGTTGCCCTCTTTTATTTCATGCCCGACTCCTCCCACCACCCATGACTTTTAACTACCTAGATGTGTATTATTTCACGTCTAACTGTGCAAAAGCTGGAAGATTGACTAAGGACTTAAAATTCCTTTCTTTACCCTTCCTACAACACTTTTCCTATACCTTCCCGACCATCCCAGTTTAATTTCATTCTTACCTTCTGTTATAAACAGACAGCACGCTTTATTGCCCCGCCCTTCCCGAAAGAAACAAACCAATGGTGGATTCTTGAGAAGGGGGAGGTAGCCGATGTGTACACTCTAGCAGGTATTTTCAGGAGGGAGGGTTCCAAACGCGTTCTTCTTTCTGTACAATGTGCTCCCAGTGCATAGGAGCAGCACATGAAGGAAAGCAAGAAAATAACGCAGAACAGACCGAGGGGAGAGGGAGAGAACTGTTGTTTTAGTTTGCGTAAATCCGCCGACCAAAATTCATTAATTAATTGTTCTTAAAAGCGGTGTAGGACTTGTGTGCACGGGTGTCTGACGATGTCAAGATCGATCTGATGCTTGTATTGCCGGAAGACACAGCCTTAAGAGGAAGGATGGATGGGGGTCAGAGAGAGAGAGAGAGAGAGAGAGATTCAATAATTATTTAACCGTTTCCTAACCAAAAGGAATCCCTGTTGTGTTTTTAAAAATCTTGTTACGTTTAATTTATCTTAAGCTGCTCCTGCCCTAATATGTGAGTGGGTGTTGTTAGCAAAGGCTCCACACAAGAGTTGGAGCCGGTTGATTATTATTTAACATCAAGTCAGCAACGAAGGCTGTGTCATGATAGGAAGAGGGCCGCTTTGTGTAAAAGCAATACTTGTGGGCAGCATAAAGGAAGGGTTGTAATGTTCGCTAAGGTAGAAAGATTCTAAGACAGCTTGTGAACAGCACCGTACATACTGCACAGAAACGTTCACGTGAAACGATGCAAAAGGTCACGTGATCACATTATTTGCAGGAAGCGAAAGTAGCAGATCTAGCAGTAGCAGACGAGCTCGAGAAAGTTTGAGTAACTCGCAGTTTGAGCATGTATAGCTATATATTTCTGCAGAGGTATGCGATAGCCATGTACAGCAGTGAGGTCACGAAGGTAAAAGCAGCAGATGGCTGGAAATTAGGGCTGGTGAGTGCTGTTACCTGGGGATCGATAAATGTTTACCTAACAGTAACACTTCGTTAAAAAGAGCAGGCAGATGTGATGAAAATTCGTTATTTGCGGCATCTGGTTCTTGCAGGAGTTTTGGTGGTGCATCCGGTGGTAGTGGGTGGAAGAGGGAGGGATGGTGTGAGGGTTTTCAGAGATTCGTTAAAAGCAAGAATACTTTTCTAAAACAAACAAACAAACAAACAAACAAACGAAAAACTGTTGGATGGCTGGCTGGCTAGCGCAAATCTACCCTCTCCAAAAGTCGTCTAATGAAATTTTGGACAAGCTGTTATGGAATGTAAACGATAGCAGAAAAGGGGTTATTAGAGGCCAATGTCGATGCATGTGTAACGTGACAAACTAATTAGTGGATTCACTTCATGAAGAGTGGGCTTAACAAAGATATATACTGGATATTTAAAAGACCGACAGATTTACACCAAAAACGTCTTCACAAGATAACACCATGCTGGCCTTTTGAAGTCTGCGGAATTTGTTATTTGGTGGAGGGAAGAGAGGCAAGAGAGAGAGAAGGGGAGAGAAGATGGATGGATGGATGGATGGATGGATGGATGGATGGAGGGGGAGAGAGGAATCCAAGACATATGAGGTGAGCAGGATGTTGATGATGCAGCCGGTACGGGTGGGTGGGTGGGGTGGATGAGACTCAACAGCGGACAAGATAACCCCAAGCTCGCAGGTGAATATTTTTATAGCACGCAGTTGCGTCCCTTGCTCCACGGCTCGTGTCGGAGGCGGCTGCAATAGTGGCAACGATGAGAAAGAGGCAAGTTTTATCGAAATAGAAACGGCAATGGCGTTAGGTGCTGACGTCAGAGCTCCACCATAGAGACAGGTTATTGAGAGCTGGTACACAGAGATACGGCTCGCCTTCCGCAGCATGCTGTGTTTGTGTTTCGTGCTCTTCATACACTCACGGCCATCCCTGTCCTCTGACCTCGTAGGTCCGTGCCCTGAGTAACCCGTCCGATGGGTTGTGCGTCTTCCCCAACCCCCATCCACCCCCCTCTTCGGACTTCAGCCACAGCTGAAAATTACCGCAGCTTCTGACAGCTTGCATGCTGAGCTTTAAAAGCGATGACATTCGCATATGCCGTGTCAGAGACTTGGGTGATATGGTGTAAATCTTAAAATAGAACTGACCTAGCTCTTCAACTTGGCACCAGGCGTCAAAACGAATCAACAACATGACCTTGGGCTGACATTAGGTCGGAGGCAGAGCAAAGGGAGACAACATCATTCCGAACGAAAAAAAATTGTATTGTTAGAAACTTACAATAAATAGAAATAACTGAAACATGCCTGAAGTCTTGGTGTCTTGCCAAAATGATTGAAATCTTTTGATGCACCTTTGACAGTTCCTCTCCAATCCGTAGTATTTTTCTTCTTTCTTTCTTTCTTTCTTTCTTTCTTTCTTTCTTTCTTTCTTTCTTTCTTTCTTTCTTTCTTTCTTTCTTTCTTTCTTTCTTTCTTTCTTTCTTGAAGTTTGCAGACATAATTATACGTCGTTTTTCTTGGGGATGGGTAAATGTAAACGTTGTTCCGTGACCTGTTATAGGTCGTAGGGGAGTGGAGGTGTATGAAACCCCTACATTTCTATGAGATAGCATCATGGGGGCGGTGCCCATGTTCTTCTCTTCTGACCCCTGACCCATGGGTCAGCGTTCGTAGACCTGCGCTCTAACCACTGCTTGGGGATGGGAGCTAATATAAAAAGATGGAATGCAGTTACATTGTGCTTAAGTGGCTGTGGAGAAAGAGCAGCAATTGGCAAATGACGGTGTTTTAGCAGCGCTAGGAAAACTGAATATTTGGCATTGCTCGTGCTAGGAGGATTGGCACGTCGACAAATGGGGTCGAATGCATAACGTCGTCTTAGTAACAGCTAGGCAGCCGCTGCAGTGGGCTGGGAGGGGCAGGATACTGTTGGGATTTATTTCTCGCTTGCCAGGGCGCCTCTAACTCTTGGGGCTAGCTGGTTTAGACTTCCTGGGATAGAGTGAGAGTGGTATCCGTCAGCTGTACTGCAGAGAGATATTTATGTAGATTTGCGCTAGTAAACACGAAGCCATCAATATTAGTTCTGGGTTTTTTATTTATTTAATACTCTGATGGTGTGCGACTTTTTTGCAACTTATCATCTAGCTTGGAAAAGCAAATGCCGCAGTTTCTTCTCAAGCTTAAATTTCCCGTTTTCTCTGATCTTTCCTATCTCCATCCCCTCCCTCCCCCCCCCACGCCACCTCACCTTGCACTCACAAGTTTTATACAGAGAAGAGGAAGAAAACATTCCGTCTCTCCTTCACTCAGCAGTAGACCTGACCACCCTTTCATTTTTGCAATTTTTACTCGACTCCTTCCAACTTCTCCTTCCCTTTTGGGTTCTAGGCGGGTTTGAAATGTCAACAGCTCCATAACTGAAACACCTCTTTCGTTTGGAATGGAATCACGGTTACTAAAATTTGCCTCAAAAGTTCACAGCGTTGTCCCCCTTACCCTCAAGTGAATGTTGTTGGTTACCTCCTGTTGCGAGAATTTAAACCCATTTACTTCTCACCGCTCTCCCTGTCCCTTTTGAAGTAATCCTTGTTCACGTTCCTTAAAAACCTCCACCATCCCACATTCCTCCAGATCGAGCATCCGTGCTAGCAGCCAACTTCTCAATACTAATATTAACCACCGTTTGTCGGGATGAGGGGCTGTGGGACCTGCATAATCTCGCCAGATCTCGGGGCCAACGAGAGCCGGAAGTTCGGTGCAGAGAGATATTTTCTGCTCAGTGTTCTGCAGCAGCTGCTAACAGCCTCAGCGCCATGGCAGTCACACTGCTCCGTACCCACTCCGCCTCCACCTCTCCTTTCGGTCGTGAATTGTGGTCTTCCTCCAGCAGTGACGCACACAGCGGGCTTCTTTTTTTTTGGGGGGGGGGGGAACGGGTAGTAGAGGGAAATGCAGACATAGCCACTCGGTTTGTTCCAAGTTTACTCCCCGAACGTCCTAAGAAAGCAAGAAGTTCCTGTCCAAAGGGCAGGAGATTCGTTGGCGTCGTGTGAACAGTCTACGCGTGTGAAACAAAAACCGTGATCGCACGAGTGAAGGGGGATGGGAAATCCCGCAGCGCCAATAAAAACTGATAGCTCATTCAAGCAAGTGTTTCCGTTAAAGTTTTAACAATTTACCTGTGCTGGGAAAAGAATTTCCCTTGCTTATCTGTTTTCTGTTTGCCTGTGTGTGTGTGTGTGTGCGCGCGCGCGCGTGTGTATGTGCACCCGTGTGCATGCATGCGTGCGTGCGTGCGTTTGTGCATGTATGTATGTAATCGTGCCTGCTTCTATTTGTGCGTGCGTGTGCGTGCGTCTGTGTATGTGAAGGTCTTCCTCTGGACTATTTGTGCATCGCGCTCTTTCCTTTCGTCTGTCAATCCGTTAATTGACCCAAAGTTTCGCGTGCTGCAAGCAGGACTCAACAGGTAACAGAACCGACGTTTCATAAACAAGTCAGTTCAGAACGGAGGAATATCGAACCACTGACAACTCGATCAACAAAGGGTTAATGATGGCAACGTCGTAAATGTGATGAAGTACATGCACATAAAACCTAACATAGTCCATTGTACTGTACATAGACACAGCTAGCAGGCCTACTTTGAACGTTGGTTGAATTCTATCCTCTTACAGTATATAAGCCACTCAGTCCACTTCGTTCCTCGTAACTCGCTGTATTAGGAATTAGGAAAACAATCCTTTGAAGGATAGCCTGTGGTACAAACATTCTCTTACCTGCCACTGCAATAGAGAGCCCGAACAACATATAAAATGTTTCTTCTGAAGCATGTTTTGTTTCTGTCCTTTTTCTGTCTGTCTGTTGCCTTTGTTTCTTTTTCCTTTTTTCTTCCTTCTTGTTTCTTTTTCTTTCTTTCTTTCTTTCATTCTTTCTTTCATTCTTTCTTTGTTTCTTTCTTTCATTCAAGCGAACGGGGTTCCTGAACTGCCTTCTTTTCGCCGCAAGAAGACGTTCTGCTGGTGGACAGCTTTAACTACCGTGTCAGTAATCAAGGTGTACAAATGCACAGTCTCCCAAAATCTTTTGACAGAGAGTTTCTTCCATGTCTCTTGCAACCCTTAATCAACTCCGCTTGATTTATTTTGTCTCTGTGCATGGCTAGAAATCATTTAAAACTGACTTGACGGCTAAGGCTGTTCACCGGCAAGCAGAGGCATTCATAACAATGCGTTTCCGTACAGTGTGGCCTGTGGGAGACAGCTTCCATGTTTAACAGATTTCAGATTTGGCAACAGATAGCGCTTATCTAAGTACCCTGGGCTTGATGTATACTTTAACGGCACAGGAACAAACATAAGGATATTTTCCAGGAATTTAAAGCGACTGATCTTTATTCTCCAGAAACGTATAGACTCACTGTATTTATAATTACACGCAAGAGAAGATAGCTAGTCTTCGTCGGTTGGGTGCTGCTTATAAGGCAGCTTAAAATCCAGTCAGTCAGTCAGTCAGTCAGTCAGTCAAGTGTCGTCAGTCAGTCAGTCAGTCAAAGTGTCGTCAGTCAGTCAGTCAGTCAAGTGTCGTCAGCGGCAAACCTGCCTTTAAAGCCCGCACTCCAAAATACTTGCGAGAAACTTGGTCTTTTTTTTCAATCGTTCTTCAGTTTGTAATTTTAGTAGCAGACTACTTCGATTTCGTTAGTCTGATGTTTTACGGCGAGTCAGAACGCTCACTGCGGACCACTGGTTTCTGGTGCTGTAGCTATGGACTTAGTACATCAGAGGTAGCTGCCTACCAGAGGTCTAGATACCATGCCAGTAGTTACATGGACAGGAAGCAACGCTGCAAGCGTTTCTGAGGTCGCACTTAGCCGGGTCTGTACAGCTTTTGGCGAAGGAGTCTGGACGGGACAATCCCTGGCGTTGCATTCCTTTCGACTGGGCGACGGGAAGTAAAGAAACTTACTCCGAGATAACAGATGCGCTTCAACGTCACTCCAGACCACCATCTGTTTGGCCCACCAAAAATCTCTTGTGCTTTGCCCTGAGGTTTTCCACCTGCCAAACTGCCAGACGGAACGGTGAGAGTGCAGATCGCATGGGAGAAAACAACGCATTCATTAACATTAAACGCCGGCACTGCTTGGAAATGTTCTCTTTCGTCATTTTTCCGAAGCACGAAATAGGTCTATTCACGACCTAGCAGCCTATTGGGTTGTTCACAGCTTTTTGTTGCCATGTCTTGCTCACTTGCTTGACAGTTTCTTATCTTTTGTGGTGCTGGGTGTTGATATTAGGATGAAGATAAAGACCACGATGATAACGGCGCTGACGACTGTTTTAAACAATCGATTCACAAACTTTCAAATACACGTTTGACCAATGAACATGTTTGGTGAAATATACAGGGTTTTTTTCGCTCTGGCTAATAGGTCACAGTTAATTTTCTTCAACATGAATATCAAAAGTTGGCTTAAACAACGTCATTTGTTTTGTCATATCAATAATATAATAATGCTGTTTCTATAGGCTCCACAAAGAAGCATAGGCTTAAGGACAATGGTCCCCTATAGCTTATACACAGAGAGAGCGACATAAATGACGGGTTGATGTACATATGATATCTAGGGAGATAAATAGGGGTGTCATTGACTGAGTTATTTCAAAAGTTATTTCATTTAAATCGATAGAATAAATAAAAATTAATGCAAACTAAGTTTTAACAGCTGGGCTGTCAAGCAGGTGTGTTCGTGTCTCATTTCCTTACTTAAAACTGACTTCTTTATTTCACGGGCTTAACGCCCTACAAGGACGGATGTAGTTCACCTAACATATAAAGGGTTAAATTAAATAAAAGGTAAATTAAAGGTTGCCCCGTGAAAAGCTTTTAGGACGTAGGGAAGTGGGGTTGTATGAGGCCCTGTGGAAACCGTTTAAACATGAAGTTTACCTGTCCGGCCTTGCTTCCCCTGCCAGAGTACATAGGTTATTTTGCATATTTTCTTCCTTTCTTGTCTTCCATACTCATTGTCCTCCTTCTATTCCTTTTTTCTCTTCCCACTGTCTCCTCCGTTCTCTCCATTCCCTTTTTTATCTCTCCATCTCGCTTTCTCTCTCGTTGTTTTATGTCTTTCTCTTCCTTCTCCTTCGCTTACACCTGCCTGCCTGCCTGCCTGCCTGCCTGTCTGTCTGTCTGTCTGTCTGTCTGTCTGTCTGTCTGTCTGTCTGTCTGTCTGTCTGTCTGTCTGTCTGTCAGGCACGTAAACACGCACTTACACACATGGCAAGCTAAGGTCAGCGAGCATTACGGACGTCCGAGAGATCAGTTTGGGGGGATTCTTGAGGCAGGGAGAAGGTGCAGGGTACAATGAAGAATTTATTTTGATGACTGCAGTGCAGAGCTGTTACTGTGTTACGACCCAAGAAGAGTCCTCGTCATATAGGCCTGCTATTTCGGACATCGTCATATAGGCCTACTATTTCGGACAGCGCCTTTCCGGAGATAGGTACTGATAAACGTCCTACCCCCGGGATGGGGTTATGTACCTGTTTGCATCCCCAGTTCATGTGAGGCAGGGTTTCCTACAGTTATGCCAGGTGTACGAGTCAGCAAAACGTTGAAAACGTTGGGGGGGGGGGGGGG
>SMGT01011597.1:53817-87141 GCA_004794575.1 Lanistes nyassanus
GGGGGCGGGGAGAGGGAAGGGGCTTTAGGTCTCGTCTCCGGAGCATTTGTTTTTGAGTCTTTCTGCTAATTCGGCGTAAAACGTCAAGCGAAGCTACACACGAAACCGTGTCCACAAAAATTGAGGGGTTCGTTTTTATTGACGGAAAGGTGAGGAAAACTTCACACAACCCGAACACCTACGAACGATATGGCTTCTGCAGCAAGTCGCTACATCGATATTATTAATAGCTCTATACACTCATACACATTTCATTGTTATCCTGTAGTATACCGCTGCATCTGCAACTGTTGTTGATTACTAGCTGTTATTCTGGTCACAAGGCGGAAGGAAATATCAAGCATCCCATGGGTATCACATGACTTTTTATGAGTTAAAAAAATTACTCGTAGACATTAGAAAGTTCCTCCTAAATGGCGAATCACACAGATTGCGGTTTTTCTCTTAGATTCCCCAATCTCCGTCTTGTCTGCTGCTGTGCATACCGTAAGACTGTTGGGGCTGCAGCGCTGGCTTCAGACAAGCCTCGCACCCGATACCTACGGAATGCGGAGGTGTAGAGTTCACGTCAGGTAGGCTGGGGAGAGCATTTTTTGTGATGCCGGGTGCCACAGAACAGACATCTGCCCTTTAAGCGTTTCGGAGCTGTCTGGTTCCCTTCTTCGTAGAACACTGGAGCGAGTTTTACAGACTACAGGAGCGCAAACGATGTTAGGAGGCGATATCAGAGTTCTTTCGGTCTTTGTCGACTTTATAGAAGCCCTGACGTCACCACCTAGGTGGCTCGCGTTCCTGTGGTCTGTACAGCTCGCCCGTGGTAGAGCGAAGTTCCGTGGCTCGTGCAGTCCCGCGTTCTTGTGACGTAAGTGCAGCCAAGCTCGCGCCTTTGAAAGAAGCCGCTGGGTGTGCGTACAGGTGTGTTAAGAGGTTACTGACTCTTTGGCGTTCCGCGATGTCGTTCGGGTTTCATCGGGTTTCATCTCTGTCTTTATATATATTTCTGACCGTCTCCCCTTCACCCCCCCACCCGTGGTTTCGTTCTGTGGGCCTTTGGGTTTGCCGACAACACTTCTTCTTTCTTCTCCGGCCACCTTTTGTCGTTTTGTTTCTCTGGCCATTACACTCGGCCGCCCATCCGTCCCTCCAGCCCCCCACTCACCATAGAACCTGCAACGCCAGCCAGCCACGCCCACGCATTCATTCACTTACGGGCACGCACGGACATCTGTCATACACGCACATGCTCGCCCACGCACGCACCGTGTCACTGTTTGGAAGCGCCTTTGGGGGAACAAGAAGGGGAGGTTGAACGAGGAGGCAAAGAAGGAACCGGCAGGTGGCGCCTGCGGTACCAGTGACGTCAACACGAGCCCAGGCTCAGGTGAAAAATGCTGGCAACTCACCAGTTTCGCAGCCGCGGCCACGTTCTGCAGCCGCGAAGAAAATTGTGGAAAAGCAAATCAGGTATACATGCACGCACGCACGCATGTGCAGGGAAACGCAGAATGCAACAGCAACACCAGCAGTCTCTGCGCAGTACACGCGTGACTCCCGCACCCACTCACGCAGCCTTTGGAGGACCGCGTGTAGTTTGGTGCTGCGTCCAGACTGTTCACAGCTGATTACAATAGTACGCACTCTTGTCTCATCGCAAGTCGTGCAGTATAGACCGTTAACGGTTGATTATGTCCACGCATTCTTGTCAAGCCAGTCGCTACATCTCAACCGTTAATCGTTGATGTGATTGCACGCATTCTTGGGTTCCGTTCATCCCTTGAATGCGTTTGTGTTTTTGTCGTTACCAAAGACTATGGGTCTATAATCTTTGGTCGTTACCTAACTTTCTTATCATGTATGTTCTCGCATTCTTGACATACTATGAGAGGTACAATGGGAGACAGAATTCCTTTTAGTATGCTAACCCTGAAGATAGCGCCAAGGGTCTGCTTTCGTTTTTCACACGGGGAAGAGAGACAAAAGAAAATTCAGGACTGCTCATACTTCTGTCTGTCCCCTCCTCCCCTTCCTTCAAAAGTCCCGACGCGCTCGCCCCACCCTCCTCTCCCCCACAGTTGCCCTTGTTCTGATGTCGACGTCGCGAGTTTTTCATAAACTTCAGCAGGCGAACGCTACCTTTGATCTCGTCGGCTTTTTAGCTATACGAGAAAACAGACCTGGATATCACCTGGATAGCTCTTGTTTGTTGCTCCTGCGTGTGTAGATAAGCAAAGAAAGAAATTCGTAAACGTGGATGTAATACACCGTGCCAGCCAGAATGCAGACACAGAGATATGCCCGTGCTGACTACACGCAATCACGCGTACACACCTATACGCATACGCCCATCCCTTCCCTAGGGAAGCACCAGTATATCAAACGGATCCTTGCACTCATTTAGAAAACACACCCATCGTGGTTTCATTTTCAAACATGGGCTAAATATACACCAACGGCCAGGTTACAGCCAGCCAGGCAAAGTTACCCATCCACGCGCACGCACAAGCGCACACAGACGTAGGCTTACATGAACAAGCCCAAACGCACGCACGCACGCTCGCGCATATAGATTCAGTGATTGCTAAGTGCTATGAGGGAGCTGTCTAAGAGTATAGCGGGAGGACTGGGGAGAGTATTTGGCATGCAACGGTGATGACAAAATATTCGCGACTGCGGATGCTCTAAAAAAAAAAAAATGCATGCGGATATTGCGATTTCGCTAGAACGCCTTTTCCTGTTTAAGGGATCTGAGTCACTAGTAAATTCTTCAAATCAGTAGGAACATCCAGCACACCAAAAAGTGTTAGTCGCTTTAACTCTTATTTAGGAGACTGGGAGGTTTGGGGGGGGTGTGTTGTACCGCATACCTCAGGTTCAGCCGCTGATAGCAGCTTACTAGAAGCTGACTGAGGCACCGCAAGGGTTAAGATACAGAAAGAAATGTTATCGATGTTATCTTTACTCGTGAATGTTTGGTGTCGCACATCCTTTGTGGTGCCTCAACATCACGCAAGCAGCTTAGCTAACCGGTGCCACAGTAGGCCTACCTGGGGGCTGAAGGGCGCCTGAAAGTAACGGCCAGAGCTTCTTCTCTTCCGATGACGTCAGTTGGAATATAAATAACTTAGTTTCTACGGGTGTGATTGTGTGCGTGTGCGTGTGTGTGTGCGAGTGTGTGTGTGTGTGATACGGCGCATGTGGGCGCTTGTGGACGTGTGATCATGTGTAGGTTTACGCGTGGACGTGCAGGTGGGGTTACGTTAGGGGTGGGCGTACATGCCTGTGCGTGCTGCGATCAACACAAAAGAGAACATCCTTTAGCTTGTCCTGCCAAGGTATGCCGATCACGTGATTAATGACGCACGTCACGTCGCACCTGTAGTCCCGAATAACATCTATAGTCGCTAATTGATTAATAATGTTTACAAGAGAGACTTTTAACGAGAGATCGATCCGTCAGGACCTTGAACCTTGGAAAGTGGGGTCGGGATGGGGGAAGGTGACGTGCGAGAGTGTCGAGGTGCACGTTAGCGTTTTTTTTTTATTATTGTCATTTTACGGTCACCTTGTCACAATCGGTTGGAGGTACTGTTTGACTGCATGCATGACTGACGACACGGCACCAGAGATAGAAGTTTGGGCGCAAAGGCGGCTTGTCGTCTTGACGTCACAGTCCCCGCGGGAAAACCAGCGTCACAAGGCGCATGTGCGGTTTAATCAGACTTCCAAACGAACTTCAGGCATTTCTGACTGGCGAGACTTTATCAGGATAAAAGCCGTTCCTCCTTATTTCCTCACCCCTGGCCTCGAAGGCACAATCTCGATTTTTTTATGTCGATGTCATTAAGAAATTCCAGAAAGATCTGTCTACCGACAGCTTCCGTGCTGTCATGTGTGAAGGAGTCATGAATGTGTTTGCACGATCTTTTTCTGTCCCTTAACTTCTGCTCTGCCTTCCATTTCCTTCACTCTCTTCCCGCACGCACGTCAGCCCATAAACCATCTTCCATTTATAGCTCTTCACGAGTTAGTTGTTAGTCTCTCAAACCCACTCCCCCAACCCTAAGACATTGAACCTTTCTTTTTTTTAAAAAAAAAACGTTAACAGGGATCACTAAAACCTCTTTAGGTATAGATAAGACAAAACTGATCAAAGAGGATCTCGGTTATGGCAAACAGAAGCCTAGATCTGAAGCCCAGCTAAAGAGCATTTTTTCCCCTGCAGAGCAGCATGCTTGAATTGTACCGAAATCAGGTTCAGTGAAGGATAAAAGAAATTCCTTCCACACATGCACCCCGCACAAACGCGCGAACGCACACACATACAGTCGCGCAGACAGGGTGCCTTCTCTAGGGCAGAGCCTGCGCACTTCGTCTCTTTTTCTCTGATCGCAACAACGAAATCTGCTGATATATCAAAGCCCCAATTAATTATCCCGAAGATAAGAATGTCTAGTAGGCAAACTGTTTTTGAAAGCCATGAGTACACCCACCTCTGTTCTTAGCACTCAGTGATAAGGTCAGCTTTGTATCTCCTTTCCTATATTTTTTAACTAGCGCTGGGAAATGAGATTTGACGAGATTTTGAGAAATGTCGAGAAAGGATGATAAATAGGCTTGTGAGCCTACAGTCACAAAGAAAACAATTCGTTTGAGTAAATGATAAAAACTTATCTAGACTGCCGACACTTCAGAATCACTCCAATTGTATAAATGAATTGCACATATATTGCATATGCTGTCCATAAGCCGGCTGGTTGTAACAACATGTATTTTAATGTTGTAAACAGAAAAGGAATCAGGGAGAGAGAAGAAAAAGGAGAGAGAGAGAGAGAGAATAAACTCAAACTGAACCCTGTGGGCACACAATATTTCAATCTTTTGTGATTTATTCTATGAAAACTCAGGGTCAAACAACGGCGTTGAATCTGAAAGAGAAAGGAATGCAGTTATAGCACTGACTGTGTTGAGAATTTCAGGAAGGTCGCAAAAAGTGTGAGGGGGGGGGGAAGAGGGGAGTTAAAAGAGAGTAATCAAATTGACGTCAGCAGCCAAGAGTTCACCCCTGACTCTCCAGATAAAGATCTACGCTTAACGGCGGCAAAAAAACGCTGTACTCAATGACTCCAGTAAACGTGCTGCAGAACGTTCGGTCACCGCTGACTTCGGGTCTGTCAGGCAGAAATTACTGCGTCGTCAAGATTCGTATTAAACTCTTCGTCTTTCGGGTTATTATTTATTTTTTCCCCAAAATATCTGGTTCACGTTCGAAATTGTTTGTAGGCTTTCAACGCATTTCTTTAGCCCCAAACCCCACACTCCCTCCCACCCCTTTTAGGTCAGCAGTTCAGCAGCATAGCATTTAAAAATGTTGCCTGCAGCCACTTTAAATCCCCACCCCCACCCTGCCTTTTTCCTCTGTGTGACCTGCTCTTTCTCATTCACGCTTGGGTTCTTGTGACTGCTGAGGCTGACTGCACAGTCCTGAATCTTTAGGCTTCACACTGGTACGACTGAAGCTCTTTAGGTCGAAGTAGAGGTTTACACTTGTGACTGCTTAGGCTGTAATAGCTGTGACTTTTCTGGTTGACAGCGCGGCTCTACCTGCTTTGAAAGGCTGTGACTAGGCCTGTTTAGTTGGATTTTGCAACTGGTGACGGGAGAGCTCGCCTGCGCAATTTGTAAAATGATAACTGCTGGCACGATCTTTAGGAAGGTTTAGATACAGTTTTGAATGCGTTAGTTGACTGAAAACTGAATAGTGAATTGCGTTGGTTTGGTTTGTCTGGATGTGAAAGGGAACGTACTTTCCTCCTGGGATAGGACTTTCGTCATGACCCCAGCTGTTGCTCTGAAATATATTGACCCTAATTTTGCACTGACTTAACAGGGCTTTTATTCTATGACTAGACTTAATCTGTATCCTTATGAGTGCGTGTGTGCATAAATGCGCGTGTGTGTAACAGGGTCTGTCGTGTAGACGTAATTCTAAGTACTGGGCGTACCTATCTTTTGGATAACAGTTCTTGCTGATGTTTACTCCAAACTGTGGCTGTAATTAGTATTATAGTGACTGTTCTGTCTGCTATATGCAAAGAGATATAAATTATTTACACACAGGTAAACTGTGCGAGTAACATTTGATAATAAGGCAACAGAGATGAATAGATACTGGCGCATGGAATGAGATGGATGGTGCGGAAGGCAAAACGACAAAGAGAGAGAGAGAGAGTGTGAAGGGAAAGTGAGGAAGTGAAGGAGCGAAAGGCACAGAAAGAAAACACCACCACCACCACCATCACCACCACCACCACCACCACCACCACCACCACCACCACCACTACCACCATATTCCCCTCCTCCTGTTCCTGGTACTCCTCCTCTTAAAGAAGAAAATCAGCAGCTGAGTCAATGTCATCAAAAATGTAAACGATCTGACAAAGTCGCTCATCTTGTCGTGTGTCCCGGCTGTTGCAGAGGTACGCGATGTGTTCGACCTGTTCGACTTCTGGGACGGTCGAGACGGACTTATCGACGCGGTCAAGGTCGGGGACTTGCTCCGGTGTGTGGGGCTCAACCCCACCCTGGCCACCGTCAAAAGCGTGGGTGGAACCACGAAACCAGGTGAGGTTTTTTTCATTCCATCGCAAAGGCTGATGGGTATACAGACGAACGAACGGACAGATGGGTGGATCACTCCCCCCCCCCACCAAGATTAACATAATTGGCTTGTTTGTTTTGGTTTTTCTTCGTCCTGCACATGCGGGTGTTGTTAAGCCAAGGTTCCGTTAAGATTGAACCTAATTGGACGATCTTTCAAAGTAAATACTTAGGCGACCTGAGCCTTCCGTTTCATAACGGTTAATGCCAAGTATTTTTAACGTTCGCTGGCAGCCGTTGTACACAAACTTGCGCACCAAAGGCGGGTGCACAGGTTATACAATGTAAAATTCAGGACTAAAACCGATAAAGTCTGTCCTTCCAAGGACTATGTCCGATTAAGTTTGACCTTAACGGAACATTGGCTTAACAACACCCGCATGTGCAGGACGAAGTGAACAACAAAACAACAACAAAAATAATAAACAACAAATGAGGACAGAGCGCTTAAATTATCGAAAGATAACTCCAACAAAGATACTGGCAGCGCTCACACATAGCCGTATGCAGACGCCTGTGCCCCGCTTTGTTGGAGTTAACAACAAAAATAGCCAATCATATTTATTGTGTGTGTGTGTGGGGGGGGGGGGAATGATCCATCCATCTGTCCATTCTTTCGTCTGTACATTCATCCAACCCAATCCATGATGCATGCTTTAAAAAAAGTGTGCAATGCTTATTTCAGGAAGAGAAGCATTGGATTTTATAGAACTTATAGTGATTAATTAATAGATTAATAAAAAGTAAATCTTTTTGATGCTACTGCATGACTAATCCTTAAAATGCTCTTCCTAATATTAATGATAATTCTGATGATGCCACTAGCAACGGTGATAGTGCTGACGATGTTGGTGATACTGACGACAAGAACGAGGGCAGCAATCACGGAGATAATGACAACACCGATGAGGACGACGATGATTACAATACTAATTATACGTCGGCGATTGATGGTCATGCTTTTACGACAACTGGTGAATGCAATCTAATTGAATTAATGTCGATGATGTGGCAATGCTGCAGGGGAGAAGCAATATTCTTTTGAAGAGTTCCTGGCGATCTTCAACCAGATGGCCAGCGTGAAGGAGTGGGGCACGTACAGAGATTTTGAGGAAGCTTTCAAGTCCTTTGACAGGGAAGGTCAAGGTTACATCTCAGCTGCCGAGACACGCCATCTGCTCACAGCTATGGGTACACAATTTCTTTCTTTGATTCTTTCTTTCTTTCGTTCTTTCTTTCTCGATTGCTTGGTTGGTTTGTTCGCTTCTTTGTTCATTCTCTTTTTTCGTTTTCTTCTTTCCATCTTTCCGTCTTTATGTCTTTATGTTTTATCCTTCCGCTTAAGGCTAGATTAGTCAGACAGCTTGTCTTTCTAATTTGTGTTCGTGTGCGGGTTGTTTACGCTGAGGGCAGTCTCGGGTGGATGGGAGGGTGAGTGAGTAAGTGGTGGGTAGGTGAGTGGAGTGGGGCTGAGGAAGGGAGGGAGGATGGGATAAAAAAAACTTGTTTCTACCTGACGTCTGTTGCATACACTTGAAAATGATCTTTCCACGTACTATCGCATAAGAGCAGCCGGATGTTTGGGCTGTCTGGTGCCAGAATATAATATTTTGTTATTCTGTACTGGCGCTAACTTATCACATTCTTTGGTAACTTTTCAAAATTATGTTTATAGCTGCAAATTTTATGTCAATTTTCCCTCAGTGCACTTAAAGAGTTTTTAATGTCAGTGTTAACAACTGACGTTCATAACTGTTGTCTGTAGGGTCTAAGATATTTTTCTGATATACAACATGCGTCAGGTATTCTTATCTTGACCTGAGAGGACCTTCGTTACGAACGTTACGGAAATGACGTCACTGTTTCAGGCGAGCGACTGACTGACGAGCAGGTAGACGACATCATGAAGCTTACAGACATCACCATCGATCTGGAAGGCAACATCAAGTATGCAGGTACGTGCAACACATCTGGTAGCGTGCCCGGTGTAGCATTTCGTTTTCCCCACATCTCGTCTGATGTGTATCCTCAAATGGCGCAAACTTACCCATGCCGATCAGGGGAAGCAGGGAAAGCATAATTGTTTAGTTAAAATGAACAAATGAAGCTTTAACCGAGTTGCGAAGGAGCTGGATTTTGCAGTTTAAAAGTTTCTTCGACAGCTACAGCATTGGGGTTTTTTTCGGGTGGGGTTAGGGAAAGATAAAAGGCAGCAGTGGTTGGGTTATTAGGGTTTGGGATTAGGTGGGGGCTTAGTTTGGGAGGCCTTACCCGGAAGTACTGTCCGCCATTGTGGTACCCAGCGCTGTACCCAGCCGCAGGTGCCAGCACGCTGTGACTTTCGCGCTAAACAGGATGCTGGCGTACCGGTTCCGACCCGGCACACGTCAGTTTGTGTCAAGTTGGGTCAAGTCGTAGGGTGGGAGAGGGACTTCACGAGCAAGGTTGCATGAACGTTCCTATCTTCCTGTCATAAGAATGATTGTAAGGTCTGTTCATTCTGTACATTTTACGACCACATTTAGTACGGACAGGACATACGAACGGCTTTTGCAAGCTGGCCGAGGGCTGCACGACTATTAATATTGCTTTTGTATTCATAATCCTGCCGCATGCCCATTAACTTCACAGGGTGACTGGACCTTATGGGAACTGTTATGTTAGGATTCTACACGTGACCATTTCCAAAGTTCACGAAACGATTAAAAAAATCCCCAGCTCTCTTTCTCTCCGCTGTCGCCGTCTTTCTGCTGTTTGTACGTCCGTCTCTCCCCTCTGTCTGTCTCTCCCTTCTGTCTGTCTCTCCCCTCTGTCTGTCTCTCCCTTCTGTCTGTCTCTCCCCTCTGTCTGTCTCTCCCTTCTGTCTGTCTCTCCCCTATGTCTGTCTCTCCCTTCTGTCTGTCTCTCCCTTCTGTGCGTCTCTTCCCTCTGTCCGTCTCTCCCCTCTGTCCGTCTCTCTCCTCTGTCTGTCTCTCCCTTCTGTCTGTCTCTCCCTTCTGTCTGTCTCTCCCCTCTGTCCGTCTCTTCTCTCTGTCTGTCTCTCCCTTCTGTCTGTCTCTCCCTTCTGTGCGTCTCTCCCTTCTGTCTGTCTCTCCCCTATGTCTGTCTCTCCCTTCTGTCGGTCTCTCCCTTCTGTCTGTCTCTCCCTTCTGTGCGTCTCTTCCCTCTGTCCGTCTCTCCCTTCTGTCTGTCTCCCTTCTGTCCGTCTCTCCCTTCTGTCCGTCTCTCCCCTCTGTCTGTCTCTTCTCTCTGTCTGTCTCTCCCTTCTATCTCTCCCCTCTGTCTGTCTCTCCCCTCTGTCTGTCTCTTCCCTCTGTCTGTCTCTTCCCTCTGTCTGTCTCTCCCCTCTGTCCGTCTGTCTCTCCCCTCTGCTGTCCCCTCTCAAGATATTGCTTATTTTTTGTGGAGGGGGGAGGGATTATGTCAACAGATGTAGAAATGGAGACATTGCTTCTTTTCTTGTATTTCATTTCCTTTGACGTTCAAAAAACGTACCTGTCTTGCTCTAAAAATATCATTTTGTTTTTTTTTTCAGATTTCATCAACAAAGTGATGGCAGGCCCACCGGAAGCTAAAAATTAAAAGAATATTTATTAAATGAATGGCCGAGAGAGCAAGGGACTATCAAATTCTGGATATTGGAACCGATGATTCACTCATGGAACTCTGGGGGGAAATGGGACTGGGGAGATTAGGCTATGAGGTGGGGTGGTGAGGGGGGGTGTTATTCCACAGCAGGATCCCTTTTGCTTCCATCAAACCATCATGACGACAGAAACAGACCGCGCAACGCTTTAAGTGCAATGGAGTGTTTCTTATTTCCAAGCGAGGCTAGTTTACCAAAAACGAGCTAGAAACTAGTTTATTCTTGCTGCAGCCTTATGCTGAAACTGCAGTTTCGACGATTATGAGTTGGGAAGTAGATTCAGTTTTGCATCTTCATGAACGGCGATCCAAGTACTTACTGGAACCTAAATTTCAAAACGAGCTTGGCGCACTACTTCTAAGAAGGTTTTGAGTGACCCCCATGTGGCTTTATCTTCATTTTAATCATTTCTGTTTGGCGTGTGTGCATTTAGAGTAGGGTGGTTTATTTTCGTTTGTTTTGTAAAGTCTGGGAACATACTCATTACGGCGCGAGAGAGATCTGGGCTGTCAGGGAGCGAGATATTTATGATGTACCGACATTTTTTAAAAACTTCGTCCTGTCAGAGGCGACGTTGAGATTTAGCGCGTTCCATGCAGCAAAATGAACTAGCGTTCTGAATCTCTTGCATGCAAGTACCTTCATCAATGGGGTCTTTACACAGCTTTAGAGCTACATCAATCCTAAGGAGAAACTGGATCCTGTAGAGAAAGTATTTGTTATTAATCTAAAGCTCTGTTTATTTATTTTGGTTTGATTGCGTCCATATTCCTTGTACACAATATAGTAGACACCGTTTCACAAAACAGTAACAAATCGCTTTTTCTACCTGTTGACGTGGATTTATTATTTGTGAATAAAGTATCTCTGACACCTTGGCTGTGGCTGTCCGAGTGATTCAATTTATTAGCGTGTGGTTTGTTTTGAAACCAATGCGTACAAGCACAAAAAAGTACACACATAAGGACATGCACACAGATACTCACGCTAGCCTTGTACATATATTTATTTGCATCCGTTATTAAAGACGATATGATTTTTTAAAATCTGTATCCAGGCTCCGGCTGTAGTGCTAACAACAGTTGTTACTGGGGTTAATTACGTGTGATGGGGGAGATACTTTTGTGGGGGGAGGGGGGAAGGATGGTAGGGGAAGCAAGGAATCTGGAGCAAAATGAAGGTGAATAATGAATTATTTATCCCATAACTGCAGAAAACCGGATAAAGACAGAAACATTGAAAGTGAGAGGAAAAGTATAATAAAGAAAGAAAAAATAAATGAAAATGGAAGGAAAATCCTTTCGACCTGTGAAAACATAAGAGGATGACAGGCTTATTCACTTCTCTTAATTCCAGTGTACAATGCAATGATACTTGCTCAAAGCAGAACTTGCAGCTTAATCACTGAGAATGGATTTTATTTCGATCATCGATTCCACTGTGTTGTGACAATTCAGTTCCCTTAACTGGAAGCTGGAAGCTTACAATGCAATGAATTCTTGTTGACACCCAAATTTTAAGCAGAACTTACAGTGTAATCACTAGGAATTGTTTTATTTCGATCATCGACTCCTTTGTGTTGTGAGAATGTCCTTCAACGTTTGCAGTTCCCTCACTCAAATTTTGCAGTCACCGCGCCCTCTGTTTCTCACCAAGTTTACGTGCTTCACGAGGATGTGGCCTGAGACTGAACGGAGAATGATTCCGCTAGACAAGTTCTTAAGGTCTTTCTCAATTAGGCAAATATGGTGCCTAGTTCGCCGAACCTGGTCACATATATACTAGGATGGAGATTCGTCCCGCCAAGAAAGTCTGTGAAACCTTGCTCCCGAACCTCTCATGATCGTTTAGATAACCTAACGCACATCTGCTGCATACAATATTCTTAGCGGTACATGCACGCATGCACACCTGCATGCTTTTGTCATAAAATTTATTGATGCATGCATGCACTCGCAGATGGCAATGTGCACCAAACTCCACGCATAAATTTTCTAGGGAGTGGTATAAGCCTTAAGGCTTTTCAATGTCCAAGTCTAATGACTTTCTAATAATCGGGTGTTTTACCCTCATACCTTTTCGTTCAAACGGTCACACATTCTAGATCTCTCGAGCAAACAGACACCTGCAGACCTTAACCCACAGCACTGATAGAGTGCCAAACACACATACCGTTTCAAGCTCAGTAGTGCAATGTGCACCCAGACATTTTCCCTCGGCAACGTTCACGAGATTATTGCGCAGAAACATTAATTTGCTACTGGCTTGCAATAAACCTCGCATATTTCATTTGCTTTTCCAGTTCTCGTTCACAATATCAACTTTCTGTCTTCTTTTCTGTTTTTCTTGCTTCCTTCCCGTATTAATAATACAGCTGAAGGTAACCAGAGGGCACGCGGATTGTACGTCATCTAAAGACGTGCAACCAGTGACCTCGTGGCTGTGGCTGACTTTATACTGAGTATAAATGAAAATTCTAAGTAGAGCCTGACGATTATTACGGTCTGATACTTGGTAAATAAGATTTTTATTGTTTTCTCGTCTCTTATTATTTTTCACTGGATGTTTGTTTTTTTATTTACTTTTCTTTCTTTTCCAATTCGTTCAGTCGGTCGGTCGGTCGGTCGGTCGGTCGGTCGGTCGGTCGGTCCGTCCGTCCGTCCGTCCGTCCGTCCGTCCGTCCGTCCGTCCGTCCGTCCGTCCGTCCGTCCGTCCGTCAGTCAGTCAGTCAGTCAGTCCATACCCAGATGCATTTATAAATTCATTTACCTGGTTTTCTGTTTACCACTGTGGTAACTGACTACAGAAATTATAAACACGCATCCCTGAAAGGAATTTTTCATTTACTAAAACTCACGGATCAAACTGAGCTAAAAGAGGTTTCCTTTGTCACGAAACCCACACTGGAGGTAAAAAGGCTCCACAAAAGATAGGAAACTCTTTTCCGTTTCAGAACGACTTCCGCTGCCAGCAATCTCGCCGTATTGTCTGGAGCTAATCATGTCCGTACACCATTAGGGTGGTCGGGCCGCCCGTGGCGCGCCAGTCTATGGTGGGCGGCGCACTCTGGTTGACAGCTCATCTCAATGCGCTTCAATGATTAGCTTGTTGGGTGTAGATGTTAGTCGCTAATAGCAGCGATCAACGTGGGAGCTGTTTTCACTGGCGACAGGGTTCCTTCCTAGTCACTCTGACTGGCGAAGCCGTCGAAAGGAAAGTCTAAAAAGAACCACGTTGTTGTTGTTGCTGCTGCTGCTGCTGCTGCTGCTGTTGTTGTTGTTGTTGTTGTTGTTGAATTTGGAAGAAGAGTGGTTCCACCTGGCTGTGATTCCACACTATGGGGGGAAGAAGTGGGAATCTGGGAGAGAGGGATGGAGTTGGTCTGCAGTCGTGTTGTTCAAAGAACGTTATTTGGCCACCGTCCAGAATACTGACGGGGTTTGAGATGATCCATGGATCAGTTGAAAGTTCAGTGTCAGAAGTTTGGGCACAGGAAAAAAAGAGACATGATAAAACAGAGTAGGAGGGCGGTGGGAAGGCACATGCACAATATACTGAGATCAGTCACGTGAACTGACATCATAAGCACGTGTACATTTATATCCATTCATTCACGCACCACCCTAACAGACGGTGCGAGGTTAAGGGAAGACAAGGCAAGGAAAAGAACGAAGAAAGAAAAATATGCAGGGATTCGGAGAAAGAGGCAGGCAGAAGTAAGGAGATCACAGTGTTGTAAAATATTTCGTTTAAAAAGCACTCGCTGGTCTTCTAGCTTGCAATATTATCGCGGAAATTGCTTTCAACAGAGCTTTACGATCAGAATCGACCTCTGATCAATCGCCATTGTCCGTTCTCTCCCATTGTTTGTTCAGCCGCTATACACCGTCTGGCAGCAGCGCCCAGTAAAAATTAACTGCTTTTCAGTGAGATGCCAGCACAGGTTTTACCTTATTAATGAAGGCAGCTATTTTAGACGGAAGTTAACCCCTCCCACCCACTCCCAACCCACCCATGTTCCGGATAATCTTAATTCACAGCCTGCAGGTCGCTGAGGCCAAGTGCAGAGGCAGCAGACGAGGAATTTGACTTGACGATACAGAACACAGTTCCGATTTCGAACGGTACCAAATTCCTCCAGGAGACAAAAGAAATCTCGTGTGCTGGTGGAGTGTGACAACGAAATAAAGTCCCGTACACATTCGGAACATGTCGTATAGGAGTGAACAAGACCGCGTATCTCCCACTGCGTATCGAAGCGCCGCCTATCGTGAATTTGTGTACAGCAGAGGCTCCATTTTGAGCAGTCTTCAGAGGTTGGACAGATGAATTTGCGATGTGATGGGTATGGGGGACGAGAATAGAACATGTCGTCTAGGCCACGTTGTCATTATCAGGCGGAAATTTTGTAGAACCCAAGTACCACTCGGAGAGTAAGAAGTAATCACTGTCACCATGAAAATGATACGAGGACGACGACAATCATCATCATCATCATCATCATCATCATCATCATCATCATCATCATCATCATCATCACCACCACCAGGGCTTCTTTCTTTCTTTCTTTCTTTCTTTCTTTCTTTCTTTCTTTCTTTCTTTCTTTCTTTCTTTCTTTCTTTCTTTCTTTCTTTCTTTCAGGAAGCTAACTCAGTAAAAAAAAATCAACAGATCAAACTTTTTATCTCAAAATATTTATTCCTTTTTCTCCCCTGGTCTCTGACATACTTCAGACAAGCGAAAACAGGCATTGCTTGGTCTAAACGCGGTGAGAAACATTTCGGTTTGGTGCTGATCGTACACAGACTGACTACCAAAGGTAGGGGAAAGGGCTGGGATGGAGGTCCTGACCGATACAGTAAGTAAACTTTGTCTCTCGTCAAATGAAGAATGAAAAACGAATGATCTTTTCTACCTCCAGTCTTCTAATGAGTTAACAATCTAACACTTTCTCTACAAGGCGGATGAACTGACAGACAATCCGTTACACGAAAGATTAATAAGGACACTAAAAGGGAATTAAAACTAAGATTAATAACTTACAGTGAACAGAAACTAGATTTTTTTGGAAATGTTCATAAGTGAAAAACGTGGGTTAAAAAAAAAAGAATTCTTAGTCCATGCGACCTTTTTTTTTGGGGGGGGGGTCCCCGTTAAATTGTTCTCATATTCCAGTCATTCCCATCTCATTTTGAATTTTACCGTTTTCATCAATAAAATACAACGATTAAATAAAGGCCAGAATAAAAACACATAGGGTTTGTTTCAACAACTCATTGGCCTCATAAATCACAGAACAAAGATCACAAGAGAACAATAGTTTTGCACCAGATGACGTAACTTCCGTAACTAACGTCCGTTCCGGTAGAACTTAATGTTCAACAATTTTAAGGTAAAGGAAACCCGTTGATTTGTGCAGCGCGTGTGTGTGTGTGTGTGTGTGTGTGCTCGAACTTAAGTGCCCGTTTGTGTTATGCTTGTTGTTGTGATATGATGTTCGCTGTCTCTTTCCATCGTCCAACGCGAATTCAATCGTTCATGGCGGCACTTGAAGAGTCTCTGTTACTGGCATTAGATGAAGACCTCATTGTAGTGCTCGACCTGAATAAAGGATATATTTAATGAACAAAGGATATAGGTCATGAACAAAGGATATAGATCAAGAACAAAGGATATAGATCAAGAACAAAGGATATAGATCAAGGACAAAGGATATAGATCAAGAACAAAGGATATAGATCAAGAACAAAGGATAAAGCCCACGAACAAAAGAAATAGGCGATGAACAAAGATAGCCAGATGCTGCAAAACGAACAAACATATATTACAGTTTTCTTTAAATAACTAGCTTTTTCTGGGAAGCTATAGTACCTTTTAATAATAAAGTGTGTATGATCAGCGTACTTTATCCAAATTCGCAGTTGCGGATCTGGTCAATTGGCTAGGCATTTTGTTTTTGACCAGTTTAGTTTATGAAATGTGTACTTCATTTCAAAATGACTTATTAGGAGAATAGAGGTTTGTTATATTAGAAATAAACGCTTGAAAAAAAGCCCACAACAACCCCGGAGCCTGAGTGTCGAACAGTTTTGAAGTTATCCACTTTTACTACAGACTAGCCGTACAACATAACTAGTTTTCCACCACTGACTGTCATATGTGGTGAGTTTATACCACTGATTAAAAGACTGTTAAGCTGCCATCATGATCAAACATTGCTCTTGACCATTGATCATTGGTTGTTAAATTAAACGAACACTATTGATCATGGCTTTGGTGCTAAACCAGAATCACTAACCACTGATTGTTGTGTTAAACTGTTCTCACTGACCACTGTTGTACTGAACAAACATAACTAACCATGTTGTATTAAAAAACGTACCACTGATCACTGACTGCTGAGCAAAACTTATGTCTCTGATTAATGTATCAATTACTAATATCTGTTGACAGCAATGACTGCTGGTTGTTGTGCGAAATTAGCAATATTGATCACTGCTGTGTTACTGCAGCATCAACACCCATTAATGGCTCCGTGTACATGTTCCTGGGCCAAATGCGTGCACGTCACAGAGTGATGTAGGAGTGAACCTGCCCACCTAAAAGCCAGGGGAGCAATACAGGGTTTATGGGCATAAACATTGCTTGCTGGGAAGGCTTGGTTGGGGGTAATGCTATTTATAACATGAACCCCTGCATTCTAAGCGGTTCGCCATGATCGAGCTAAGCAAACAGCACAGACCACAGAGTGCTGGGAGAACAAAAACAATACAGTGATGGGGTAGGAACTTACACAGTTGACCGAATCGTCCTCCTGTGACGTCATAGGAACCGAGAACCTTAAGAAAGTCGGGGTCAGAGGAAGCCATGCAGGCCAGCGCGAGTCGGTTGGCGCAACGTATTGACTCGCGCGCTGCCCTGAAAGTAAGAACAAGATACCGATCCTATACATTACAGTTTTCAAACCGACCACAAGAACAATAAAGAGGACAACAAGGACAATGGTGAAGCTAAAACAGAAATCTGTGTGTTCTTCAAACGCTTATTCTCTTTTCCTTTCTTCTCTTCTTTTTTTTCTTTCCTGTATGTTTCGTTCTTTTCTATCTCGCATGCTCTCTCTCTCTTTGCTATCTCTCTCTCTATAACGCCCGCCAACACACACACACACTCTCTCTCTCTCTCTCAAGAACGCTCGCTTGTACACACACGAACTCACGTACATTAGGGCGAGAATAATTCATGAATGTTCTCGTTGTCCTACTAAAAGGCAGGTCCATTGCTGCTGGACTTTACCTGGCCAGAGAGTTTCACTACAGATGGCCCCAGGTTTTCAGTGTAACAGCGATCAGATTATAGAGCAAGTGAAGGGACACAAATAGCCACTGACCCACACAGTTCCGGGCTGAACTCCATCTGGCCAAGCTCCTGTAACTTGGCCAGACACGAGTCCATGATGAGAGCGGCGTTCACAGGACACACCTGGTTTTCCAGCCTCGACAGTTTGTAGCCTTGAACAGCCACTGGAACGTCGTATCACACACACGTAAGACACAACAAAACCCCACCCCCCAAAAAAAAACCGCCACACACACACACACACACACACACACGCATCCATCCAGAGTGAGAGAGAGAGAAAGAGAGATCAAAAAGAAAGAAAGAAAACGATGCAATCCAATTGGCTAAGGCCGGCTCACACCTGTGGATGTAGAAACCTATGAAGCAGGCAGGTAATTTTAGAGGAACAGTGCTTCCACCTGGCAGTGATTTCGCACTATAGGTTGGGTGGGTGGGTTGGTGATGGGGTCATATTACTATGCTGTATTCTGAAAGAACCACCAGACTGATAGCTGCAGTAAGATGGGTAGTGCAGAAAGGCATTTTTTAATATTGCGGGGATGGGGGGGGGGCAATCTCTAAAGCTTTCTAGGCCCTTGACCTATAACCCAAGTCACAAGACCCTGAAAATCCAACGAGAGAAAAGGGGAATATTTTACTCCATGTGTGTGATTTGCTGAAAACCCGCAAGTCCTTTGCGTTTCCTTGCAATCGATTAACTTGCGATTCAGATTTTACTTGTGACTTCCAGCTATTGCTTGTTGTTGAAACTTTTCTAGACTATCAGGGACTTTCTCAAATGCGTCGGTGGATATGTACAGCCACGGTGAGCCACCTTGCTCATCTCGTTTCCAGACAAATTAACCGTTACTCCAAAAGCAGTTTGATAAAGACACAGGAAGAAAAGCACTCGAAGAATTTTTTAAAATGTCGTTGTCCTTATTTTAGCGTTGGGGAACTTAATATGATTGTCTCCGCTTTCTTGAAATCTGCTTTGGCAGAGATTATATGAAATGACACACACACAATCGATTTTCATTTGAAAACGGTTGTCTAACTCTTTCTAATTTTTTTAATATTTTTTTTTATTAGGAAGGAAGGAGTGTGTTAAGTAACGCCATAGATACGTAAATATGTCTAAAGTGACTAGCAGTTGTGTGTGTGAGTGCGCGCGCGCGATCGCGCATACATTCATATGTGTGTGGGTGAGAGAGAGAGGGAGAGAGAGAGGGAAGGGGGAGAGACAGATGTATTTGCATTTATTAAGGTGTCTGTTCATATTATTTATAAATATGTGTGCTTGTAAATATATATAGGGGGAAGAGAAAGAGAGATAGAGCAGGCGCGAATCCATGCGTGTGTGCGTGCACTTATATTTTCTTAACATTATTTTTAAACTCTAAAACTGTGTGAAGAACTGTTCCTTTCGCAACAGGTTATACTCAAGCAAAGTGAACGAATCCTGGTTACTCCTTACTGAAAACATTATAACGGTCGGACGAATTCAGGCTACGAATTCAGAACGAGGCTACAAATTCAGAACGAGGCTACTCACCAGTGAAACAGGCTGCAAGAAGGGTGATGAGGCTCGCAGAGGGCATGCTGGAGTAACAGAATGCAAAACACAGAGGTCAGATCAGAATCTTATGACGTAACAGCTTCCCCCTTCTGCCTCACAGAAAAAAAAATTATCTGCTACATTTGACTTTAAAGAATTTTGGCCAACAAAATCGCACAAAACGACTTCAGATGAGTCATTGCACGTGATGCAGTGTGGGGCAAGATACAGTTTTTCAGTTTACTCTGAGGTGGATCCAAAAATACGATGAACTCGGTTTCATGGATATTATACCAGCTACAATCCAAAGGAAACGAAATAAAGTCAACGGAGAGAAGCGACACAGAGGAATTTTTTTAAAAAAGGAAAAGAACATTTTAACAAAAACACTGAAGAAAATCTTAAAGGGGGGAAAGCAGTGTGGGCCATAAACAGGACCTCTTCCCACTTTGAAATCTTGCGCCACAAATCTGTTGACATGGACTTGATCGGAGCCAGATTTCCTGTTTTTGGCGTTCCAGTGTAAGCGGCCAAGAAAGGATTAGCGGAAAGCAGGGTACGGATGCATCAGCATGAACAGGAAAAAAGACACCACATCATATTTTCCAACAGAACTGCTGCAGTGCTCCAACACTTGCTCAGTGTAGGAGGCCATCATGGGCTTAAATCTATATTGGTATTAAACAGGTCGCGCAAATAGGAGCGGCAAGGGACATACTGGCTGGGCCAATAGGTCATACTGTTATACTGGCTGGACCAGTAGGTCATACTGTTATACTGGCTGGACCAGTAGGTCATACTGTTATACTGGCTGGGCCAATAGGTATGGGCTATCGTAACGAAGGGAAAATGCTGCTGATAGCGCCCGCTCCCAGTATAGTATGAAATACAGACAGAAACGGAAAGAGCTGGAGATGCCTATATAAATGATCGGCAAAACTAGAGATTACAGCTCTAGATGCAGATAAGAGATATAGCCGTAAGTTTGGATAACGTGTACAGATACTGTTGGAGACAACAGATAAAGATGAAGAAAAATACGTAGCAGATATTGATACAGAGATGACAGAAATGTGATGCAGGTACAGATCGTATCTACATGTCAATAAAGACAAATACAGATCCAGACAACATGTATTTATAAAGGTACTAGAAACATATACAACTTTAAATTATAGATATAAACACACGGACACGTAGTTATAAAACAATATCCTAATATATAATAGATACAGATAGAAGAATAACAATAAAGAGAACAGGGATAGAGAAATACAGAAATACTGCTGATAGAAACAAGAGTAAATAAATATAAATATTCAGACGAATGGACAGAAACTTTTAAAACTCAACACTAAGAATGGGCAGACGTAGAACTTACTAAATAGGAGTTACTTAACATTAAACAACTAAATATCAGTTGCATTAGTTGCTTGGTTTGCACGTCTTCCGCATGCAAGAATAGTATAACGGATCGCGTCTGAACTGTAAACCTCTACAGCCGGCTTGCAAGAACGTTCTTATCCCCTGTTCATACGTAAAGGTGGATGGTGAATACACAGGGAGAATGGGGCGTACGACCATTGTTAAGAGCAGAAGAGCACTTACGAACACCCATGAAATGGTGTGGGTCGGTGGTTGCTGCTTAAACGTCCCCCCCCCCAAACCATGTGAATATCAGGACGGTGTTGCTTAGACGTGAGACTGCTGTCGCAACACGGGCCTCAGTCCCACCCAGTCACATTCTACTGACACCGGGCCAACCAGTCCTAAAACTGTTTCCTATATTGCCAGGTGTCTGGCAGGGCAGCTACTAGATTGTCAATATTTAAGTCTTAGGTATAACTCGACAAGGGTGCGAACCACCGACCTCCCGCCTTTTTTTCCATACATAAAATTTCCTCTAGGAACTGCCGAACTGACTAAAGTTCAGGCGACGTTTTTGCCTTGAAAAACCATACGATCCCTCATGCAACCTTCTTGTCTCCTTTCCATGTGCAAAAACGAACTGGATAACTGGAGTTAACAATTCATTTTGAGAACCAAAAAAAACCTACATATAAGCGAACGTACTATAAACAGGCTTTCCGGAGTTTACGCTCTATGGACAAAAGAACAGGTCAGATGGTTTATGCAGTTCGGTCCAGGTGTCACAGCCGGTATCAGTTACTTACCTTTGAGAGACGCAAGACTGCACGATGGTTATCAGACTTCCAGCAAGGGGGAGGGATGGTATACCTCTGTTTGGATGATCTTGACCGCGTCTGTCTCCACGACAGGTGAGTCGAATGCTAGAGGCGCACGCTGTCAGCAGCAGAGGAGTCTGGACGCTGGGATAGTCTGGTGGTGGTTGTCGTTGCGGCGCGGACGGTCCTGCCGGTGATGGAGACTGCTCGCTGGACTGCCTGGACACGGCACAAACGGCGCATCATATACGGCTCACCCGCGCATGCGCAGAGATAGGAGGCGAATGAGGAGGAAGGAGGGACAGCGATTTTCCGCGCCGATCATGCGACACTGCTCGTGCTGGCTACGCGCTGGCGCTGACGTCACGCGCCCATGTTGGCTGGACAGGACTGAGTCCACCACGGATTTTTGATTTTCTCTTTTGCGCTCCATAAAAATAAACAACCTCAAGCGCACCTTGCAACCACTAAGACTTTAATTGGGCAATTTCTGCAAATTTACGTCAGGAAAAGAAAGAAAGAAAGAAAGAAAGAAAGAAAGAAAGAAAGAAAGAAAGAAAGAAAGAAAGAAAGAAAGAAAGAAAGAACGAAAGAAAGAAAGAAAGAAAGAAGGAAAGAAAGAAAGAAAGAAAGAAAGAAAGAAAGAAAGAAAGAAAGAAAGAAAGAAAGAAAGAAAGAAAGAAAGAAAGAAAGAAAGAAAAGAAAGAAAGAAAGAACGATCTGTTACAGTGATCAGCTGCTGCCGAGGGTAGAGAAACTTAGCTTAAGTCTATGCTGAACAGACAGACTAGTTGCCTCGAGGTGGTTTTCCTCTTATCAAAAACCACATCTGCACTCCATCAACTGGTGCCGAAGATACCCAGAAAGGGCAGCCGAACGTCTTGTAGGGAATCCTTTTTGACTATCTAGATTAACGAGCCTTCAGAAAATATAGAACCAAGGGCTGTTTTAGAACAAAAAAAATTCTTAATCTATGTGTCTGGTTTCCACAAAGCTGTAGTCAGGGAACGGAAAACGGAATTTAAACCCGATCTAAAGCGGTTAAATTAATAAGCTGTGGTCAAAAGCAAATGTGACCTGCCTGGAAAAAAATTCGTCAAATTTTTATTCCACATTCATTCCACAACTTCTGTTCGCCGAAATTACAGCCACGAGATGCATCTGCACAGAAGATTTAATACAAATTCGAAAATATCACATCGCATCTTTGGTGCGGACCAGGTTAGTCTTTTATATTTTCAACTGATTCATTTGCCTCGTCTGCGTTCGCCTTCAGCATGTTCGAAGATACAGTTTCGAGAACTGGCCAGGTATAGCATGTACATGTACATTTTAGAACCATCTACGGTATATAAATTTGGATAGGAAGCTGAACTTGAACGTCTCTCATGCAATTTTTCGTTACGGGTGCAAGCTTCCTTGGCTCTGGCTGGAAAGGACAATTTACTTTCAAACGAGAGTGTTCAGTTTCAAACTTTCGGAAGCTTATGCTATCAAAAGTTTAAAAATACTTTGTTATTTCAACACTAGAATTGCCTTTGGGTATGTGACTGTCAAAATATGTTTACAAAATTCTGAAGCACATAAAATTCGCCTTCAGCTGTGCCCAAAACAAATTTTTTGTCCAATGGTAAAATCTTGAAATCACATTAAGTTTATTATTATCACCTGAAACTGTAATTATAAATTTAATGTTGCACAAACAGATCTTTAAAACAAAGCTTTCGCATTTATGGTCTTACTGTGGAAAAGACGTCAACCGTTTAAACTACAAGCAGACTTCGAAACTGACTTTGACAGCACTATGCTGCCGTTTTTAATGCACAGTTGCGCTGTCCCCATTTGGATTCTAAGAAAAGCTGATCTTTGTGTGAACTTATAAGTAAGCCATTATGAGTAATTCTTTGAGAAAGCAACAGTAGAAATGTCAGTAGACAGAGAGACTATGACGTGAACAACACTCTCCAGAATTAGGAACCTAACGCCACTTGCTCCACTTGCTTTACTTAGCGAAGACCTTCTAGGTACACAGTCATACTAAACGAAAGCGCTTAGAGAAATTATATTAAATGTCGGAACCAAAGATACGATACTTGATAGAATTTATTCGCCCTGCAGAACGACTTCACACTGTCGCACTTTATCACACTGTAGATTTTTTTAAAGAAAAAAGCGGACTATTTCTAAGGCTGCACATCGGCAAAAATCAAAGAAGACTCTGAAGTGGCAAGTCGTCACTGCAAGTATTCTACAGTTAACCTGCTAGGAGCGATGGCAGAATTGCAATTATCCAACAGTTAACCAAATCAAACCTCGTCATTTGGTCTATGCCGAACACGCAAAGCGCGATGTCATTTCTAACTGTCGCGAGCATTCCCCACACTTCCCGATTTTGAACAGTAGATCCAGTGAACATTAGTTAACAAAAGTGAGTTTGAAAAGAGTGGCGCAATTCTCGCAGTAATCCAATGTGTATACAAGCCTTTTCTATTTGTTGTTAATAGCTCGCATAAGCTTTTTGAAGTTTATTCAATAAATGACCAGAAGCATGTGAAAATGTTTGCCCCACCCTTTCACATTCAGTGCTCACTGAAAGATTTCAAGTCCAAGTCGAAAGCAGAACGAAAGGCAGGGTACCCGCAGCTGGTTGACCTCTGAACTGCGACCAGCACTCGCTAGCCACACGGCAGGCGTTCGTGCCAGACACTGCGGCGAGGCGTTGCCAGGTAGTCATCAGGAATGGAACCGAGTCTCTTGGCGCCCGCAAGAACAGGAGACACTTTACAGGTTTCATTCTCGGCTTCTGTTCTGACTCGTGACTAGTTTGACTAAACTAATTACTTAAGTCTCCATACTTTTAACCCTTTTCCTACCCGAGGATAAAATAGTTCAGGACAGCCCACGATCACGAGGATTACGAGTCTAACGGTTAATGATAACGAGAGCACAATAGTAAAACAAAACAAAACAAAACAAAACAAAACAAAACAAAACAAAACAAAACAAAACAAAACAAACAAACAAACAAACAAAACCCACAACTAACAACTGACGTGTACGCATGCGTATACTGTAACCTAACCGAACCCGGATCATATTTCTTGGCGGACAGAATTTCTTGCGACATCGTCCTGTGATATTCGTTGCAGCGCCTACATACCGCAGGGTAACTCTGCCTGCTCTTGTCACGTTCTGCCTTCTTGTCACGTTCTGCCTTCTTGTCACGTTCTGCCTGTTCTTGTCAAGTTCTGCCTGTTCTTGTCATGAAACCGGTTCCAGGGTGGCCAGTTACTTGTCGTTAAATATTGTTTGTTGCTGTCAGCTAGTTAATAGTGAGCTATGTGTTGGGTCTGATCACTGTGTTGAAACGAGCGGCGTACAGCAAGTTAACATCGATTGCTGCCACGAAAGCCTTAATTGAAAGAACTATGAACGACCAGGCAGTTTTTTCACTTGGCAGAAAGAGGTGATTCGATAACATCCAATGTCCAGAATAAAAGAGAGTTAACAGCGTTTGCACACACATGGAAGTAGAATCGTTATAATCTGAAGCAAGAATACCCTCCACCAACCCACACACACCCACACACACACATCTGACAATGGTACCCCACGTTTGCGTGCAGGACTGTAACGCTATTAATTGCTACTTCCCCCGTACAGGCCCAAGTGCAACTGCGGTTGACCTTTCCAGGACTAGCCACGCGCTGGGGCAGTCCGAAAGACGATTCAAAGGAATGAGTAACAGCTAGAAAGCAATAGCTAGCCAATTCTGATGCTGTTCATAACCTGGAGTAGAATCTCAGCCAGCCAAATTCAAATAGACAATCGTGGAACCTTTTTCAGCCTCTGGTCAGTTGTCTGGGAACACGTCTCATCTGCTGACCTGTTGAGCTGTGACGTAACTGGATGTGCCATGAAAATAAATGTCTCATGAATATGTGAACAATATGTACAATAATAATGGCGTCCCATGATTATGTGAACAATATACCATGGCAGTTCTGTCCTACGGTTGTGCAGGCCGTGTAACATGACAAGGAAAGTCTAAGGGTTGTGTGGACAATATGCCATGATCGTGAATGTCCAGGGTTGTGTAGAAATAAATACAATTACAATGTTGTACAAGGAGTCTGGTTGTCCCAGGACTGTGGACAATATGTACACCATGACAATGTTGTCTCAGGAGTTGTGTGGAACGAGCGCCCTCGCTTTGTTTTCGCCCATAAAATCCCCGTAAGCCTCTTAGCGTGAACGGCGATTATAGGAAATTATGTAAGGAAGTGAGATATGTCTCACAAACCCAATCTATACGATGTACTGACGAAAGTATCCATCACTTTTTCGCGTATACTTCTCAGAGTGAGGCTGTCCTACAAGCAGACTTACGCAGGGGAAAAAAATGCTCGTGCAACCCGTTTCTAAGCACTACGCCCCAGTCACCGTTGCCAAGCTGCCCACGCACATTACTGCCCATTCACTGGCGGACGCACTTCCCGGTGCTAATTTCGGATCGGCACGTGTAGCTTTAAATAAACTGCTCATAAGCACATGGGCCAGTTTCTATCTAAATGCAAATGCAAAGAAAATGAATGAGCACTTCGTTCGGTTTGCAACCGGGTTAATCATCTGAAGGAAGAAGGGATTTTGTTCTCCTTCTGACCGCATTCTTCATTTCATATCATTGAATTCTTTCATTTTGTCATGCTTTCTGTTGGCATCAGTTTTCTGATGTTTTGTGGATAAAAACTCCGAGAAGACCAGTACAGCTATATAGGATACTCGTGTTATTTGCAACATATGAACTTTTAGAAGAAGCAGCTAGTGCTTGTTATTTAAAAGAAAAACATTCCTCTCCAGTTTGATTTCGGTTCTAGTGAAGAAATAAATAAATCGATAAATGTTTATACCCAAGTTCTGTTTTTATAATTTAAATTGCTGAATACTGATCAAAATCCGTTGAAACTTGGGTGCGTATTTTAGTCAGTTTTGAACTTTTGAACTGTCTCATTCTTTGTAATAAGACAAGACGCAACTTGAACAAGATTTCAAACGTTACGAACGTCAATTTAAATGCTATTTAAAACTTTGAGCGTATGTTTTAGATTTCAACCTTAAGCTGTGACCAAATCTGTCTGTGAAATAATTGACAAACCAATGGGCCAGCTCCAGCCGGCGACAAACATGTCGACTTAAAATTGGCGAGCAACATGCTAATTTACTCTTCGCGTTACAAGAGACAGGCCTTTGAACATGCAAATGAATGTTCTAATTTTGGCATCGAAGTCACGATGAGAAAAAGAAAGGGGCTAATGGAAAGACAGAGACAGATCTCTACGAAAAAAGACTCTAAACTGTGTTGACAGAACGCAAGGAATAGACTGGCTTAATTAAAATGTCTAACTCTGAAGCTGGAGCAATGAAGACAGAGGAGAAGTTTCGTGCAAAACTATTGTATACGAATATAGCACATTTGTGCTGATACATGCAAACAACAGGGGAAATGTAATGATGCTATTTGCGTGGTGCGGGAATGAAGAAACGTTAAGTGTAAAATGCATTAATACGGATCGAGCTGACGTATAAAATGCAGTGATACGGAGCTGAGGCATAAAACGCACTAACAGGGAACTGACGCCTACGAAGGTAATGTTACTGTAATAGGTGTAATTTACAGTCCTTTTTGTCTTCTCTGTAGGAACAATAACGTAAACGGCTCCTTCATTTCTCATTTTAAGTTTCTAAGCGATGATTTTTTTTATTGGTAGACAAACTTTTCAGTCCTCAAACTTTTCTTTTCTTTTGTTTGTTTTGATGCGAGGTAAACATTTTGCTGATCATTTCTTCAGATTCATTTATTCTACTATACTTTAGGAAAAACCTTCAGATAAGTCACAAGGAGTAGAGGCTTTTACCATTTTGTGCTGTTATAAAGCAGGATTAGTCTGAACATTATTCTCCTCGGCTTGTGGAATTATCGATTTGACTAATCTTTCCTAAATTATGATTTTTGTGGATGAAAAGAGATCAGTCCGTCTGCTGTTAGAAGAAGGGAGAAAGCGTGAAGAGAGAAACAAAGAGAGAGCAGAGGGGATGGAGAGAGAGCAGAGAGAGGGAAGAGACAGGGAGATGGCACCCACTTCTTCCTTATTCTTAAGGTGTAACGGCCTTAAGAAGGACGATTGACTACCTAAAGAGGCCCTTTGTGTTCTCGATAAAATTAGCACTCGTGGCTCCCGAACAACGTATACAGAACATGCGTCACTTCCAACCTGTCGTCAGCAGCTGATCCAAATAAAATGAACAGCAGCTTTCAGAGACCATTGATTTTACAACAACCCATCCTCATACTGTATCGACGAAATCCTGGCATACAACTGCAACTTTTTCTATGAAAGTTTCGTCCTGAGAACAGGTCTTAAACACATTCTTATTTGGGACGACAGAGATGCGAACGCTTGTCTAGATTACTCCAGACGATGAAACTTCAAACTTCTCACAAAATATTTCATAAATCCTATCGAATATTCTGCAAAGCTACCTCTCTTAAAACCTGGTGTATATTACAATAAGATATGTCTTAAAAGAATCCTTAAAGAATAGAAGATTTGTTACAATAATATTTACATACTTTTACATTACAGCGCGGATCACATTTTCTTAGACAGAAAGGTTTTTGTGGGGGTTCCTTTTGTTACAAATCCAGAAAGAATTAAGGAAGGAAATAAATAAATAAATAAAGCAAGCAAGAAAGAAATAAAGCAAGAAAGCAAGAAAGAAATAAAGCAAGAAAGAAATTAAGCAAGAAAGAAAGAAACAAAGAAAGAGAGGTTTCAAAAGCGATTACAAACTTTTCTGCATCACGTGATCGACATCGTAGTTGCCTGAGCGCCTTTGACAAAGTTGAAAAATTTTCCACTTTTTGGATCATTATACTTTGCAGTATTTCGATTATTCTCAACTTCCTAGCCATTATCATTAGACATCCTCCACTCCGGCAAAAACAAAACCAAAACAAACACTAAAACGAAAAAGAAAACAAAAACACAAAGACATTAAGGAACAAAAACTAAAATTCAAGTCAAAAACCAGCCTAGAGAAATATAGATTCCGTCATCGTTTTGCAAACAATTCCGATGATTATCTGCTGTAAATGTGCCAGTTCCAGACAAATCAACTTTGATGGTACTTAATGATACATAGCCAGTCTCTTGTCCTTCCTACACATGCGTTCTTTATTCGCTCGGTATTTTTTTCTGTCGGGGAGTCTTTTTCTGGAACAGCAGTCGGTTTGGGTGCGTCCGTTCCCGTGTATCTGCCTGATTCATTCATGGAGTAATCTGTTCATTCATGGAGTAATCTGTTCATTCAGCTTTGTGGTCCTTCAGGAGCCTGCAGCCTTCCGGCGAGAGACAAGGGGGAGGGGTGGATGTTACAAGAGACAGAATACCAGAGTGGCCGCCCCACTGACCTCTTCCTGTCCCCCGGGGCAGGGTACAGCCGTTGTTCGCCATGCTTCTGTAATGCAGACTAAACAACGTTAAGGCAGTCAGAATAAGCCCACTGCGCATGTGCGACAGCTTAAGAGATTTGTGGACGGAGATAGGAAACAAGTCGTCAGGGCGTAGACCACTTGTCCTATCGATCCATCTCGCATGATGCGGACTGGGCGGAGTTCCTCTTGTGCAGCCGCTGCTACTGATCTGGAGGCAGAAACAATCTGGGTTAGGGTGTGAGCATAGTGTGAGTGAGCGATAACAATTCTTTCTGGAGAATAATTTAGATTGTCATAGCAAGTGAATGTTGGTGGCTACAGATGACAAGAGGACTACAGCAGAACAGTCGAAAGTATACAGCTAATCAAATATATGCACTCAATACTTCTTCCTTCAGTTGCAGCACACAAAAAAACAACAACAAACAAACAAAACAAAAAATCCCCCACCAAAACAAAATACAAACAAGAAAAGACAAAACAAAAGCCCTCACACAAAAGAAATAAAAATGTTTATTCAAAAATCATTAATAGTTGCTGTCAGATACGCCATGTTTTTGATAGCGACCCAGTAATTACCTGGTGCGAGTAATTAAAGGTTCTGTATGCGGTCTGAATAGCTTAATTGTGCGGAGATTAGAAACATAAAGGGATCACCGACTACTGTGTGTGTGTGTGTGTTGTCCGCGCTCTGGTGGCTGTGAGAAAAAGACTACAGCAGCACAAAGCAACGGTCACCCTGCCAAGGTTTTGCATCTTCCTAAGGGCACAGCAACTAAAACAACAAAAGCAACAACGGCGCGACAACAATGAAAAAAACGCAAAAGATTGAAGGCCCCAAGACAGACGTTTATGCAAAGGGAAAGCACAGTTTTCTTGCCTAAATGCTCGTTCTCTTTTTCTCATCTTGTGTCTTTGTATTTGTTTGCTTGTGTGTGTGTGTGTGTGTTTCGGCCTCCATGGATGTGGTCCTCACATCTTGTTCTCCAAGAACTGTACAAACCGATCTAAGCTATATTATTCACTATGCGACCCCCGCCTCCCCGCTTTCTCTCCATCCTTTCCCAGCCTATTCCCTTATGGTATAACTTTCATTTTATCATATCGTCATCTTTGTAAACATTCCCCCATGCACCTCGCTGCCTTTGGACAATCTTTTCAGCGCAAACGTTCAACTACTGCAAGTTAAAGCGGAACATCGCCGTGGACAGCCGGTCCCCAGACGGTTAGCTTGCCAGATGACCCCCAAGCCTGACCAGATGAGTCAAAAAAGGCAATGTGCCATCAGGCTGAAACCGCTGTCGTTTTGCGCCCATCTATATCCCTGGTCGCTCCGGCGACGCTGAGGGATCTGACAGCAGGAAACAGACTCTCGAGTCGGGCATAGTTGGGGGAAACGTAATTGACCGAACGCTCGCCAAATCTTCTCGGACCGATTTTTTTTATATATCGTCGTTAGGGATCTACGAGTAGGCTTCAAAGCCGAACCATTCCATTCACATTTTCAAACCGTCTGGGATGGGGCGGTGGCGAGGGATAGGAGGGGGGGTCTCCGCCTTCGCATTGTCTTCTAGCGTGTTTCACATTTTCTGATGACATTGCGCACTACCCAGAACTGAAGACCTGCCATGCCGATATGGCAGCGTGCGAGGCCGTTCATAGGTTATTTGGTGTGTGCGTATTTGCGTGTATGCGTTTAGACGCACATGAGCAAGTGTGTGTGTGTGTGCGTGCGTCCGCGCGTGCGTACGTGCGTGCGTGCGTGTGCGTGTGTGTGTGTGCTTCTATGTGTGAATCATTGCATTTCGAGATCCACGCAACAAAAATGCCGACAAAAGGGGTGCGTGTGGCGGTGGTTGGGAGGGAGGGAGTGATTGTGAACAGAAGTACAAGCGGGACAAATTGTGAAGAGGGTTGTCAAGACACACGTGCTTCTACTTGTGGTAAATTGTACGGTCAGTACAAAGGACAGATTTTATAAACTAGGGCTGGGCGCATTAAAGGGGATGTAAAATAAAAGCAAAAAGTACAAACTAAAGGGTACATTGTCAAACATATTTTAACTTAAAAAATAATTTGTAATAACTTGATAAACTTCCATAGAGTTCGTTTGTTGTTTGAATTAAACAGCTTCAAGGTCGTGAATCCTGTGTGGCCGTGCGATTTCTCTCTGACTGGACTGCATAGAACGTTCTTGAGACCGGTGCCAGATCTGTCCTATTTTCAACGACCATCAGAACGGACCGTCATTTTAAACTTCAACTGCGGGAAGATAAAACAGCTGATTGTTTAATACCGAGACAATTTCGTTTACGGAATGGAATGGTACACTTACTGGTCAGTCTCAGGCAGAGAAAATGACTATTCACGGCTATTCATCGTCATTGTCCAAACTAGAGGACTGGCTAACTGTGATCAACACGAACGTCCTCGTCTAATTTAGTAGTTGTGACTTAGAAAACGAAACAGAACAAACGGGTCATTAACAGTCTATAGCGTCAGCAGATAACATTCCCAAGACTGAGGAAATTAAATCCCAGTATCTGCTGAATATTTTTGAAGTAGTTCCATTCGCAGTAGAACAGTAAAAGACCCCCACCCTCACCCCAAATCAGCAGAATTTTTTTTAATCGTACTACCAAGACTGGAAGAGAAGTCGCTATACAGTTCCTACCGTAGTAAACTTTGCATATTTTCATTAACATCGTCGTCATATCCGTCCTTGTTTTGCATGAACAGCGACGATACGCATGTGATTACTTCGTAAGTTATTAAAGGAACTTCCGTTTCTCCTTTTCCTCCGTGTAACACTCCTGATGCTGGAGAAGCCCTTACTTCACAAAGACCTGGAAGACAGAAGACAATTTGACGCGGAAGTTTAACAGGGTTCAATGCAATTTAAACTTTCATAATTTAGTTTTACAAGATATGCGTTCTTGTTTTCAGCCAAAAAACAAAAATATTATAGCAAACGCGACTTATAGCAAAAGAAAGGAAACGAGAAAGCTTTGTAGTCGGCTGAGAAACTGTGGTCCTTAGATTGTTTACAAAACCGTGATTTGATGGCGAAATCTCTGCTTGGTACTTAACAGATTTCCCGCCCATGAAGGACTTCGCAAGCTATTTAGATCGTGTGACAAGCTTCGAGAAAATTTGTGAAGAGTTTTTGAGAGCTCTGTCTAGAGGTGAAAAAAGGACAGAACGGGGCCCGTTTGCCGGGCAAAGGGGAAGAAATGTCTCTTGTAAACGATAATGCATCTGCATCTGTGTTGAAGGCTAGCGTGACCTTAATCGGCCTTCAGCAAATTGCAAAATATCCGGCTTATGAGAAACAAAACAGTCGACCAAGAAACCTTCTTATTAAGTTTTATGGAATCTTTGTTAATAAAGAAGGGTGTGTGCATGTGGAAGTGGGGGGAGGGGAGCTTGAAAGAGTCAGAAAGTGACTGTTTCTATTGCTGTTTGAAATGAAACACACTGTAGCAACAAGGAAACTCAGTCAAGCTAATACAAGCTAAAACTAAGACAAAGTCAACACTTTGATTACTCCTTTATAATTAATAAAGAACAAATGAGGACCGAGCGCTATAAATCATCAAATGATAACCCCAACAAAGTACTGGCAGCGCTCAACACAACCGTATGCTGACGTATGTGACAAAGGGAGCTTATCGTACCCCAACACGTAGCAAAGAGAGAGTCGAAAGTAAGGAACGTGGCAGATATTCCTTCATCAGAACTCAACACACAACACAAATAAATAAATAGATAAATAAACAGAGTGTAAAATAGGAAATAGGAGGGTTGGTAGACTGCAGATCGACATGCTTCTAAGGCATAATCACTGAAGTATTTGTGAGTATGGAGTAGATTGCAGGGGTTGTTTAAGCAGCCTTCATATTAATGGTTTTCTGAGGGTTGTAACTTGTATCATTTTTACATGCATAGGCATGCCCACAAAAGGGAGCAGGCAAAAAAGGATTGTTAACTTCTTCGCATACACAGAAGCATCCATAAATTCCAGCAGGTGAAAACCGCCTCGGTGGTCTAGTGGTTAAGGCGTCCGCTTCCCGGCCGAGTCATACCTAAGAATTAAAAATTGGCAATCTAGTAGTTGCCCTGCCCGACGCCTGGCACTACAGGGAACAGTACTAGGACCGGTTGGCCCGGTGTCAGTAGAATGTGACTGGGTGGGACTGAGGCCCGTGTTGTGACAGCAGTCCCACGTGTGGCAGCACCTAAACTTTGTCTAAGCAACACCGTCCTGATATGCACATAGTTTGCGGCTGGACGTTAAGCACCAATTCCCCCCCCCCCCCAGCAGGTGAAGGGTCTCCTTTACATACATAAAACTGTCCGTAAATTTCAGCACCCAAGGATCTCAACTTTCTTCACACACACATTAACCTGAACATACAGTTGAACCTCTGTTTTACGACCTTGC
>SMGT01011597.1:87363-129389 GCA_004794575.1 Lanistes nyassanus
GTAACCCAACACGTAGCAAAGAGAGAGTCGAAAGTAAGGAACGTGGCAGATACTCCTTTATCAGAACTCAACACACAACACAAATAAATAAATAGATAAAATAGGAAATAGGAGGGTTGGTAGACTGCAGATCGACATGCTTCTAAGGCATAATCACTGAAGTATTTGTGAGTATGGAGTAGATTGCAGGGGTTGTTTAAGCAGCCTGCATATTAATGGTTTTCTGAGGGTTGTAACTTGTATCATTTTTACATGCATAGGCATGCCCACAAAAGGGAGCAGGCAAAAAAGGATTGTTAACTTCTTCGCATACACAGAAGCATCCATAAATTCCAGCAGGTGAAGACCGCCTCGGTGGTCTAGTGGTTAAGGCGTGTGCCCCCGAGTCGGGAGGTCGGTGGGTCGCATCCCGGCTGAGATGACTCAAAAATTGGCAATCTAGTAGCTGCCCTGCCAGACGCCTGGCACTAAAGGGAACAGTACTAGGACTGGTTGGCCCGATGTCAGTATAATGTGACTGGGTGGGACTGAGGCCCGTGTTGCGACAGCAGTCCCACGTGTGGCAGCACGTAAACTTTGTCTAAGCAACACCGTCCTGATATGCACATAGTTTGCGGCTGGACGTTAAGCACCAATTTCCCCCTACCCCAGCAGGTGAAGGGTCTTTTACTCCTTTACATACATAAAACTGTCCGTAAATTTCAGCACCCAAGGATCTCAACTTTCTTCACACACACATTAACCTGAACATACAGTAGAACCTCTGTTTTACGACCTTGCAAAGACTTCAGAAATGAGGTCTCAAAGGGAAGGGGTACAAAAGATATAGAGAAGTCCCACTCGTTTAAAGTTTTAACACTTTGAGAAGGACTTTCCTGTGACCAGCGTTTTTTTTTTGGGGGGGCATGTTTAAAACATTGTTAAAAAAATAACCATATGGCCTAGAAGGGTGGAACAAACTGATTTTGAAGACTAAATCGTACTGAAATAAACTTTGCTTACATTGGGTAAAACCCAGCAGCAAGAGGGTAAGTGAAAATCCATGCGAACCGAACTTCGCTCCGCCATCTTTGAGATGTTTTGAGATTGTTTCCCTTAGACCACTTTCCGCACGGAGCGTTTGAATTTTGAAAGTGTGGGGCGCTACGCAACGCCCCTGGACGGCCAAGGACGAAACGAATGGGGCAAACTCCAGCGTCCCTGGCAGCCAATGTGTACTCTCTATAATGTAGAGAAGTCTGTGAACTTTATTTGCGTGCGTGCGTGCGTGGATACATGCATCTATACATAGATCCCTGTATTGTTAAACGACGAAGGTAAGTAAAAACGTTGGTAAGTAATTGGGTACCACCTAAACGTTTATACATTCACCTACAAAATGAAAACCGAGAAATCGCTGACGATATCAAAATCCATAAAAGTACCAGTTTTGATTATAAAGGATTGTAGTCGCCTCAGTTTCCCTTGAAAACAAATTTTCCTTCCTGTGGAAACCGTGTTACGTAACCATTAAATGCCCAAGACAACACATTCAGCGTGGAAGCCTCTGAAATAGATTTTAAGACGCCATGCAAAACATGCCTGGATAAGAGACCATGCAACATAAGCCAGGGGTGCTAGTACACCCTGGTATGGATTTGTAAAAAAAATCCAGTTGTCTCTCAGAAAGAAAATGCCTTCCCAAATGCTGTGATGGTTTTTCTCGGCAGGGGTCACACAAGATGAAGTGTGTTCCTAATCATCTACACCGGAATTGGCTTTAGAAACGTGTAAATGTTATCCGAGTGTTGTAGATATTATCTACAGAATTACTTTGTGCGAAACCGTTAAGTAACCTAAATATTTCACACCCTCCGCTATATCCCAGCACTCTTCAACCCATGACTATTTTTTTCAGCAATAACTTTTAAAACCGAGTGAATGGCAACACATCTGCCTTATGCATACAGCAATATATGTGTGTGTGTGTGTGTGTGTGTATGTGTGTGTTTGAGTATGAGTGTTTGTGTGTTTGTGTGTGTGCGTGTGTGTACTTGGTTTATTTTATCCCTGGGCTGACTGCATGAGTGCTTGGCCCCTTTGTTTCCAATACATAACAGTACCGCAGGTTCTTTGCAGACTACGTTCTGAAATTTAAGAGCACATTGCAAAGAGACTGGAAAGCTCAAGTGTACGGCTCTCCGCCCCCCCCCTCCTCCCCCCCCAAAAAAAAATGCAGTTATACAAACTACAAGGGAAACTATAAAAAAAACACACCCCTGGCCAACAACTGGATTCAAAGGGACAAAAAGTCTCCTTTTTACCTCCTCCCCACTGCTCATCCCTCCCTAATGTCTTGCGACGAAATTTAGGTGGTCAGCGAGCTGGAAAAAAACCCCCGCCGTTCTGCTTCAAGCAACTCTGACTTCTAAAGGCATGTCCCATTTTTTGGATGATCTGCCATGATGTCATATCCCTGGCCGCTCAGCCAGCAGGCAAACGTGACGACATTGAAATACTCGAGGTCGTTATCCTGCAGATCTTTGTTCTTCAGCTCGATAAAATCCAAGGACTTTTTTCCAAAATTTGGATTTGTTTTTATTGTTGTTTTTTGTTTTGTTTATTGTTTTGTTTAGGTTAGGTTAGGCATAATACGCGTTGCCGTCATAAAAAACCCAAACTTGCTTTTCACATCACGTGAATGAAAGTTCAAATTAAGTGATGGTACATTCTCTTGGTAAAATCCGGATACCTTTATTTGAAATTTGCTACCCTCCTACACTTTCTAATTAAACTGCTAGATTTCGTCCGCAAGAGTATTGCAATGTTTATTGTAAAAGGAAGCATGCGGAAGAGAGAACGGGGCTATGGATCGCTTTTTGTCTCTGCGTCTTCGTTTTAGGTTTCACGAGATCTTAACCGCCAGTCGAAGATAGTGTCTGCCATCTCTCGAGGCTTCTTTCAGACAACAATAGGAGATACATAAAACTCTAACTGGCTATCAAAACGCCATTTCCTGCAATCATTTGACTTAGCGGTAAGATGGCCTTGAAGTGCCCTCAGGCAGATGATTCAGAAAATGCTGACTTACCGCGAAGGAGCAAGAGAATATCACCCTCCCCCCCCCCAACACAGCGGCACCGACACACCGACTCACCCCCTCTGTCAAACGGAACTCACGTATAGACGAGGACAAAGTTAGGAAGAGATATTATCTTTATGTCTGAATTGATAGTACTTAGTGCGCAAAATTTCATAATGTTGTACATAAACGCATCCACATGAGGTTATAGCGAGCCTTCACCTTTACCTGTTCACTTCTTTTTCATTTGTACCCAATGGGCTCACGGATGCGAACCGGAAAGCCCTTCTTAATTAAAAAAAAGATAGAAAAAAACCATATACTGTGATGACGCAAAACACGAGAAACCTATTTAATTTAAGGGGTGCAATTTCTGAAGGGCACAACTCATTTTTCCACGCTGGCAGCGACAAGGGTTCCCATAAGACAGCAGATCGAGTGGTTCTAACAGGATTCATTTTTAGTTTGGAGGACACCATCGTCTGACTCTGCCAAAAAGAGAAAGCCTGTAACGAGTAAGACGTCTGTTTGTTTTCTGTTTCTCTTTTTCGTTTTTAGATTTTAAGCTATAAATGCTTCCAACAAGCCGTTTTGCCTGTTTGCTTTCCGAATTGTAGGATAGAGATTTATTTCAAATAACTTGTTCATTCTTTTGTTCAAGCACAGTGAAAACAAAAGGGAGAGCATATTGGGTGTTCAGGTTCTTATTCATTGGTGATACCAATAAAAATAAGGCTGTTGGAAAAATGTCGAATTCATTTCAAGCCGCTCCATTATGACTGATCAGAAGGTTTTAGTTGACCCTCAAAGACTTTGTTTCACAACCTCCCCGTGTAACAGCTGGTACTCAGCGAGTCTTCACAAACAATATGTACGTTAAAAGATCGATAACAAACATGTTTAGAGAAAGCTGGCATTGAATGTCATCAGTTATCTAAAAATATTCAGTTACAGCCCCGTGCATTTTATTCGCTACTTGGTATTCAACAGTCGTCGGAACAGAGTACATCCTGGGGCCATATGTAATGAACTCAACTGAATTTACGATTTGATTGAGCCCTGTAGAGCTCAATACAATACAATACAATACAATACAATACAATACAATACAATACAATACAATACAATACAATACAATACAGCACAGCACAACACAACACAATAGAACACAACACAATACAATAAAATACAATACAATAAAATACAATACAATAAAATACAATACAATAAAATACAATACAATACAATACAACATAATGCAGAGCAATACAATGCAATGAAACGCGACACAACGGAAGACCGTACAATACAATAAAGATGCTTTATTGTCAACTAATTGGTTGGAAAAAAACATTTGCAGCATGGCCTAAAACTGAATAAAAGAATATAGAAAACATCCTTCTCACACACCTTCACCTGATGCCAATAAATTTACACATATCATCACCTGACCAAGCAATAACACTGCAACCAGCTGCAGTAAGGGTAAATATCTCACCAACTAATAACATCCCAAACCAGTAGACTAAAATGTCAATAAGCCCTGATTCTACATCGAAAACTCTGACTTGAAAAATATCCTCCATCTAACACTTGAGTACTGAGACAATAAGAAATCTGTAAAATGATTCTAAAATATATCTCTACACATCATAAAATTTCAGTTTCCTGTTAGCTTTCCTCCATTAAAATCTACCCGACCTGTATAATTAAGACTTTTGTCTAAAACTCTTCTAAGATATTTAATGTTGTTTACTTGTTGCACGTGCTCAACGTCCGACACTCACAGGGTGCAGCTAGAAGTGTCACACAGCTGGCTCTTTTCAAAACACAGCTCTTGAGTTTTTTATACTAATGCAATTCTAAGACGCTGAAGGTAAACCATGCGATCACATGTTCTGTAAAATACTGGGAGACTGTTCGACTTTCAAACGTACAACAAACTCAGTGTCATTGAAATATTTAATTAAAGTAATAACAGATATGTTAAGAATTGCCAGTTTAATTTTCTAGATGGAGAAAAAGACCACGGATAGAACACAGACCTGTGAAACACTTGTGTTTAAAATCAACTCAGTAAAACATGATAGCACAGAAAACCACTTATCCGCAAGATCAGGCTGGCGATGAATTTCCCGTTTACATGTCGTAATATAAGAACATGAGACTGCAAGGCAATAAAAGAAGACGAAGAGTCCGTTTAAAAAATTTAGTGCATTTTTAAAGTTTGTGAAGAGATTTTTTTAAAAATGAGGTCAGGATAAATGACTGTAGCATCACTGCATTCCTCCAATAACCAGGCAAAAAAAAATGACCAGGCCTGTGGGTCTTTAAGCTGTGAAGCCACCTGTTGCGTGGCTTTTTGAAAGTCGTCAGTAAATTCTGGGTATCAGGACATCCCTTATCCTGTCAAACGTACAGTGTCGCTTTTTTAACATTCAGCATAAAACAGATCACAAATACTCAAATGAACGAATAAAAACCAGTAAGACACAAATCGACCCAAACCAGTGCACCCCTTTTTTCTTTCTTTGGATATTTTTGTTTTTATTTGTTTATTCATGCGTGAAAACATCTTGTTAGATTATTCATCAAGAATACTTTCTTGTAATAATATTATTTCTGGATAATTTCATTATTTAAGCTCTTACGGTACATGTAAAGAAATATGCGACGTGTGGATATATTGTATTTCTAAATGCTTTTAAATATTTTACTGGCACTTGATAGTTTACAGATGAACTCTGATGAAGCCTAGTCTATCTCTCTCGATGCGTTCGTGTTTGTGGTATATTTCATTTGCCCATTTTCACTTCCAGCAAAGGCTCACCTCGGTTATTAAAAAAGGATTGAATTCAGACAGTTACAAGATACCAGAACCCAACCTTTGGGGGACTACTTACCCCTTACTTGAAATTCATGCGAAACAATAGGATTGCTGAGTTTAGCTAAAGGTCAGTTTTATGAGCACTACGATCAGACAAATGGATTGTTTAGACTCATTGAAAGGGATGTAACATACACGGCCAGGCAGTTGTTCATTATCGTAAATATTATAATCTAGACGATTTTCTTGCCTGGGAACATCCTTCAACGCGTCTAATCAGAGTCGATTTTACTGTTTTGAAGCGCCATTCCTAAGTACGGCCTCGGGTGAAGATGCTGTATAGTTCGTGACTTGCATCGTTCAAACTAACCACATATATTTTATTCTTTCTTCGTTCACCCCCAGGGGTATTCACAAAAAGGAGAAAACATACCAAAGGCACATGACAATCGTAGTTCCCCTGGCGTAGGACTACACAAGGAAAGTTTCAAGGAGAAAAATTTCACTGTACAAAGTAATAATGATATAGAACACTCACGCACACACGCATTAACACTCTTTCAACTGCGCACGCACATTTACTTTCTTCTTTTTCTTCTCTTTTTTTTCTCCCTCCATCGCGCGCACACACACACACACAGACACACACTATAGGCTTGTCAAGAACACACGCGCACACACTTCATAGAAGAAGATAGCAAACTAAGAAGGAGGATCATAGTTCACCCCGCATAGTCCGGCATAGTCCAGCATAGTCTTACACAAGCAAAATGACACATAGAGAAAAATCACTGTAAAAAGTAACAACTTCAACAGACCGCAGATAAAGTCACAGTTCGGTTCAGCATGTAAAGGGTTTTCTATGCGACACTTTGCTCTAGATTGGACGCAATTTTCGCCTGTCGTCTGTACTTAACTAGGCCTTGTTTAGTGTGCGTCGCTGTGGCTCTGCCCTCTTTAATGTAGCCTCTTTTGATCTCCACCGATTGCAGAGAGCGGGGTGGGTGTGGGGATGCAGAATGCGGGAGGGGGTGAGAGTGATTGTTTCCGTAAGGTCGTTAATAAAACTGACGGACGGACGGACCGACCGACCGAAAGGCACAGAAAAAAAGATCCAGGAAATAGCCGATATATGATAGAGCTGGAATAAGAAAGGATAAACTGAGCCTGTTCGTATGTGCGTGCACGTGCATGTTTGCAAATATAGGAGCCTGACGTTTTGTATTTTTTGTGGATGTTCTCGTGTGGACATCATCAAAAGTAAAACTGCCGTTTACAGGCAAGCCCACGCAAAATCATCAAGGCTGTCAGGCCCTTTGAAGTGAGCTCGAGACTGTAGGGCATATCATTTACCCGAGGCTGAAACTCATTTAAAGGTTTACCCGGAGTACAAAATACCTTTTACGTGAATGACTGGAGTTCAGAACAAGAAAGAAGTTCCCAAAATTTAAGCGAAGATGTAGTTTTCGTTTAAGAGAAAAAAAACAACCTTCAAACCTTTACGCAACCATGCGCACAAACCCACCTACCCACTCCCACCTCATACGCACGCATGCGCGCACACACGCACGCACGCGTCCTCCTACACATTTCACATACCTACAAAATATCAAACCGTGAGGTCCCATTGGACCATAAATACGTTTACACCTTCAGGGCTACAAGGAAAACTCGATGGATATGCAAACGAAACCTATCCATGAACCAATTTGACGTCACTATTTTGGCCTCCTCTTGCAGCCATGTGAAAATTCCTAAGTTATTATCTGCGAAGATTGTTTAATTCAAATTTTAAGAATTAGTATCGTCCAACTGACTACTTCTAGTCTTTTAAAAGTAGTTTCAACTCGAGTGGGTCTTTAACCTGTGCACCCTCTTTAACGCCACTCTATTTGCAGCAGGCGTTGTGATAACAATTCATCATGCTGGCTTTCACGAACAATCTCCACCTTCTTAACCCGCACAGCTTCCAAGCTATATCCAACGTGGTAACATCTTGTGTAGACTGATGTATAACCGAATGGAAACTGTGAAGAAAATTAACATCATAAAATTATTTTATCGGCAACAAAAGCATTCTGTGTGTACAATGTGTGGCGAAGGAGGTCTTTGATTTAGAAAGGAACTCTAGACGTAAATGAGGTCTAGATTATATCGTCTGACGTACGGGTGAAAGTAATACGCGGCACCGAATAAAACCTTGTGAAATGCTGGAGGCAGGCAGAAAGGGACTTCCATTTCAAACAGAAGTTGAGGGAAAAGGATAGCGATATTGAATGTTGATGCGTCACACAGCCGACTTTCCCAGAAAACAAAACAGGTAGTTTTATTGCTGTGTGAATATTCACACCTGTTAGTCGATTTCAAAACCTCGATTTTCGGATTTCGGTTCACTGTAGATTTTGTGCATTCATATGTTTAAAACAAGCAAAAAGAGAGAAAGAGAAATGTAGAAGCAAATAAAGAACAGAAACAAAAATAGCACAAAGAAAGATAAAGAAAACAACACAAAAGAAGGAAAAAAGATAAAGGTGTGGAGATTTGTCTGTCAAGATTTATCATGGATGTTTTGGTCTTAGCAGTAGGTCAGGACATCTAGATGACCGGTGGTCCTCATTTCGCATCATTTGTTTTGCAGAAAGCTACAGGCAGCAATCTAAACAGAGCATCGAAACAGTGGAAAGGTGAGAAACATTAAGCTTCACCGCGCTAGCTCTCTGTATAATAACTTCGTTTCCATTTTCTTGTACTTTCATATGCGCGCGCGCGCATGTGTGTGTGTGCGTGCGTGTGTCTGTGTGTGTGCGCGTATGTCTGTGTGCGTGCGTGTGTGTGTGTGTGAGTGTGTCTGTGTGTGTGTGTGCGCGCGTGTGTGTGTACGTCTCGTGCATGTGAGTGGCATTAATATATAAGGTGTATGAGGCTGAAGTTTAACAACGTACAATATAACGCACCGTTGGTTGATGGACGGCTCATCGAGTTAATATCTTTTATTATCGCTGACTTCATCGTCGACCGATAAGTACTGATGCGTGCTGATGGAGAGAAGAGAGGGTAGGGGTGTGCAAAAGGTGGGAGACCTTGACAAACCACGTTTTCCCCGCTCCTCTCACAGGTTTTCATCCGTGGCTCAGTGGAGAAAAACTACAGGAAGGCAAAAATTCATTTCTTCACAGCAGACAGCTCTTTTGATTCGCACTAAATTACAGACAGTGTTATGCGTGTTGGGTTGCAGAAAACTGGTATTATCTGGTCAAAAGAGGAAAAGTCAAAAGGAATTCCACTGCAAGTAAACTCAAGCACAATGAAAGGTGTCGTGACGTCGCTGCTGATAATCTTGAAGATTCTGGGTGTCTGGCAAAGTTTAGCAGGTGAGCTAACGTTTTTAGTTTCGAACGACAAATGGAAGATAAGGAAACATGGGGGGGGGGGGGGAGGACTACAGTGAAAAGAAAACCTTGTTCACTTTTTTTCATCACCTTTTGCTTTTAAACTTGAAAATGATATCCGAAATAGCAAATCAGATTTTCTTGCATAAAAGTTGGCTCCAAGGGTTTTTCAATAAAGAGCAGTGGGAGAGTGGGATCGGGGATTGCGTCCAAATTTATGGTTTCCACGACTGTTCGTACCTGCAGTTCCGGTCATAACAGTGATGGCAAGACCCATTCGCCCTGTGTATTTTACGTTACCCTTAAGTAGGAACAGGGGATAAAAACGCTCCTACGAGCTAGCAGCTGTGATGGGCAGGTGTACAGATTCGATCTAGCCTTCGTTTGTACAGGATATGAATTATAGGGAATCTGTAACTTGAATGTTTACTTCCGATTTCAAATTAGTGTCTATGATATTACCAACATATAGTGTTGACAATGGAACTAAAGACAAACTGGTCCTGGGGGGTGGGGGTGGGGGTGGGGGTGGGGGTGGGAGTGGGAGAACAATCGCTCTCCATTACCTTCCTTTGGATCCGTCGCTATCTCGTGTCGGCTAGAGTGGACTTAATTAACTTTTCTTCCTCACTCAAAGCCAATCTCTGACTTCTTTGCTCAACTTGCTTACGCACAGCCATTTCATCATTTCTTCACTCATAGACACTTTCTCACTTCTTCAGTCACTCAGTCTCTAGCTTCTTCGATCACTCACAGACACTCTCTCACTTCTTCGATCCCTCACAGACAGTCTCTAGCTTCTTCGATCGCTTTCATTCATTCCCACTCTCTCTCTCTCCCTCCCTCTCTCTCTTTCAGTTCTTAGCTCAGACACTTCTCTCACTTTCTTACGCAGTCATTCCCTCGTTTTTCACTAACAGCCATTCATTCTTTCACTTTCACACTTCATTACTCACGGTCACTCACTCTCTTCCTCGTTCAGTTACTCCCATACTTCCTCATCTCCGGCTTCCCCGTTATTTCAGCGCCAGTACCGGAACAGAAGAAGGTTGCAGATTCTGATATCATTGTGGATTCGAACCCTTCACAGCTCTTCTCTAGGCGCTTATCAGAAAAGGAGCCGGCCCTCACAGACGGGGCGGTACCAGCGTGGTTCAAATCAGGGACCCTCGGACGCAGAGTGAAGCGCGTGTGCTGCAACGTTGCTGTTCTTCCTCACCAAACACCCGCTGTCTTACCCAAGTGAATGGTGCCTACCAGATGGCCTCACAGACTTGGAATAAAACATGCCCCGGTTGGTGATGGGCCCTGAGTTGTTCTTAACCTAGTCTTACCTTGTTACTTCGGGATTTTGCTGTTGTTGGTTTTATTTTTTGCGCTGTTGTGGACTCGACTCGCAGGTAGCCAAAGCAGCACACAAAACACCAAAGTCCCGCTGAATAGGTTATAGGGTCATAGTCTCTCAAGGGGCTGTCTTGTTGTTTTTGTAAAGCGCGTCGTGCCCTTAGGCGGAATAGCGCTGTAGAAGAATTCTTTTATTATTATATTATTATATTAGTCACCAGCTTGTCAAACAGGGCACTCCGAATTCTGACAGCCGAAGTGATAACCTTAAGCTTTATCATATCACGTGTTGCAGTTATCGACTGTCGAAACGATTTCTGGTGTAAGATTTGTCCAGGAAGAACGTGCTCTCTGAATGTCGTTTTCTAGACATCGCATGTGGAGCGTCTTGTCCGGGGAAAAAAACCTTTCTGACATAGACTTTCAGCAGTTCCTAAACAGGTCAATAAATAAAGTCGAGATCTTGCCGTCTGGTAATCCTTACCCCGAGTTGTAGCCACCTGCAGAAGGGAAACGGAACTTCTAGCCCACGCCATGCCTGCTCACTTCTGAGGTCAGCAGATACCCTAGTGGTCCTTGCCTAGCATTCGGTCTACCCATAGAAGGTGCTTATACTTCGCAAGCAGAAATAGATATCTGGTCCCAACTTGATTTTTTGCCCACACTTTTGTCGCGCGACCTTTAACCTTCACTTCCATCGTTTATGTGATAACAGTGCACATTGTGGTATTATTGAACGGTAGTCTTCACAAAGATGGCGGAAAGCGATTGTTGGTTTTCTGAGACCCCTTGATTGTAAAACTTCTTTAATTTGTTACTCATGTATTAATTGTATTTATAACTGTATATATAAATATATATATATACAATTAAAGTTTATACATTTTAATTGTATTCTTATTCTTTAGTTTGTACAGAAAATTTGTGTGGGTGCAATCGAAATTTCTATATATTGTGGTATGTATTTTTGCTTTCACGAAAAATGACTACAGATCTTGTACACACACACACACACACACACACACACACAGAGAGGGTACATGCGTTCGTGCGTGTGTGTGTGCGTGCGTGCATGTGTGTGTGATTTCAAAATAAAAAAGATATTCGCGATGATTTATGTGACGACTAGTTGTGATTTTATGTGTATTACATGTAATAAACCACACGTCGTGAGAGAAATCCTGTGCAGTTCTCATTTCTGACTGTGTAATAAATTCATGAAACTTTGACGGAAGCAGCGCGCAGGGTGGAAGAATAAAATCAAGGGTTTTGTGGAGATGGTGGAGGTGGTGGTGGTGGTGGTGGTGGTGGTGGTGGTGGTGGTGGTGGTGGTGGTGGTGGTGGTGGCGGTGGCGGCGGCGGTGGTGGTGGTTTTTATGTTTACTAAAGAAGATGAAGGATGACCCACAACAAAGCTGAAACAACTAGCAGGCCCAAACAACACGGGTAAACAAGCCTAAATATTTAGCTTTCTAACCTCTAAGCCAGCTTCGAACAGCGTGGGTTCAAACAGCTGACACCTACCAAAACTGCGTGACCTTTTAAAAAGTCTGCCAGGGTTGTTTGAAAAATACATAAACAACAGCTGGAGCTATCCCACCGCTACACAACGTTGTCTTAACATGTCTACATTGCATCGTTTAGCAGTTAAAAAATTATACGCTTGTTAACCATGAGGCCTGTGTTATCAGACAGAAACCGTGTTTGAATGGTTTCAAACGGGTGTGTAGATGCAGAACCCAGACTGCTGTCTAAAAATAGACAGGGAGCTGTATAAAAATGAAGTAACATTAATAGCAGAAAGATCTCGATGCCCGCCATAAAGTGTCCCGGTGAAGATTAGATTGTTTCACATAATGGAAAAGGTATTTTGAACATCAGAGAATAGCGGGCTAGAGGAAGTATTCCTCTCTCCTCTTTGTACTACAACTTACTTTAAATACTCTTATCTTAAAATTGATGAGATCAGCAGCGGGAAACTCACTGTCACTGAACACGTGACATGTCATAAGGAGTATAGTGCGGATGGGTGCGTGCACGCTTGAGTGTGTCTAGCTTGCAAATACGAACAGTTATAGCTTGCAGCATCTTACAAACAGTTATAGCTTGCAGCATCTTACAAACAGTTATAGCTTGCAGCATCTTACAAACAGTCATAGCTTGCAGCATCTTACAAACAGTTATAGCTTGCAGCATCTTACAAACAGTTATAGCTTGCAGCATCTTACAAACAGTCATAGCTTGCAGCATCTTACAGTCATAGCTTGCAGCATCTTACAAACAGTTATAGCTTGCAGCATCTTACAACAGTTATAGCTTGCAGCATCTTACAGTCATAGCTTGCAGCATCTTACAAACAGTCATAGCTTGCAGCATCTTACAAACAGTCATAGCTTGCAGCATCTTACAAACAGTCATAGCTTGCAGCATCTTACAAGCAGTCATAGCTTGCAGCATCTTACAAACAGTCATAGCTTGCAGCATCTTACAAACAGTTATAGCTTGCAGCATCTTACAAACAGTCATAGCTTGCAGCATCTTACAAACAGTCATAGCTTGCAGCATCTTACAAACAGTTATAGCTTGCAGCATCTTACAGTCATAGCTTGCAGCATCTTACAAACAGTCATAGCTTGCAGCATCTTACAAACAGTCATAGCTTGCAGCATCTTACAAACAGTCATAGCTTGCAGCATCTTACAAACAGTTGTAGCTTACAGCATCTTACAAACAGTCATAGCTTGCAGCATCTTACAAACAGTCATAGCTTGCAGCATCTTACAAACAGTCATAGCTTACAGCATCTTACAAACATGATCGCATGTGCGGACGTCTTCCTTCTAGCCCTCCAGTGTTTGGGTGAACGCACAAAGTTAACCATGTAGCCATGGTTACATATTATTACTGGGTGTGATGTGTTTTCCACAGGCAGGCTAACGGTACAGAGAGAGAGAGAGAGATGGAAAGAGAGAGAAAGAGGGTGAGACAGAAAGAGGGGGAGAGAGATGGAAAGAGAAAGAGAGAGCAGCTGGAAAGAGAGAGAGAGAAAGAGATTGAGAGAGAAAAAGAGAGAGATGGAAAGAGAGACAGAGAAAGAGAAGGACTGATAACACAAGTGACCACATGTGGGTCACGGACTCGCCCGTCTGTGATACACTGTAAACTAAGCTGGTATTGCGTTAGTTCTTGTCTCGCTGATCTAATACTGACAGCATCACCACACTCGTTCAAGCGCAAGTAACTCTGGTTATAAGACCAGGAACTACTGGGGGTGGGGGGATCCTGCCTTCCTCCACCTCAGTTTTTGGACGAGGGGACCCAGTGTGCTTGCCTGTCCCTTCTCACCTCTTCCTGACGAAGAAAAAAAACCCATCCCACCCCACCCCCCACTTGTCCAGCGGGTCCCAACAATGTTTTAACCCTACTGCAGACCATCATCTTCTGTCTACGGGAGGAATAATTTTTTTACCTCCACAATCTCGCCTAGGATGCCGCAAATGGTTACCCCTTATCGCTTCATTGCCTGTCCTTTGGCTAGCGAAGCCCTAAAGCCCTTTTTCTTGAACATGAGATTGTGAAAGGAGGCACTCTTCGTGTCAAACCCTATGAAGAGATAAACAAAAAATGTTTTTTGCTGACAAAGTGGCGTTAAGAATATCTTTGGTTACGCTTGAGTCTCAATCCTCTGAAAATATATGTGTTGTCATTGTCTGGAAAAGTATACATATATAGCCTGTGAAACTGACACCAAAAATGTGACTGCAAATACTGCAGAACTCTTCAGAACACATGGCGTCAGCAAACGGAAGGGCTAGAAGTCTCTCCTTAGTGGACAAACTTGCTATGTCACGCTTCACAGTCTTTCATTCCATCACCATGCACCAAAGAAAGAAAGAAAGAAAGAAAACGAAACGTCCTCTCTATTCATAAAAGCACGAGGGTGTATGGTTGGCCAAAACGGTCACCCTAAAGGGAGTACTCCTCTAAAGAAAAGAACAGTGCATGTATAACCTAAGGCTCAAAAGACTTCAATCTATTCTATAAGTCACACCCTTCTAACTTTAATCATACCAGACAAAAAAAAACTTCCCATTTGGCTCGCGGTCCAACCACATTCCCACTTTCCACCTCCGACCTTCAACTTGCTAGTGACGCTGCATGATCATCGATGAAATGATGAAATACTGACGATCCATTACATTCTATGTAGACAGCTTTTGTCATCCCCTTTAACTCCTAGCTTGTGTACCGCCGTCATATTCAGTTTTTGTAAGCAAAGCATGGAAACTTCATGACCACCAGTCAGTGGCAGGCAGTCATCTACGCAAGTCCCTTGCCTGGATTTTTAAAGAGTAGGTGTAATATGAATAGGCCAAGGATGTAACTATACAGCCTGCACTTACGTTAACTACTACAGCACAGAATCGGCCGTTGCCAGGTATTTCGTATAGGATCTTCATGTTCCCCATACACATCGCTTCATGCAAGCCATGACTGTCGAGTTTTGTTCAGTTCTTACGTACCAGCGCTGGAAACGGCAAGACTTGCAGCAGGTAAAAGGATACTGTGTTGCTACAGAATATTATTTGTTTGTATGACCTTTCAGGGGAGATAATTCAAAATTAATGTTGGTTCGAGATGAACAAGGGAATGCCGGATAACATCTATTCCACCTAGATGGAATTAATAATTTTTTTTCTCCTAAGAGTAATCTGTATTATGTGACCTTTTCGCAAACCATAAGGGTGTGTGTGGTGCGGGGGTGGGGTGGGGATGGGCTTCCCCCTTTCCTCAGGTTTCGTAAAAACCATTCTCATATCCTTACCGCCTCACTCGATCCCACTTCCTCGTGAGGAAATATATTTACCCAAAGCGCTGTTCTGCATTGCTGTGGCAGCATGAACTGTTACCGTCACCCACAGCAATATTCTAGCAAATATTCGATTCATATAAAGAGAAAACCAGCATTTAAAAACAACCACCAGATACTGTTGTAGCCATTGTTAGCAATACAGTGGAATGTTTTACACTCTTACTGCGAATCAATGCCGATGTCGGCCATTACAGCGCTGTACGTGTTGGTGTGTTTAGAAATTGCAAGAAGCCGCACGTCTGCAGTATTTTCTGTTTGTACTGTTTGTTTTGTAAAAAAAAATGTTTTTGTTGCGATTTGCATTTTGCCTGCGTCTTTTTTAAACTACGACTATTTACATGTGACTTTTTAAAACCATAACTGCTGATACCTGTGACCCCCACCCACATATTTATCGACAGTTAGCCAAAACCTTCCCACGCAGGCCTTTTCAGGGTGTCTGTAGGGATGTGCTTTTTGAAGCGATACAGCCCTCTGTATTGGGTGCTTTGTGTTTATGAGACCCCATGTTCACGGCCAGGGTAAATGCGTACATGCCACTGTGTAAGTGTGTATGTATGCGTTTTCTTGAGTTCTGTTTGAGTACGTGCATATGTTAATGTTTATATGTGTGAATGGGCGTGTTTGTGTGTGTGTGTGCGTGCGCGCGCATGCCATTGATGGTAATTAACTCGGAGCACCCAGAAATAATGTTTAATTTGCCCTGTCCTGCATCATCCCCTCGACAAATTACGCCTTCATTTGGCACCTGCTTGCTCTGCAGTAGATTATACATTCACACATCCGGCTTCACTGCTAAGCCATCGTGCAACCACATCCTTAACGATGCTTGTATAAACAATAGTATCGTGGTGGCTGCAAGGGAGACCGATAAACCTGGATAAAATGCGACCCCAGCTGCACAGCGCGTGCCGCTCGCTCGCACGCGCACCCGACACGTGCACTCTCCTTGCGCAGAGCTCATCGTTTGTCGACGTACACAGCCCTAGATCGCGTTGCACCCCGCCCCTCCCCCTTTCCTATTTAGGAACAGCCCCTAGCTGTGCCGACCCCCACTACCCACCGCTGCGCTTTCGCTTGCTCGCCATATATGTCCATGGCAACGGAACCGTTACCAGGAAACAGGGGACGCTACTTTCACGCTCACTCTTACAAACTTTTTGTGTCGCGTTAGCATTATGAGAAAGATCGTTCAGGGCTGAGGAAAGAGTGAAGGGAGAGTGAGATTCCAGTGATGGAAGCCAAGTGTCACCTGCAGGTGTGAAATAACGGGAAATACAATATCTAGTTCTTTGAAGGTGATGATGACCATGTTGTTTATAACAGTTACACAATCGTAAATCCCTTGCCATCTATACATACCCTTTTCCTCTCACTACCTATCTTTCCCTGTCAAGAGCTTGATGGAATACTGCAAAGAACCATAAACTTACATTAAAAGGATCTGAGGATTTGGTCATCAGCAAAGCACTTTACGTAAACCCCTTTTTCTGGATTTATGGTGTTCACGCAAACACTTAAGAAGTAGTCCATTTTCAAACACAAAACCGGTTTCCGCACTTTAGACCGACACAGCTGTATTCCCATCCCTTGGCTGATTGCACTGGCGCGTGTAGCTCTTCTCCACACATAAAGCTGTACATAAAATATGGAAGATGAACGACCGCAGTTATCAAAGGATGGGGGTGACCGTGTGTTCACCAACCTAATTCTTTACCTGCATGCGTCTACACCCTGCAAAGTCTTGCACATAGACCAATGACCTCACACCCCCCTCTGGATCTGGAATAGACTGTCCCAGAGAATATGGTGCACGTGCGTCGGCCATGTAACGAGTATTTTTATCACTCCGTGCCTGGCCAACACAGTCTCTCTTCCTCCTTTCTGACAGACAGTGCCGGCACCGACAATCTCACGCAACCAGCAAAATGGTGAGTGGGTTTCAGCAACCTCAAGGAGATTCCTTTTGCAAGTAGTTTCAATGTTTCGGCGATCTCTCGTGCTGTGTATGACATACTGTAGAATAGATGCAAGCTGTATTTCTCGCAGCTGTTCGCTAGAACCTGTGCCTTGGCTAATGTTTTGTGTTTAGTGCTATAGTTTGAAAGCAAAATGTGCCCAACCTGTCATCCATCATAAGATTTTTTACCATATTAATCGAAAGACTGGATATTTCCCATGCAGAAATATCAGACTATGATTCATGGAAGTTTCTTAAATTTCTTCGGCTGAAAGCGATATTTGTTTTCTTCTTCCCTTTAACTAAGCTACTGTTTTTTTTCTACTGTGGTGTATCTTTCCTTTTGGTATGATATGCTCTGTTTTTCATCTTTTGAAATGGACATCCACGCTGCGGCTGTGCGTAGTGGAAGGTGGCATTTATGTGCTTTCGTTATCAAATCAGTAGTTAGATTGTACTAATTGTCTTTGATGTAAATTGGCCAACATGTAGTTCCTTTCACAGGGTACATGTTAAGGCCAGTGCACATTCTATGTGCATCCAACGCAGCAAAGCGTTTTGTTAGTAATAGTGGATGTGTGCTTGTAACAGTGAGATAAAAGCAAGATCAAATAAGATGCGTGCTTTTCTGCTTGTCTGTGCTTGCTTTGTAAGCGCTATTTTCTTCTTTACAAATGAGAGTAAGATTAGAAGATAAAAATATGTGCGATCATATTGGTTTCTTCACTAAAAGACCAGAATATCTTCATCATATAATCCCCGTACGACATTCAAGAAACACATTGTCACCATCTGCAGATAGCTAGCAAAATTAAGTCATACTTTGATAGTTTTATTCATTTCCCCGCTCCTCAGCAACATATCTGTTTGATTACGGATCAAATTAAACCGTGAGTTCTCTTGCAGTGTTTGTGATGGAGAAACCTTCTTTCCTTTGGCAGCGCCAGTACCATCAGTTGCTCAAAAAGACGGGAATTATTTCCCTAAATCCCCTAAATCCCCTAAATTCCCTAAGCACATCGCAGTCTTCTGTATTGCCATTAAATTTGAACAACCGTTTAAAAAATCCTCAAGTATTGTTATGTTTTCATCGATTATCTTTTTCTTGCAGTCTTCCTTATCCAAGACCGATATTGAGGGTGAGTTCAAGTGTGACCACTGCTCTATAACCTCCCGTTGCCAACCAGATTTACTTTACGTTCGCCGGTTACCCACACGCCCGCCCACTTTTGTGAACTGGACCTCTCCCCTTCCGCCCCTTTGCACGGCGACAAAAAACATATTGGATGCCATTTTTACCCTATTTCCCTCTTTTGAATAATTTAACCCCTATTGTTATCCTCGACGGTACTCCCTCCTTAACCAAACAAATGACAACCGTATCTTTTCATTTTTACATTAATATTTCATTTATTTTGTACTTGAGCTTCGTTTCTTTCTGACCTACCGACGTGCTTTCATTTCCAACGTCCTTACCAACCCTCCACCCCTTCAACATCTACCAAGGTTTAAAAAATCCAACGATCTTACTTTTCCCAATTTTCCTTAATATGTCAAGCATCCTAACCACCCCAAGTTTTCCCTCATCTTTCGTTGCTCCTTTACCAGGAAATGACCCCCAGATGTTACTTAAAATACCCGAGACAACTTGTGTATTTGCCCTGTCTTTTCAAGCGTGCAGTCTACCCCTCCCTTTTTCCACACCTTTCCCCACCACCCATACCCCGTCTCCCTCTTGCCAGCTTCGCTCGGTGCTGGCACCGATGTCTTCATATGCAGTGCACGGCTGCAGCTCTGTATAAGAGTTGTCAATACGCAAGAACCATCAAAGACTTATCATTCGGGCATTAATCGGAAATTCTACCGATGCTGCCATTAACGGCGCTCGAACATCTAGAATTTTCCCACTTTTCGTTGGCTGCATCGCCCCACAACCAACATGTACTACCACTAACAAATTAGCAAACATTCAGAAAAAACCCACAAGCAACATGTACTACCACTAACACATTAGCAAACATTCAGAAAAAAACCCACAAGCAACATGAACTACCACTAACAAATTAGCAAACATTCAGAAAAAACCCACAAGCAACATGAACTACCACTAACAAATTAGCAAACATTCAGAAAAAACCCACAAGCAACATCTACTACCACTAACAAATTAGCAAACATTCAGAAAAAACCCACAAGCAACATCTACTACCACTAACAAATTAGCAAACATTCAGAAAAAACCCACAAGCAAACAAAAAAGACAGTTTTATGTTCGCAGCTTTTGGCTTGAGGAAAAATCTTGCAATATCCATTAATTTTTGTAATCACTCCATATTCAGACATTTTAAAACACTTTTACTGGTTCTTAAGCAAGGGATGTGCTGGAAATGCTAGCATGCTGTGCATGTTGAGCATGTGTCTTGCTTGTATGTTTTGCTGTTACTAAAAGATCTGTGGAACAGATACGAGTTCCGAACTGTTTACTTCACTGGGTGAGTTCTTGCACAGTCATGATTATATGTTTATACGTTACACGTGTAAGAAATGCATTATGATAAATTCTTTCAAATTTTCCCTTGTTCTGTCGCTCTTTCTTTCTTCCCTCTTTAATTCCGTCCATCCTCCCTTCCTTTCATTTTCTCCACTTCTGCTTTTCTTTCTCGTCGTTTTTGTGTCTTGTATACATTATTGTGTGTAGGCCTGCGCACTCTTGGCACGTGCGCTGACCGCTTTGGTTATAGCGAGCGTGCAGGTGTCTTGACAAAGCACGCGCACAATGAGTCAAAGGTCATCACGCGCTACTGAACATTATGCTTCTGATCCTAGAAATCACAGAAGTCTTCGAGTTGTTTGATTTCTGGGATGGGCGTGACGGTGAAGTGGACGCCTTCAAAGTGGGTCACATGTGCTTCTGCCTGGGCCTCAACCCCACACAGGAAATCATCTCCAAGAACGGAGGCACCAAGAAGCTGGGTTAGTTGCTGAATTCCTCCGTGAAACGGCACAACATGGAGAATAAAGGCACCATTCAGATACACAGCAGAAGGTAGTTAAAGACGACTTAGTGAGACTGTTATACTCTAAGTTGTCTTTCAACCACCTTCTACTGTTATCTTCTGTATCCGACAACTGCAGCCTTAGTCGCCGTGTTGGTTCAAATGCAGTTAGCTGTTTTCTGAGACGATCATCTTGGAAGTTTTACCATCAGAAGACGCATTCATGGCCGTTGGTTAAGCCTAAACCGATCGCGATCACGTGACAAACCATTGTTCCCATTGGCCAACAAAGTTCGCTAACCGACGGTTTGTCAAGTGACTGCGATCGGTTTAGGTTTAACCATGAAAACGGCTTATGACGATTTTTTTCTTGTTGTACGTTTCTTTTTGATGGCAGCTTTGTTTATATCTTATGCTCCACGTAACGATTGAACATCTTTACATTTACAATGCCTTTTATTATAATTTCTTTATTGGCGAGAATGTCACATTTAATGACAGTAGCTATATATGAACCTTTTCCCCAACTACAGCTTATTAGCGAGAATGGTCCTCTTAATTTAAAACACGCAAAAAATTAATCTTTTCTGCAGCAATTTGTTGGCGAGAATGGTCCTAATTTAGAATGCTCAAAGAGATTAGCGATTCCATTTTCCAACTGTAATGTTAACATGACAGGCGAGAAAGCCTACAAGCTAGAGGAGTTCCTGCCCATCTACGAGAGCATTTCCCGGGAGAAGGACACTGGCACCTTCGCAGACTTCAAGGAGGCCTTCAAGACTTTCGACCGTGAGGGCCAGGGCTTCATCTCCGCCGCAGAGCTGAGACACGTCCTAACTTCTCTTGGTAAGCGACAGTGGACATGCGCGCCGAGAAATGAAAACAGAATGAAGACAAATTAACCCTCTCTTCCCCCAAAAAATCTGTATCTGTATGTCTTTATGAACGCAGTTTTGAAGTTTATGATATTATTGGCCCAATTTATTTCACGGAAGCTTAACACAGTTGGACGAAGCTGAGCGGAAAAGATCGTAAAAGACTAACCCACCTGTTAGCATTACAGGTCTGTTTTCGTCAATTGAAGTTTCTGGGAAGCTGTTTCACCTGCAACTTCTTTTCCTTAAGCCTGTAACAAAAGTTTCTGTCTGGAAATACTTTCCTCCTGGAAGACATGAAATTGTGTCGCAGTTTTGATCAGCCATGTCAGGTTAGTTCCTTAGCACCAGTCCCAGCCCACTTCATTAGTTGAAGAGCGTGAGACTGCCACTGCTTGTCGTTCAGCTTTTAACTTCCTTCTTTCTCCACGTCCCACCTCTTCCAAAGATGTTATTGTATGGGACATGTACGGGGTGTGCAGGTGAGAAACTGACAGACGATCAGGTCACGGAGGTGATCAAAGCCACGGACACAAGGGAAGACCTGGAGGGAAACGTCAAATATGAAGGTGAGAAACACAAGGTGCATGTGTCATGCGATAGAGGACTTTCATAAAACTGATTCCAGCTCTTATATCTATCCCCCCCTCCCGTCCAACTCCCCACCACACCCTACCCTTTCAACTCTGTTGTCCATGTATATTATTTGGGGTTGGTAGTTGGGCTGGGGAGAGGGTATCTCACTGAGCAGACAACAAAATTCACCTCACGGGGCTTCTTGTTTTTCGTCCTTCAAATTCTTACAGATGAAAGCACGCATTATTTTTAGAAAGCTCCACAGACGAAACCATGTTGACAACAGCTTAATGGAAGCTGAGATTTGCACGGGAAGTCACATGGAAGCAGAAACATTAAAGAGCAAAGCGAAAATTCCGAGCTGACGGTGGCACGGACTGTGTGGTACTGTAAACAGGGACCAAAAGAATATCTTTGTTGCTCATTCTGGAAACAGTTCCTAGGTGGAAAGTGTTCTCCTTCTACTGACTTTACATGATGGAGACATGTTATTAGTTACCCACAAGAGAACGTGAACAAAATTTGATTTGTATATCTACAATTCCGCCTGCACGTAGATCAGTTACATAAGCTGAATAGTTTCGCTGGCCTTGCTCTCTGATAGCTTAGAAGTTAGACTGAGTTTCTGACCTTTTGCCTATCCGTTAAAAAAACAGAATTTAGATATGGTGTTGCCGTCATTAACGTTTTCTTTATTAACGCATGGTGTCGGACGCGTGGTGAACCCAGTTTTCTCGTACTTGTTGCAGATTTCATTCAGAAAATCATGAAGGGCCCTGAACAATAAATCCTCTGTATAATCATCCCCCACGAGAACTTCATACAGACGCCTCACCAACCCATGTGACAAAGAGACACGTAAACTGCGTTGGCACCAACAACAGACGTGTGTGCTAGTCTTCCTCCATCTTGTTCTTTCCGCTGCTGGGTCATTCGTTCGGGGGGTGGGGGTGTAACATCAAGGTGCGGAAGTTCCCCCATGGGTCCTGCCTTCTACACCTGCGCCCGCACCGCCACGACTGCTGTGGAAGACTACAGCGCCAACAGATCGACGGAAAAACAACAGCTGAAAATATTTTCTTGCATGAGCTCGTTTTGGAGAAACAACTCAATTGCCTAGAAGAAACGGGTAGTTAAGCTGGCGTAGTCCTCATCAAAATGCATGTCTGTTTGCAACGGCCCTGTGTCTGTCATGGCTTTTAAATACCCTGTTACCCTGCGCAGTGCAGGCATACAAAAATTCCTTGATTGTGAACCTGTCGAGTGACTGGAAAAAAAGCAAATCAATAAAACTAAAGTGGACGGTTGGGGGATAGGGTAAGTGGAAACACACTGCCTTTTGTGCTGCTCGTTTCTGCTGTCATTAACTCCCCTTTACAATACGGTGCTGTGCATACAATGTGATCAACCCAAAATAAACATTTCACTTCTATCGTGGCAACTTTCGTGTTTATGTGTGCTGTGCGTGTACCATGATTGTTCTGAACGTGCTAGCAAGCTACTTCAGGTAACATACCACAGTGGTAAGGACTGTGTACTACGAGGCTACATGTTACAGACATTGAGGGATGATAATTTATGTTGCTGGAAAGCTTAAACTTCCCTGAGAACGTTCTTCAGCTGTGTGGATGGGGGAAAGAACTCTTACTGCACGTAAAATAATCTGGCCTGGAAAAATCTTTTACTTTCTAAAGTGTCCAACTGCCAGTTCGACACTAGGATGGGTCTTCAAAGCCATTCATATATCTTTTTCACATCAACATATAAAGAGTAAATGGACATAATGACTCCTTTTTTTTTTGGTAAAAGAGGAGCAGATACAAATGCTCAAGTAAAACTGTCTTGGATTCTGAAAAAAAGCTTTTACTATCTTCCATTCAGACACTGAGCTGGATGGATTCTGTTGACACTCATGTATCATTTCTGCACACAAAATTGTGTATGAAAATGTGCAGAGTGAACAGTACAAAGTCCCACTCTTTTTCCAGCAGAAGATCGGACATAAATGCAACCCAGTGCCGAGCCTGCCAACTGCTACCACTGCTTGCACCATGGTACGCAGGGGAGTTCTTTGCATTATAAGGAGGACAGGGTGGGCGGATTTCACAAAATGCATTAGAATGTCCACAAACATCACCCTCAAAATTAGCATCAAAGTTTGAGATGCATGGTACTTTTGAAAAAGTCTTCGTGGTGGTGGTGGAATAGAAAAGGCAGAAGAATAACAGCAAGGTAATGATAAGAAAGCCAGTAGTATTCCATAAACTACCGTTTCAAAAGTCACACATGCCAAAATTTGCAAGAACATCCTCTAAACACTGTTTATCTAGATTCTTATATACCCACCCTCTCACTCGACATGCATGTATTACGTTCACAACAAAACTAATTCAGAGGAATTAAAAGTTTATATCTCTACCATCTTCACATGACAGGTACAAAAACTTGAGTGTGAAGCCATACCAATCCAGAGTTAAGCCTGCAGTGATGCTGATTCAACTATAAATTCTCTCCACCACTGTCGTCTTAGCAAGCCATCGTAGAAAAATCATAAATAACACAATTGATAACAGAACAATATAAGGTTACATTGAAAAACTCAGGAATACTTTTAAGTGTTTATCTACAAATGTTCAGAACTATGCAATAACATTAAAACATCAAGCACAAGTTTCAAGAATATCATCTTCTGATTACGTCTCTGGTATCAAATCCCATCAACCTTAGGTTTTACATGTAGCAGTAAGGGTTAGTTATTGACGTTTATCTTGAGAATGAAAAGTTTGACTATGAAGTTTGGTCAGTGCCATAGAAACATCTGATTAGTTGATTTTCGATGTCTGGGGCTTGTACAGAATTTTTGGTTCATGTTGCGAACTTTGAAAACTTTTTCCTAGAAGTGCACTTTGCATACACGTTCATTTTGTCAGTCCTTTCAACCCCTGTGCCATACAAAGGTATACTGTGATCAAAGGATTACATGGACAGTTTATACTGTCCCTGTTTTTCCACGACAGATTTCAAGACACAGAGGTTTGACTGCCTGTCGTTGAGTGCCAAACTATTTGAAACAAATATTACAGTACAACAATATGAACAAAATCATATAGATTGAGCTATGATAATGCTCAGTGATGACTCTTGAAAAAGCCTTCTTTTACCTCTAAAGATATTTCGTACCTCACTGCTGAGCCAATCCTCCCACTGCAAGCTGCACACCTGGCATTCAGAAAGTTGCAACTATTGCTAACCCATGTTTCAGATCTTTACAATCACTTTAGTTTCCACCCACAATGCCACATTTGTGAGCGGCAGGTTAGTCGGAGAATAACAGATGTTCTCCAGACCTTTTTAAATTGCAAAGCTTATCTCATCATGTCTACCAAATAACAAATCAACAAGAAAACTGGTTAATTATAAACCCAATTGGCAGATGCACTGAACTGTATCAAAGTCAGCAAGCAGGAGATAAGCTACTTCTTATGGGAAGTTTACAGGAACAGACATCAACCCACACAGGTTCCTTAAAATCATTTTGCTTTCCATCAAGTTGCCATGTATATCAGGCAGGGACACAGGAGAAATTGTCCTCCTCATGCTATTTCTCAAATTTTAAAGCTGATTTACAGTCTCACTAAATGTTCGTCTACATGACACTCTCTTCAATTAGGCAACCTGGTGCTAGTTGCAGGACTGGTTCTCATGGAGAGAACACAGCATTAACACTCTACTAAGATGCTTGTCATCAAATGTTGATAAAGAGTGGATCCAGTCACAGTACTAGCTGCATCACACTCAGTACGTTATACGATCATCACAACCTTCGGTTTAAAGGGCTTCGAGTCATTATGATGACAGAAGGCCTCTGGTTTCAGATTTCGTCAAGCCTGCAGTACTTATAAAAATATGCCAACAACATGCACGGCATTGAAAAGCTTTAGCTGCTGCATGCTCGAAATAACCAAACAGTGTACTGCTCGTTAACAAGATAAAGATAATTCTGGGATTACTATTTTCATCTGTGAGTGTGTGTGTGTGTGTGTTAGCCAATGTACGCATCTTCAAACATTTTTAATAAAGATTAGATAACTATACAATTCCATTCAAAACCTTGTGGATAGGCAAACATGCTAAAGTCTTACAAATTTTACTGCACGTGTGAATCACAAGACTAGCTGTATTTTCTCCTCTTCTGACTTTTCTCACCAGAAATAATCAAACTTTACCAGTTTGCTCCCCCACCCCTCCGCACCAAAAAACAAAACATCGCACTCTCTTAACTGACCCACCTTACTTGCATGTTAAAAAGACAATCCTGGAAGGAGTTTTCATTAAAATCTGCTACAGCTGCAGCTAGACAGGCATCACACACCTTCCAGTTGTCTGAGCTGCAAGCCTTAATTAGAACAAAATTTTGAAGGCTGGATTATTTGAACTGCGCAGGAAGCAGAAGCTGTGCTTAAGGGAAAAGCACTGAATGTGGCATCAGCCAAGATTGATGTCTTTCAGTCCGATTCCTGTGCTGTCCTGGTAAGCCCACACCAGACAGTAATGGCTGTAGAGTTGCTCCAACAGTTCTCGTTCATCCAGAAACTCCAGTCGTTCAATCCTTACCAGACAAGCAATTTATTACAATTTGATAACAATTTAACAGCAATGTGAATTACAACTGTAGTAACTGTAACTATTACAAACAGCAATTATTTCTGTAATTTAAGCATCTAAATTTTAAGAGATTTTCACTGTCTTTAAAATCAACTCTGTCATATTGATGAGCCCTTCCTTAAATGACCACAACTTTCATATATCTTGTAATACAAATAGCAGAAAGACAGGAGATGGGCAGACGGCAAGATGTTGGAAATGACAGCATGTCTGGTGACATGATAAGCCAGATATGTTAAATGACATTTTCAAGTCATTCACTGCCTACTGCCAATGCTACAAAAGCTTTCATTTTTTTCTCTACTCTAGAGCAAACAAAACAAGAAAAACGAAGATTTAGTTAACTGTTAGAAGTCATAAATGCATGTACTTTATTATGCTTTTCTTCACAGAACAGGTGGTTATATCATCTCAACAAAAACTTAAGTTCTGCACCCCTTTGATGTGGTCACACACTCCAGTTACTAAATGCAGAAAAGACAAGGGACTGCACTGTTTTCCATTCTTTATGAAATTCAACCCCTTTACCTTCAGATGCACAACATGTTACCACCTTAATTCTACTCTTTTTTACAGTCCAACTCATTTCAACATTGTGTCCACACTCACCTGTGAAGGTCTGCATGAGGAAGATGTTTATAGACATTCATCATTTCCATTGCAGTAGCATCTGTCCATCCTTGTGACACGAACCTGTGAGACAAATATCACTGCCATTCAAAAGCACAGAAACAGCTTCATGGCATACACAATATGCATGCACATATAAAATGGCATCTTGCCTATACAAATTCTGATCCTTCCACTTAATGCAATTGTGATTATTATGTGTTCCTCTTCCATCAACACAGGCATGAAATCAACAATAATCATTAATTAAATGAAGATTATAAATTTTATATTCTCAATTCTCTAGACCCATGAGCCTTTGGCCAGCCAAATTTTATTTAGTATTCAGGGACCATATTTAAAAGTCAAGACTAGATCTATTCTAGAGTTAAATTTAAACACTAATTAAATCATCCTAGCATTTCTGTCCTGGCAAATCCTTGCCCAGAACTAAATTAAAACCAATTCCACCATAGCCATTCAAAGATTTCATCAGGGTATAAACCATATATCTCGGAACAGAAGTAATGTTGCTACGACTGGTCCATGCAAAGCCACTGTTCTGGGGCAGATCAAAACTGGACCCAGGGGTCTGTCAAAAAGTCAGCATCTGAACAGCGACCATAAGAAACATAATTTCAACTAGCTTAGAAAAGGTTTCCTTATAATGCACAATCATGGACATTATTGCCTCCAGAAATATGAAAGTTTATCCATCCATTTTCGCACAGATGCACTTTTTGTATTTTTAAAATCAGAAATCAACTTAAATCTTTACTACAAGTCGATGAACCATCTAAGTTTCCAAGAACAGAGTTCCAGGTACCCTAATTTTTTTTTAGACTATGGGGAACCTTGCTACAAGAAAAAGTCCATGACCAGCCAATCTGTTTCCCTTAAGCCAGTGTGATCACAGCCCATAGAGCGAGTTACATCATTTAATGATTTATGTGAGGGATGGGGACTAGTAACAGCAGCGAGCACAGCAATCTGAAACATCTTCATCGAGTTACCAGCATGCCACAACCATTATGGTTTCAAAGCTTTCATCAGCATTTGGTCACAAACTGCAGACATTTGCAGTTTGTTGCCAAGAGTTTTTTGGTCCTCTGGAAACCCATGGTGACAGTGCCTGACGTTGGTACATGAATTATTTTCATGTTTTCTTTCTTCTCTACTGTCACCTATACATATATATATACCAACAGCACATACAAATGCAGCTAGTTACATGGTGTAAGGGTGATTGCTCTTCACCCCTCTGCTATCTCAGCTCACCTGTTCTTCTGTGTATCTAGACTGGCACATGAAGCAACACCATGCAGGTAGCACTCACGAGCCTTTAGGTTCTCCATCATCACCTGGCCAAACTTGTCACCCATGTTCACCTGTAAATTCAACCCACTTAAAAGCATGAAGAATGATGCAATGAAACACCAGACAAACCGATCCAAAACTCAACACTGTATAAAACAGACGCCTCAAGAAACTCACCGTCAACAACGACTTTTGCTGATATTACACTGCTTAAAGGCAATGAATGAAACTGTAATTTTCTTTCTGTAGGCACACCTTTCACGCCTATGATAATGGCAGAATGATAAACCAGCATGCACCATCGGCACTGAGGTCATTCTTTAGCACCCTTTATGCATGTCAATATCAGTGTTCCATTCCCTCATTTGTGTGCATATTATATTAATATTATTGATAAATTCTCCCCAAACTGTACTAGTATGAGTGTTTTGTATTTTTGTCACTGGTTCGATTCCTAGCAAGCACTTTCTCTCCCAGTTATGAACTTTTCAATCAGATGATATTTCAGCAGTTCGATTTAGGCTCAGGATTTAGGTTTAGGTGTTAACTTAGAGTTTTGGATTTAAAATGATGCATTGATCTAACCTAATCTACTGTCTTGCATTTAATTCTAAGTACCCAATATAGTACAGCCTAGCTGATAAACATAAGTCTCACCTGTTCATAATTTATGAACATTGTGGTTGGAAAATTTTCTGAGATCCACTTGAGAAGCTGGTCTGTATATTTTGTGTCTATGTACACGAGAACACATTCGGCAACGAACAAGGTAGCAAGAGATTTGTCCACACCGCAGGCTGCTAGTTTTCCCTCAAACTCAACAATGTTGCGCAAGTCTGCTGACACAAGGTGATAGTCACCAGCATGAACTTCACAGCTGCTGACCATTATATCTTCATCTGAAAGATGAAAATGTCACAATCCTATTACAAATTTGAAAAGTACTGCATCAATTAAATGAAATCTGGTTGTGGAAACATTTTTTGAACATTCTTCTCATGCTTATCATGTCAGTAATGTTATGTTATTACAACCAGTTTCTTAGACTAGATATTGTATTGCCAAGGGACAATGCAGGTGACAAACTTTGCACCATGAATCATATTATTAGTCATTCATTAAAAAAAACTATACAGTATCACAGCCATGACATAAATTTTATAATGATTAGAGCTTTTTGTGTAGGGCTGTTGCAAGTGTCTCATTCCAGTGCACATGAACTGCATTGTCTTAATAATGTTGATGATGATAGCCTTTTCAAATAAGCCATTAATTCAAACTAACAGATTTACATTTTAAATGATCTGCTTAGGATGACTTGATTCTGACTAAAGTACAATGTTCAGATTCACAGTAGGTTGCAGTAGGTTAGAACCATGAAGTTTGGAACAAAATAAACACTTGTTACCCTCTGTTACAAGCTTGTCTAGAAGAGGTTTCTTGCTTTTTATTTGTTGACACTTTCGTGATGTCACTGCTGGAAAATCAACCTCAATATATCTCCTAGGATGTAATCCTTTGTCTTTCAGACACCAGTAGGTGGTGTCAAACCCAGCTCCAAGGCCTACTATTTGGCATTCCCTTCCTGTTATCTGAAATGGAAGAATTTTCTTGATAGAAACAATCATGTAAAAAAAAGTCTTACATAATAGATACAACACCTTAAAGGTAGAGAACACCCTGCTTCTTTTGCAGCAAAGGATCACATGTATTAAAAAGATACATGGAGTTTATTTGTTACAAGCGATCCAAGTCCGAATAAAAAAAATAGCATAGTGACTAGAAAGCCACGAGTATGGCCATAAGGAAAACCATACATATATAAATTATGTATATATATATAAATAATATATTAAAAATGTATAAACATGTGCTCATATTATGTGATGAAGTGTGAACTATGTTTTTTTCTTTTTATTAAACATTTATCCCTAGGTACTAGACAATAAAACTTTAGTTAAAATGGATGTGCATGCTAATGGCTGAAGCTGATATTGAAGTTGAATAGCAGACCTTTAAATGCACTACTGTGACCTGATGTTTATTTGGCTGACTGCGTCAGGTTCCACAATATGACACCTATTCTGAGTACAAATTCCTTCATAACTTGGTTGAAATCGGCTGTTCTACTAGACCTTCCCCTGAAATGCAGGATCAGGGTGCATCAATGTTCATTAGAACAGATTAGAATTTATTTCTGTACGACTTGTTGAAGATATGAAAATTAATTCAATTTTCGATGGTTTGTGTACTTTGTATTCTACAGAATCAATGGGACTGTCAAATTTAACCTCACTGGCACCTACCATGCTCAATCCTCCTCTCCCCCCCCCACCCCAGAGGCAAATGAATATTTGCATGCTACGTACAAATAAGTTCAAGACAAGTCTTACCATACCCTATGACACATAAACCACAAAACAGCTATATCTTCAATAAGACCCTTTTAATTACCTCAACGAACTTCTGGATAAGATTTCTGATGGCCACAACGCGTGCATAGTAACCCCTGTTGATTTCGGGCGCATGGATGCTCTTGCCTCTTGGTACGAGAAGAGAGATGTATGGATCAATCCAATAACCTTTTTCTACTGCAAAACGTTTACACTGAGCAGCATCATCATTGGTTGCCATAATAGCGTCTTCGCAAGCCATGGCAATCGCATAATTCTGTACAGTACTTTCGCCTTTTACTTTACTAGTGCAATTCTCTAGCAGACAGAGCAGTTGTTAGTATCTGACTGTATGAGGAAAAACAAAATCAGGATCATGACTAATTGAGAACTACTGAAAAACAAACAAACAAACAAACGTTGTCTGTTTGTACTGTATTAATTATCATTTCGATATGACGGGTTTCTTCTTATTATTATTTTGAGTCGTAAAATGTTTTCAAAACTAAAATAAACTCACTATGATCTTTTTATTATAAACCATTTGGGATTCTATCTCATCCTCACGACCCTGAAATCTCCATAAAGTTATGCCTGCCATTTCGAAGCTTTTGCTCATTTCAACTTTGGCCCCGTTCGGGAAAATCGTACAACAGAAGTGGGCAGAATGCGAGACAGAAATATGCAGTTATAATAAAGAAGCAGCGGTGTTGTCGCCGTATTCGTTGGAAACCATGACATCGCTAGTTGTTACTTTTGAAATAGCCTCACAGAAACATTGTTTTTTGGTACGCAAAGGTGGAAATGATAGATTCGACAAAAGTGATCAGGTTCGCAGACTTCGTATCAACAGAGAAGTTTCTCTCTACACCACCCCCAACCCCGCCCGACTTTAGTTGAATTTCTATTCGTATTCTGTCTCTCACACATTCTGGTGTGCCAGAGGGAGGGGTGAAAACCTCAGACTAATGGGTATCCGGGTAAACTTTTGACAGCAAATATGTAGAGAATTTCTCTGTTTTTGATATATATTATACATCATTAACATGTGGTGAGAAGTATGTGTTTACGTAACAGATTCAAGTGTTTGAAGCCAGCTATGGCGAAGGGAAGAAGGCGTATTTCAGCCTGATGGGTGGTTTACTAAAGTCAGGTGATACCGTTACCATCAATGGTCTGTATGCCGATAAACTAGGAATCAAAGATGCACAACAGGTAGGTGTGTGTGTGTGTGTGTAAATGTGTTTATTTTTAAAAGCTTTTTGTCAGGTAGTTACTGTGATTGACATCCAGTAAAAAATCTGATCAAGTGAAACCCAAATGAGAAGCAAATTTAACCCCTGACCATCCCTCCATGCATTTACTCTGCTTACCTGAATAAGTTATGCAAAAGAGAAAGAGGGATTCAGTTTCTATTTCCCCCAAAAATAAAATCACAGTCTGCTTTTGTTGCAGGTTGTTATGATGCCAGTGGCTTACTCTGAAACCTGCTGCCAAACAGTTAAAGTGGAGCCACTGTCTGTTGATGACTGGGAGATTCTGGTAAGGTGAAACTATCAAAGTTGTAGTGTATAGGTGGATTGTAGTGTTCTTTTTCTTTCGAAGTGTATAGGTGGATTGTAGTGTTCTTTTTCTTTTGAAGTGTATAGGTGGATTGTAGTGTTCTTTTTCTTTCGAAGTGTATAGGTGGAAGCAATGATGGAATTAGTTTTAAGGACAGGGATCATTATATGCCTTAAGTCGCCCAGAGGTCATCATTGTATAAGCAGGCTCATATTAGCTCACAAGTAGTAAGTGAATTTTGGAACCAGTGTTCTAATGACCGGAAGACCCAGAATAACTCGAACTATCACTTCATTGAAGCAACGGTATTCTGTTCTGGTTTTCTTATTGGAAGAGTACTATAAGTGTAACTGGAGCTGGTTTTGTGAAATAGATGTACTGTCTTGTCACACTGTCATATAGTACTCTCATTATTTGTTTAAGATATGTTACAGATAAAGAGAGGTGCGATGCTGTTTCTTGCAGCCATTAAGATTTTTGGTAAAAGAAAATGAATGCTTTTTGGAAAAAGACATGAATGTATATATTTCTAAGAACCAGTGACTGAATATTGCTTCTTGAACAGTTCTTGTTTACAATAAAAGCAATTTATAATAAAATGCAGAAGTAGGGTACTCAGATTTATTCATAAAATACCATTTTATTTTGTTACTTTTGAACTGAAGCTAACATTCCCATGTTTATTCTTGTATTCTTAATAATAATATTTAGTTTTGAAACAACCATGGAGATCACAATGGCGCCTTCATTTTAAAACTTTATAATAGTTCCAGGAATGAAATTGTTCTTCAAGAAAGAAAGGTTTAATGCTTGCAGGAACAAAATGCTTCTAAACTGGAAAGCAGTCTTTTGGACCAGGTGCGTGTTGTCTGGCCAGAACAGGTGCTTCCTTTGTGGGTGGAGAGATCCATATGCCTTTACATCAAAATTGGTTAGTTGCATGATATACACATATCATTACAATATTGATTATTTTGCTTAGGAACTGAATGTACATACATGCACATGCATACACACCCATACTAACTTGGTGGTGCCAATGTCCACATATAACCATTCCACACCCCACCTACCTATACCTAATGTGATGAAAGTGGGTTCATTTGGCAGAAGATGAATTATCTTCTAAACACAAAACTTCTACATGACTTTTTATTCCATGTTTCTCTCCCCATACGTTAGTTGTCTGTGTAACCCCCACCCCCTCCCCATTCATCTTAATCTCTAACTCAAAATACAATTCCATTTTGTCTTCATTAACTATAACTGTTTATGTATTTATTAATAGATGTTTATCTATTAACAGGTCTATTTATATATTTCTAAACACCTAAGCAGATATGCTTGGTTGCACCAGTGCACATTCATGCAGACACACACATGCTGTTATAATACACATGCATATATGCACAGCTTCTCTTTCTCTTCCTGTGTCTTATTTACCCAGTCATGTGTACATTTGTCTACCTCCAAAAATATAGACATAGCTGGAGTATTAATTGTCTGAACATTAATACATGTGTGCATTTCTTTCAGCTGGAAAAAAACATAGGAAATAGATCAAATCATTTTGTTTCTTCATTTTCAGCTGAAATAGAGCCATGTGGAAAGTTTGGATTGCTTGGCACAAATTCTTCTGTGGTAGTCACCCCTAAATTCAGGTCTCCAAGAAAGGTTGGAGCTTTGCATCAATCCATCAGAATACCCCACAACTTGGGTACTCAGGATCAGACAGACAGCAACATGTCGCCAGGGCCGTCACATGCCAGTGACACACCATTGCCAGGAAAGGAGAAACCTTTCCAGAAAAAGCCTCGGGCAATGCGTCAGAACACTGATAAAGACAGGGAATCTCTAGTTCGTCGTCAGTCAGATAAGCTTATGAGACTGGGGTTGATAGGCATGCTGTCTTCTTTTTTTCAAAACGAACCAGAAGAGGAACACTTTGATGAAATACCAACAGAAAACCAGGAAATTCCTCAGTACAACTTGGTGTATCGGATACAGCCATGTAATCTGGTGGAGACTTTTGAGGAAATTAAGAAGAATATTAAAAATAGAACATTTGGGGATGAGGTGGACTACTATCGAAGGCCCCCAGTTGAACTTCTTCAGCCGACCACAATCTATGTCAGCGCAAGAGATATTGAGGGACGAAGATTAGGACAACAGATTGCAGGCATAAATTCTGGTGTCTTTTATGCAGAACTTAAAAAGCTTCCCTCAGTTCAGGAGAAGAAAAAGACAGAACTTGATATGAAAAAATCTCGAGATAGTAAAGAAAACACTGGCCAGCAGCCTGGTGTTTTGAATGAAAGCAGTTTGTTACAGTGCATTGTGCGTGTGGTGACAGTTGATCGGACATCTTCCATCACAGCCCCATCATGGCAGCAAGCAGCCCTGGCAGTGCTTGAGGAGCAGCAACTTTTGGCAGGTCATGCATTTGTACCCATGATTCTGAGACGACAGTTAAAGCTTGATTCGACTGGCTGCGCCTGGGTCAAAGCTGTAAACGTGTCATTCAGCAACTCTGCCACGATCACCATGTATCCCATTTCTATAGTGGTAATGTCTTCCTTTTTTCCAGAGACAGGCATAGTGCAGTAACAACTGTTAATTTTACACTTGCTTGTTCCTACAGCGGGAACTTTCAATAAATTAACAGTCATATACAAAAGTAGCATGTTCCACCCAGTCTGATTTTTAAAAAAGTGTTTTGACTGACTTGACAATGTTTTTCATTCTAAGGTTAACTTTTTGTAGGACGATAACATAGTTTTCCTTAAATCTTAAACCAGAGAAATTGTTGTCAGTAGTGTGGTGATGGACAGGTATATATTTTTAATTTATGCATTTACAGGACTGCAACTTTACTTTTATGGCTTAGATAATAAAGAAATATATCGTGTACAGTTTTACTCTACATTTTAACGAATAGGGATTTCTTTTCAGCCCCGTCCAGTGGACGATTTCATGCTGCTGTCAGCTTTTCGCCAGTGGGTGGAAATTGTGGCTGATGATGATCATCCATTGGTGATATTTCATGGAATGCTGGTGAAGTTTTATGTCAGTGAAAGTAGGTTAACTTTTTCACCAAAAGCTTGCCATTTGGAAATCATTCCAGAGAGAGTTCCCGTGGTTTATTTGTATCTTATGATGTTTGGAAGACTTTGCTAATTGAAAGTATAAAAAAGTTGCTTTTAACTTTGTTGAAGAACACCTGCTGCAGCATCCATCCATTATCTATCCATCATGCATCCAGCAGCAGCAGCTGGATGGATGATGGATGGATGGATGGATGATGGTGGTGGTGGTGGTGGTGGTGGTGGTGGTGGTGGTGGTGGTGGTGGTGGTGGTGATGATGATTTATATGTTTAAGTTTTGGCTTATCAATTATCTTCAGTTTTTCTTTTACAAGAAAAAAACGTGATATATTTCACTCTGTTCAGAAGCTTACTTGACGTTCAACAACCTGTAGTTTCAATTAGGATTTGAACAGAATTAAGGTGAAAGAGATTATCTTTGCCTTATGACCTACTCCTGCAGCTGAATGTATTGAGGCCCAGCTGGTCTTGTCCTGTGGCTCCCAGTCTGCCATGCTGCTGAGTCAGTCGGTTGTGAGGCGTGCCAGCATAACAGTGCAGAGAGGGACAAAAGATGGGCAGCTGCCAAATATACTGACACCTGAACTAGCATACAGCAGGGTGGATGATTTTGAACCTAAGCCGCCTCCACAACGCCTGGATCATCTGGGGTAAAAACTTGTTTGCTAGTTTGCTTGCTTTGGCAGCCAATCATTTATTCTTTGGGCATGAGCCAAAGTTCTGCATGTTGCAAGCATCAGCCAGTTACTGAACACTTCTTGTGCTGCAGCCTCATGAAAACTGCAAATTACTCTGTGTGTTTACTTGTTTTGAATTGCCATTTGGATGCGTCTCAGGTTCTGTCAGAATTTTGAATGTTAATAACATACCAAAGTTAAACCTGATAATAATTTTTAGTTTTTCACGGAGAATGCATCCAAGCACATTATAGTATAATGCAGACATAATTCAGACATATTCTGACCATTTTCACTTGGGTTGTTTTGTGTCTGATAAAGGCTAGCTTCATGTTGGCATGACACTGATATCAACCCAGCGTGGCTAAAGTTAGCTTCGCATTTGTCAGTACCAAACACTTTCGATAACAGCACAAAAAACAAAGACATATAAAACAGGCTCAAAGTTCTGTAACTTGAGAAGAATGGTTGGAGTGATAATTAAGTATCAACTTTTTCGGTGAGGTCTAATTTTTATTTTTTGGTGCTGCATTCGTGCCTTTTTAAAGAATGGTAAATAACAAGTGCGTGCACTAGCTTTTGATCCTTGTGTTCTTACTGTTTGTTTGTTTATTTATTTCATTCCAGCGGTGTAAGTGGACTTGCCCAAGGAGCACTCAGACATCTGGAGGTGTGCTTGGGCAGCAGACCGTTGCCGCGTAAGCTGTTCGGTGACCGACCAGGTCTGAACCATGGCTTGCTGCTCGTGACAGGCCCCAAGGGTAGCGGTAAAACAAGTCTGGCAAACGCACTTTGTCATGCAGTGTCCCAGCCACCAAACTTAGCTGCCGTTTTCACCATGGACTGCAAACCTCTCAGAGGTTGGTGGTAGTTTTTTTTAAATTTTCAGTTCTTTTTAAACTATAATAAACATTTTTGTAACTTATATTAGAACTTATATTATTCATAGAATGATACATATTCTTAGGCCAAGTTAATATGTATGTTAATTTTGAAAGTAAGATAATAACAAATAACAGTTAAATAAAGTATAATTCTTTCATTTTTTAATATTTTAATTAATGAAAGCAGAAGCCATAAAAGAGACTAGCTTATGTTTGTTGCTATGTGTTATATTGCAATATATTGCAAGGCTCCTTTATTGAATTATTAGTGGATAAACTTCTGAGTTCCACAAGTTCCTCATTGTCGTTTAATAATGACCACAGACATTTGTAATAAATCACTTACTGTACAGTCAGAACATGTGAGTTACATCGAAGTAGGCTTTTGTCTTTAACTTTTTGCTCCAGAATGCAATTTCCTTCTTTCTTACAGTGTGGTTTTTAAAAAATCTGGAATTTCTATTTTGGAATGCTGTTGTTTTGCTGAAATTGCATGCAGGCAAGCGAATAGAGACCCTTCAGTCCTTGTTTGAGGCAACTTTTGATGAGGTAGCATGGCGGCAACCATCCGTGTTGCTGCTTGATGACCTTGATGTTATTGCTCCAGCGCCTAGCAACCCAGCCTCAGAGTTGTCGGGTGAAGCTCTTTATGGGGCTAAAGTCGCCCAGGGTAAGGATTCTAACGAAATGCTATGTCTTCTGTGTCTCACATCATTTGTTTGTTTGTTTGTTTCGTTGAGTCTTTATGTTCTTTCTTTTCTTCCTTCACTTTCTCATGCCTGCTTTGGTCTGTGCCTGTTTGTGTATATTTCAGCATCTGAGTATATTCTTGTCTTTGTACTCATGTACAATTCATGAGATAATATTCTTATCACTCACCTTGTCTACTCTGTCAACTTTTAAAAAATTATTATTAAAATGCCTTTGAATTCCCTTTTCTGTCACTTTTACTTTCTTTTTGTGTCTGAGTCTTTACTGACTTTCTCTGTCACTGCACTTGGAATGTATTCTTTCACACAGAAACACATAAGTACACATGTAACTGACAGAAGTACATTGTCATCTTCGACATGCAGTAGCTGACAGTAAGTTGACTTTTGGTGATGTCTTACAGTTCTAGAAGGCTTGGTGAAGTTTGAGATGCGTAACTTTACTAGGATGGCTATTATTGTGACCAGTCAGTCCAGATCTAGTTTGCATCCCACCATTGTTGCATCACGAGGACTCCATTTTGTACAGGAAGTGACAGCTATTAAGCCACCAGACAAAGTAAGTTCAGGCCATCGACGGCATTCAGCATCATATGCATAACTGTTAGCTTGTCAAATGCCAGTGCGAGTGCAGAGACATTTTAACTTAAGAAATCGATTGGTAAAATTCATTCTATTGTGTTACATTGTTTTCTCAAGATTAAAATGAATTATTTGGAGTTTTAATGCTTTTACATTAGCTTAATTCTTTGTTCAGCATTTTAAGAAATTGATCAGTAGAATGTAAAATTCATTCTGTTGTGTTACGTTGTTTTCTCAAGATTAAAATGAATCATTTAGTAGTTTACATTAGCCCTCTTTATGCTTAATGTCTAGGTTTGTCGGCGTGAGCTGTTACGCAGCATCCTAGAAATGCACAATACCGTTGCCGTGGAGAAAACCCTGAAAGAACTGGATTTGGATGATCTTGTAGAACGGACAGAAGGATTTGTGGCCAGGGATCTCCAGGTTCTCGTCAACAGGGCGCTGCACTGCCATTTGATACATAACCCCACAGGTCACTACACTACGAAAACATGAAAGCAAAAATTATACTTGTGTCTTTGTTACACTAGGTAAACAAGATTATAGGAAAACATGTTGGACTAGAATACTGCTTGATCAGTTGCACTGGAAAGATGGGATTGTCATAGTGTGATTGTTTGTTTTGTGGGCGAGACAGTGACCAAGCTGGCTTTTCCTCATTATGCTGTTGTTTTGTATGCTTGTGTTTGATGCTGCGGGACTACAAAGATGCCCACAACTGCAAGCACTCGGTACAAAATCACCCTCTAGAACAGCCACACGCATAGAATGGTCTGCAAGGGAAAAATGTGCATGTGTTTTACATCCCTAATCCAACTGTCATGTCTCATGTCACTAAGCCACCTGTCGTGCTGTTCATGCTCGACACTTTGCACCCCACTTTTTCTTCAGGTCCTGACTCACTGCGTATACTGTATTCAAGTACCTCATATAAAGATATGCTCAGTGGGACTAATGAATTTTATATTTGACAATCATTTAAATATATTGACTGAAAGATTTGCAACTGCAGTGTTTGACAGTGTGACAGTGACAACATGATTGCTGGATTATTCGTGGGGCGATAGGGGGAGGCAATAAAAATAAAACGATGGAAAGTTACACTTCAACACAATACATTGTACATCAAGTACCAGACAAATTCTGTGTCACAGAAAGGTTTACTCGGCTTCTCTTCAGTCTTTTCCTTTTACCTCCTCCCCACAAGTATCACATTCTGAAATATTACACCAGATGAACATTAATTTATTATTTCTGATAATCCAGTAAATTTGTCAAGCCTGCATGCTACAACTATGCTTTTAACATAATAACTGTCCTAGTTAGTTGCACTAAGATTGCTTCTGTTTACAAATACTTCACATGGGCTTGTGCTATATTTCGGAAATTTTTTTAATGGTATACATTGGTGTGAATTAAAGCTAGGTTTAGCACTTAAAAATGAACAGGTCTATTTTGCTAGCAGTAAATAAGCTAAGGGAGACAAACTAGAGCAGGCAGCAGGTCTGAAAGGGAGACAACCAAATGAGAGCAGGCAACCAAGTCCTATTCCTGCTGCTGCATTTTACTTGAAATTGGTTGCGCTGCCCCCAGATAAAGATATTTTTCTTTCCGTGTTATTTACAGCCACACCAAAAGATATTGTCTTGGAACAGGAGGACTTTAAAGAATCGTTGAATGGATTTAAGCCTCTGGCCATCCGCAACGTACAGCTGCATACAGCTGGCGATTTGGGCTGGGACGACGTTGGGGGACTAGAGGAGGTTAAGGCGGCCCTAATTGAGACCCTGCAATGGCCCAGCAAGGTCTGTTGTCTGTTACATTTAATACTTTATACACATAACTAACTGGTTCTTTGTGCTTTAACATAGGGTGTTTATATTTAACTCGCATATTGAATAAATAAAAGACTTTAAGCATGTTGCTGCTAAAGGATGATGATAACTAGAGGTGGGATGTTTGTAGAAATCAGTTAATAAATTTCTAAACAGCATCTGTATCATTCCTGGCATTATCTTACCAGATAGGATGTAAGAGCATGAATCTATTTCCCTCTGTTGAGCTGGATTTCTTTGCAATGTGGTGTCTAGTCTCTAAGATTTCCTCTCGGACACAGAGTTCCACATGCAGAAGCCAAAATGAAATGCTTTCAACAGAAAAAACATTTGAGCGAGCTAACCTGTTTGCTTCGTTCTAGTATCCCCAGTTGTTTGCCAACTGCCCTCTGCGCCTACGCTCTGGCCTGCTGCTTTACGGTCCACCTGGCACTGGTAAAACCCTGCTGGCTGGAGCTGTTGCAAAGGAGTGTGGTTTGAACTTCATAAGCATAAAGGTAAGTGTTTCAGCTGTAACAGAGAGGATGGGTTAGCATATGGTACTTGCATGTACCTGTCTTGTTTGTATAGCCATTGGTTTCTCTGTCTGTCTTTTCTGTCTGCCTCTTCTTACTGTTTTTTTGTTGTTGTTTTTTGTCAGTTTAAGCCTCAGTTTTTGTCTTGTGTGCATTGCCATTTCGCAGATATTGAAACAAAATTTCTAAATACAGCTTCCTCCACCCCTCACCCCACCTTCAGCTTGGTTTTTGAGAATGAAATATTAACCTTCGCAGAAAAAAATTACAAATTTATGTGAAAACTTATTGATGTTCTGACAGGGTCCTGAACTTCTAAGCAAATACATTGGTGCCAGCGAACAGTCGGTCAGGGATTTGTTCAACAGGTAGGAAATACGGGAATCTGGAAAGGTAAACAGTGTGTAGTACCGTGGAAGTAAGTATTGTTCTGAAGAAAGGGCAATAGTCTCGCACAATAAGGCCGACAGCAGGAATTCTCTCCCTTTGATTGCTTCTCGTGCGCTAGAAATGCTAGACGTTAAGCCTAATATATTGGGAAGTTATTTTTTAGATGTTAAATCAAAAGCAGCTGGTGGTGAAATTCATGGAGTAATTTTTTAATCTCTCATCATTTTCTTTTAGAGCTCAGAGTGCCAAGCCCTGCATCCTATTCTTTGATGAATTTGACTCCATAGCTCCTAGGTGAGGATTTACTTTTAATTTTACAGGATGCTTGTTTGTGCATGTTTAATGTGCTCACATGCAAACACACACTTTGGCCATCTCTTCCATCCGTTCTTTCTTCCCACCCATCCCCGGTCTTTTGTCTGCATCTTGGCACAGATCATAGGATAATAAAACAAGCAAGCTGACATTTTTTGCCAAGGTGTGCATGCATGTTTGGGTACAGTATACACACAGTCTTGTGGTGCACGTAGTCTGGTTATATTCTAAACTGGCTCATCCTGACTGTTGGCTATTCTCATCAGAAGTTATCTTCATCTTTATCTTCCCTTTCGCTCTGTGGTCAGGCGTGGGCACGACAGCACAGGTGTCACAGACAGGGTAGTGAACCAGCTTCTGACACAACTGGACGGGGTGGAGGGGCTACAAGGTGGGTACTAGTTTATGTTGGTAGCTTTATGAGAAGCGTACACCTTCTCTGTATGTCATCACAGCTACCACCGTTATCCTTGTTATCAATGTTATGTCATCAGCACCATTACAACCATTGTTGTCAACATCGTAATCTCTAACACCACAGTCTTCAACATCACCACCCCACC
>SMGT01011597.1:141064-165397 GCA_004794575.1 Lanistes nyassanus
CCCGGCTTGAAAAAAAAACCGACCGGACCGGTCAAGGGGTCCGCGCAGACAACGGACTCCAACCGTCAGTCTTGTTGACACGGGGATCAGCCTGGACGGGGCTACGGCAGTCACGGAGCACGCGTTGCCCTCGCTGACCTTTTGCGACGGGTGCATCAGGGGTGGAGAGGGTCTGGGTGCCCAGGGTCCCTGCTGCCTGACACCCATCGTCCAACGACCACCCGTATTGTGTGGGCGGCCAGGGTGGATAAGCAAAGAAGCATAGCGAAAGACGGGATTCTTGCAGACGACAAGAATCCCACTGGGGTGATTCTTTTTTGCTGAGGGGTCCTCGGATTTCCACAGGCTTGGGTTGGCGTCCGATGATCAAGAGCACCAAGTGCTCTTTTCCTCTTTTGTGAAACTGTGTATCAAGCAGCGCTGCTGTATCAAGCAGATATCTGGCTTTATTCGCTTTCCGCCCGCCGTTCTTTGCAGCTGCCGTGTTCGGGATTCTGCGGGCGCTCAAGATTTTCTTTGCATTAGAACCCAGCCTCATTTGGTTCCTGATTATTTTGCCAAAAGCCCTCTAGTCCATCCGTTTCACCCCAAAGCTGTGGCTCCATTTTTTTTAACAACCCTTCTGGCGTCAACAGCCATACCACTGCACTCCTCACTTATTCCCTTCACCGCTTGGGGGGGGGGGGGGGGTGAGTGGACAGAGCTGGGAGGTACAGAAGCAAGGTTTAAGCAAACGTTTCGTTGCTATAGAGTTTGTTAGTTCGTCTCAATAGGTGGATAGTTTGGCTGATTGGTGTGTCAACGTCCAGCACGGAACTTGGCGTATTTCTCCTTTTTTTTCTGTGACGTACCGTTCGCTATTTTCTTCTGAACATTTCTTACTAAACATCTGGTGCGATACGAGCAGTCTCCATTCTGGCGACAAACAGTCCGGGTTAGTCCGTATTTATGTAGAACTACTAGTGCAAGTATCCGTTGAATGTGCTGCTCAATCCACAGGTCTACCTAAATGTCTCATAACAGTTTAAAGTTCGGGTTTCGTTCGGTGCCGTTCATTGAAATTGTTTATTTTTAGAGCGGCAGTATCGCAAATGCGGATGAATCCTGATTGTCTTTGACGGGTGTTAAGTGACCCCGCATATAAGAGATCTGCTTTTTTGGCACCGACATTTTGTCCAGTATAAACGACTTACGAAAGGCCAACAAGCCACAGCAAGACTTCTTTACTGCTTGTCTGGACAATGCCTGTGCGAGAAGAACAAAATCATCAACGCAAAGTACTGGAGCAGTGTGCACTAAAAGCTTTCAGGTTTCCGTCATGCAAGCAGTCATTTTCAGTCTTTGTTGCTGATGGCGTGCAGTTTATTCGCAGTGCAGTGGGTGTCCTGTGGCTCTTCTGGGTCGATGTCTGGCACCCACAGAAGTGCTGTAGGGGTCTTTCAAATGCGGAGATTGTGGAGAGAGAGAGAGATACAGAGCAGAGCGAGAGAGAGATTTAAGTTGTGTAGCGCAGAATAACCATTATTGCTTTTTTCTGCATTTCCGTCCTCGTCCTTAGAGGGTGAGAAATAGGGGACAAATTAAAAGGGAGATAACACAGGTTACCCAAGAGCAAGCTAACAAGAGGGAGAGACGTGGCATCCGAGAGATCAGTTTGAACGAAGCGGGGTCAACGATGCAGAAACGGTACAGCACGAGTAATTGGCGCTAAGTCTTAATACTTTTCCTCCTCTCTTTCTTCTTACTAAGAAGGGGGGAGCAACTGATCTGCCATTGCCACGACATACGTGAGGCCGTGCGCTTCGCAAAGAAGGGCATAGCACCTAGTTACCGCCCCTGAAGCACCTGCCGTCAGAGAGGTTTTTTTTTAAAGGGGTGGGGGGCGTCACAGAGGGCACTGGCATCGTCAGAAGGCAACACGTACGCGCGCATGCGTGGTCCTCGGAAAACGTTGTGTGAACAAACTTCTGTGCTCCAGCGTTTTATGTCAGTCAGATGTTGCCTCCGAAATTATTCAGTCTAATTTGCTCCGCAGTGTTGGGCGTAGATCCTTCTTCTCCTCTCTTTCTCTCCAGCAGCGCTTTTCTCTTTGCCCCGTGTGCTAGGGCAACTGGAAGACATTTCTGGCGGTCTTGGACCCTTCACCTGTTGCAGTGCAGAGCTGTGGCCCGGTGTGGATTGCAGACGACCGGGCTGCGAGAATGGAGACCACGTGGTTCCCATGACGTCTGCTCGCAGGTGTAGGCCCAGCGGGAATTGTTTATCCAAAATATTATTTGTTTGAAAAGAAGAAGAATTTCACGATTTGTCTTCGAGACATTGCCTATTCGGCTCGAGCGATGGTTTCGCCACTTTGGACTTCTCGCGGGGCACCGCACGTGCGAGGAGGGAGAGAACTCTTACAGCAAGCAGCGGCTGGCCGTCGATTCTGGGCCCTGCGAAAGCGATCAGCTTCTACTCCCCGAAGTCTTTTCTTCATCGTTAACACACTTACGCATTCTGTGCAGCAGGTTCCTGTTTCATTGAACAAGTGCAGCAAAAGGCTAAATGGCTGTATTCGCTCCCCTTTCTCCACTCTTTCATCTCTGAAGATAAGCCCGGTCTGCTTTCAACTAGCTTTTTCTCTTCGCTGGCAGAGGCACAGCGGGCAGGCGCGCGTTTACCACTCAGTTTTCTATTCTCGTTCTTTTTGTTGTCCTTCGAAATGTTTCTTCCGTTGACGTTAACACTGCCTATGAACAGTAAATGGGGCGGTGATCCATTTGTTGGTGTGGGAAGATTTCTTTGTTGCTATTGTTGTTGTTGTATGGAGGCGTACAGGTAGCTGTTATTATAAAACCTCTGTTATGTGCGAATGGAGAGGTCTGGGCATATAAAGAAATTAATCCTCATCTGTTGAAAGCATATATTAATGTCACGTTGACGGATTTTCAGGGAAAGCTTCGCATTCGCTGTCTTTTTTGTCAGGAAAATATGGTGCCACCTGCATTGCACAACCCCCGAAAGCAACGGTTCATTTTTAATGGGCAGACCAAAAAAAAAAACCCTACCAAGTAAAACAAGCAGGCGCGCGCACGCACGCTTTAGACGAAACATTCAATTTCAACAGCTCACTTGTCGCTTCGATATCAGGCGACAGTTTGAACCATACAAGATTGAAACTCGATAAAAGGACGCGGGGACGATATTACCTGTAAATCAACGCAGACGACAGGCGGGGTTTCAAATACCGCGCAGTCATCTCCCCTTCTGCAACCAAGAGCTAGCGGCCCTGCAGAAGTTATGCAGACAGTCGCGTCCGATGTTCTAGGTAGACAGCTTTTTTTAAAGTTTTTTTTTAGGTGAATCGACAAAATGCAGATAGTTGATTAAAACGAAGCAATTAGTCTAAAGTGCTTTACGTTTTTATAATAAAAGGTCGAGAACGAGGCAGATGTTTCTATATAGACTGTAAAGTTTCACTTAAGGATTACAAAGACAGGGATCTGCATCTGATTAATTCCTTTCTGAAAATGTTTTTGACCAGACAGATGTGATGAAGTGAATTTCACTCAAGATGCTCATGCACAACCGCAAAGACCTTTCTTAATCGGACAAATATGCATCTTATTTGTTCAAACGCACATGTGTAAGCATATGGCTATAAGCTCGCAAAAACAGACTGGGATTTTTTTTTTTTGTGGAAGACCCTGAACATCTGTTTCAACACAAAAAGTAACCACTTCAAATGTGCATACGTCATCGACGTGATGAGTTATTACTTTCATGATGTGCCAGATATTAGTATCTGTCGCTCCCGCCTCCCCTGCTCCCCACAACGCCACGACATTTACCAACACTAACATTCACAGTCGAATGGATACTTCCCAGCTCCAACATTGGTATCTACGACTTCCCAGTTCCAACATTGGTATCTACGACTTCCCAGTTCCAACATTGGTATCTACGACTTCCCAGTTCCAACATTGGTATCTACGACTTCCCAGTTCCAACATTGGTATCTACGACTTCTATTTGCGACATGCACGTCTCCTGATATCACGCCTCCAGATATTTAAAGGGATCCTTGCTTGTAGAAGTGGCCTATTATTTGGCAGAAGCGGAAGTTCAGTGACTGCGCATGAGCATTCTAAGCCATCTGGAGTTAACAATTATCTCGAAACATCGGCTTCTGGCTGATTAGTGGATCGACGTATATTGTAGCCCAAGTTTTAAGGTGGTTTCAAGGGAGGCGATCAGATGGTGTTATGGTCAGTGGCTGGCACATAGACAATGAGAATTGTAGATGATGGGTTCAGATCTCGGCTCGCGTTTATGTGTTTCCTCCGTTTGTGGCAGTTGTTTAATAAGGCAGGCTGCTTGCCGTGGTGTGATTGGTTGCTTACGACACCAAGCAAACCAATCGGTCTTCGCAGCAGCTTTTGCTATGATGTTGGATGTGGTACAGTTTCTGATTGGATTACTCCGTTACAGGCATTATGTATTCCAAAAAGTATGTATGCGTGCGTGCGTGTGTGTGTGTGTGTGGGGAGTGGGAAGGGGGGAGAGAATGAGAGAGAGAGAGAGACCTGCCCCTGACACGGCAAAGCGCTTGCTGAAAACTGCTACGCTCGCGTCCGCTGGAGAATTGTGGGTCTCAGTTCCTCGAACGAAAAAGCGCGTGACTTCCGCTTGGAGTAAAACACAAGGTGACAAAAAAAGATCTTAAGCTAAAATAGACAGAGAGGTATGCTTCTTGGCAATGTGGCTGGAAACTAAAAAAAATTAATCTATAATAACATATTACCATTATACAGTCAAGTAATTTCATTTTTAAAAAATATTCGAAGCATCAACGAAGCATCTAGAAAGAGAACTTGATAGTTTTATCAAAGGGAACCACAATTCTTTAGAAGGACAAGAAGTGGAATTTAAAAACGAAATTAATCCCACGTAAAAATAATGTTTTTGGGTACACTTTATGACGATCATGGCAGGTGCAACTTTGTCCATCATGTCCGAATCATCCGAGTCACTATAAACTGCGTGTTGCTTTAGTTTATTTTTAGTCCGGCTAAGTACGATACGCTGTTATGGTGGCGAGCAGGCTATTCATCATTGAATAGCGGTAATGGGTTTTCTCCGCTTGCGTGTTCATGGGGAAGTTTCTTTGCCAACAACGTATGGCTTGTGATTACGATGTTTGGGGTTTTTTTCCTTTGTTTCCTTATTCTTGTCTTCTGGTTGTCTCTGTCTGTCCGTCCGTTCGTTCGTCCGCCTTGCGTTACCGGTCTGTACTCTTTCTTTCTTTTTTCCTTCCGTCTTTCTTTCCTTCTTTCTTGCTATCTGTTTGTCTTTCTGTCTGTCTTTTTACTCGTGTTTCTGTAACTACCGAACAATAGAGAGGGTTTTTTTTTTTTGTCGCTGGACCACACAGACCCTCAGTACCCCCACAGGTACCCACCCGCTTTCCAAGTGGTCTGGACCAGCAAGCTAAAGCACCAGACCAGTTGTGGCAATGCAAAGCGTTAATTGACTTGATTGCTATAATTTGAATCCATAAATTATGAGCGCAGGGGAGATAAGCGCCCTGTGCAGCTGCTGACAAAGTTTTGTTGTTTCTCGCTTAGTCTTCCTCTGTTCCCACATTTTTCTGTGGAGTTATTCCCCTTCCCTTTTAAGTCCTAGAGAGAGCGGGTACTTCGACTTTGATATGATTTGGGGGTGTAATGCTTTTGATTTAATCCGTACAGACTGCAGAATTCAGGCAATTATCAACGTGGAGTAGCCATCGGAAAAAATAATTGAAGACACTCCGGGCGTTTACGTTTATTTGCATGCTTTAGTGCCGGATGACAACTTTTTGTTTCCATTATTCCCGTTTCTGACTCTTAAAGATGTTTTGTGGCTGTGCGTGCTTGCGCGCCCCTTTCGAATCTCTCTCACGCTTTCTGTTCCCCCTCCCCTCCCCCCCCACCAATCCAACGTCTTCTCATAGGACTGCAGACAAGCTTAAGTTTTCACTGGCTTAGCAAACAGACGTCAGTCATGGCTCCCTCTTAAAAACAAACTTTACGAATAACATGCACTTTGCATGGACTTCACTGAAACAGTCAGATGAGTTTTGCAACGTCTCTGTGAATACGTGAAGGAGGAAGGGAAGTGAGGATGCATACAAAGATGGAAGTTGGAGGGAATCGAGATTAAGGGAAGTAAGAGAAGGAGGAGGGAAAGGAGAAGAGAAACAAAGGTAGGGGAGGGTGCGGCGGGGGGGGGATGCAGGAGAAGAAGAAAAAGAAGAGGCAGAAGAGAGCATGCACTTGTGAGATTAGCTGCGTGCAGATAAAGAACTGTCGAAATCTGTGCTTGAGAGCACAAAAGGAACATGCTAAAGGCATCACTCCAGTGCCAATCGAATGTTGTCCACCAAACAAAGCCATGAGAAAGAATGACAGTCTCCTTACGAGGACTACAATACAGGACGCGCGGACCTCAGTGTCTTGGGGTTGGGGATGGGGGGTAGAGGGAAAGACGGACAACACAGGAAAGCGGAGGAGCTGTGAAGGAGGCTGTGCGCCAAGGTGGAGAGGACAATCCAAAGGGAAATTGCCTGCTCCATGCCTGTACAACAAACTGCGCGGGCCAGCTCTTCATTGTGGACTTGTCACCAGAAATTGGCATGAGGAAAGGGCAGGCGGTGGGCTGAGTGGCGTCAAACAGGCTTCAAGCTGAAAGGCTGACGTTGTTAGGCTTAGGCGAGAGGTCCGCACAAGGCTGGAACTGAGTCAATTTGGATCAGAGAAGGGGGGAGGGACCTTGGATCGGAACCTTCTTCACCTCGCGCTAATTGGACAGAAGACCCAGACACATCGACCGTCGGCACAGAGTCTATACCGCCATCTTGGGTTTGAGTTGTCACGTGACAGGTGTGGGGCGCCAGAGTTGGAACGGAGACATGACCCAGTTTAAAACTCCGTTTTAAAATATTTGCAAGGGCTTGAAATGATGTACGTAATCTCCTCCTTATGGGCCTCCTGTTGGGGTAACACGGTCTCGGATGACTTCAACTCATCTTTAGATCACTTTGTAATAAAACTGCAGTCACTAAAATCGTGAGCACCATTACACATAGGTAAGGGAAAAGGGTCAGGTGGGGGGGAGGAGGAGGCTGGATAGCCCTTGGGTAGAGCGGACGGCTAACGTGTGGATATTGCTGGTTCGAATCCAGGAGTAGCCAGAAAGTATTTACTGGAGTTACATATTGTGCAGACTCCATTTGTCCATATCCTATCTCTCCGCACTAACCGTCTTACTGCAGCTATCAGTCTGATGGTTCTTTCAGTACACAGCTTAGTAATAGGACCCCATGCCCCATAGACGAAATCACCGCAAAGTTGAAACACTATCCCTCTAAAATTACCTACTATATGAACTAGACATGAACAAAGCCGTGAGTGATGGATGTACAGAAAAAGTGAACTATGCGTATGTAGGGATAGACTTTCCGTCAATGTGTGGGCGTCTTTGTCTCTCCGTCTCTGTCTGCTCGTCTGTCTGTCGGTCTGAGTCCTCTCTCTATATATATATATTTGTACACACAATTTGTAGCTTTGTATTTGTATATGCGTAGATTTACTCGCCTGCCTGGAGACACGCACACATTTGGGAAGGGGTATTATCTTAAAACTTGAGGAATTTCAGAGGCAAGCTTGGTGCTAGATTCGTAAATTACTGTTTAAGTCTCTTTTTTTGGAACTGCAGAAAGAAAACAGGAATAAAAGGACTAAACAACAAAAACAGGAGGAAAGAAAAAAGAAATAATGAAGAACAGAAGCTCGCCTGAATCGCAGACCACATACTTGCTCACATTAGAACGAAAATCGAACTGTCAGCGGCAGTTATGACGGAGTAATCTTTGTGTAGATAAGGGGAATGAGAAAGTAACCGCGATACGGGGAGGGAGGGGGGCGAAGAGGAGGAGACTGGAAGTCGAGGGAAGGGTAGAGGCAAGGGGAAAGGGAGAGAAGATGCGACGAAGAAGCAGAAGCTGGGGGGGGGGCGAGGCAGAGAGAGAGGGGGGGAGTGAATGCAATTACTGTACACGTGCAATCGCTTAGCCGCAGATATTTCAAGATGAAAACACTATGTGTCACCGCTTTTCGCGACAATACACAGACTGCGCAAGCGCAGAAAAAGGGATAATAATGGCGTTCCTTCCGCCGGAAAGGAGATCGCGGTGCAGCACTAAGGGAGTGAATGGGCCGCGCTCCAATACGCCGTTACACCCCGAGAGGGCGCTTTGTCGCCGCACAAAGACCCGGATGTAGGAGAGCCATGGCGTCTTCCTTTGCCTTGTGCTTCGTCCTGCTCCGGCTAATGGCGGCTTTCACGGACCCACAACACGCTTCAATATCGCTGTTATGCGAATTCAATTTTTCCAATTAGCCGGCTCACATGAGCGTATTATGGCGAGAGAAAAACAGTAATTACACTCAATGCGATTTTCAGGGGATCTCCACACTACACCCAGCTTCTCCTGGTCCGACTCTTTAAAGCGGCAGCCGAAGCGTTTGCGTGCAGCCAGAATAGGCCGCGCGCGCTAAGTTGATTATTTAGATGCGATGTGGCTCTTTGGTTTTGTCACTTGTCAGAAGGAGCTCCTTCTTCCAGGGTCTGCCAGAGAGTGCGCTCCCTTTGAACCGTCCTGAAGAAGGGGACAGTGGTCTTGTAATGGAATATCGCATCCAGAGAGAAATCGAATCTAGAAAACCCGCAGCTTAGCCGCTTCGTGACGGCCAGGCCTGTATGGGCCAGAAGTAACCAGATTTGGCTGCCCGCGAGCGCCTGTTTGTTGGTTTTCAAATCGAGTTTGGACTTGGTCTGTCCAAATTGGACCTTTTCTCGCCCGACTGCGCTGGTGCTCAGCCCTGCGTCGCGACGAAGCTGGTTGACTCTGGTAATTAGTTATTCTTTCTCATTAGCCGCTCGGGGAATTCCAACAAGAAGTGGTGGCCGCGCGGGGTGAACAAGGGTGGCCCAAAGAGGACGATTCGGTCTTGGCGGTCGTGTTGAAGGGGGGTGAGGGCGGACTGAGGAAAACTGACACACAGAGGGAGAGGGGAGGGACAGGGTTCAAATCTTGTTCTTTCTGACTCGTTACCTTTTCGATCCGAGGAGCCGTCCGATGCGAACCTTGAAGTAGACGGGCGAGGATCTTGTCGATGAGTGGAGTAAGAAATTTTCTCCACAGACGCAGGCAGCGGATGATTCCGTGACCACTCGCCGTCCTAACTAAGGTAATCACTACACCCCTCCCCCCAGCTCAGGCTCTTTCCTATCCCTCGCTGATGATCAGATGGCAGACGTGTCGCGCTCCTGATTGTCGAACTTTAGCCAGGGTGGTTCCCTAACGAGGGCGCTAGCAATAAACTCAATATCTTCGTCTGTGGCGGGGACTTGAAGCGAATTTCATGCTTCTCTTGGAAGGCAAAGGGTCAAGTGGCACAGAACGCCTGTAGGATCGCGACTCAGGCCCACCGAGGGCATTCAGCCAGAAAGGAAAGATGCTCAATTTTCGCCATTTAAGCCGCAGCTGCCATTAATTTTAGCAGCTTCCCCGTTTTAAACTCAAGGACATCGTCTTCGGCCAACCAACAACGCAATCCAGGAAATTTGAAACATTAACTTCCCCTTTTCTGCCAAGTCATTAAATGGAGTCAACGCCGGCCGCCCTCGTCTTCTCAACATTTTTATTTCTTTGACCTAGCCAGGCGATGACAATTTAACAAGCATCTTCTACGTCCGAATCTTTACAGGTCATTTGATTTGATTTCTTCCGTCCTATCACCTTCCGTTTTTCCATCTTTTTGCTTGTTTAACCTTTAGCAACTCTCATCTCTTTATCCAGAGGAATTCTGTTTTCCAGGAACTCCATATTCACGTGACAGTCATGAAACAGGGCAAAAAAACACGTATTCAGCAGTAACTCACAAAGAGAATCATAAAATAATGACAATATTGACCAAAGTTAAGTTGTACGGGGGTTCGTATCCCTTTTCCATACCAAAAATTACCCGTAAAACTGACAAAACGAATAGGTCTTGCGGAAACAAAATCTGTATGGATAGAAGATACGAACACAGCTCACGAAGTATGTTTTCATGTTTAAATGAAGTTAAATAATTTTTGTATAAGTCTTCAATGCTTGCATCAGAACAATGCGGTGCATTGGAAAAGATCACAGAACAAAGCGAAAGAAAAGAAGATATAAAATAGAAAAGAAAAAAGAAACAGATGACTGCCGCTTGGGATAATAAAGGTGCAGCAAAAGCAACTTAGCCAAGCGAGAGTTAGACAAGTCGACGTTTTAGGGCATGGCCCCTTCTTCAGGACGGCACAACGACAGATAGCACATAACAAATAAAGATTACTTAGCTGACGAAGACGCTGATCATGCGCAGTCGATGTACAGGAAGAGAATGATTCTCTCCCTTGTCAGCGAAGACGATGACAAGCACACCAGACAACGTATAACACGAAATGCATTAATTTTTGCGAGAGCTTTTTAAATCTTTTGTATCTTCGCTAAATAATAGAATGATGTTCAACAGAGAGTAGCTTTTGCTTCTTGTCACCCGTGGCGTGCTGAGGAGCTGTTCATCGGACATTCCTGCACACATGGCATTCAGTTACGAGAGTCTTGTCTCACACGTGGATGTCCAACATGCCCTTGTCTCACACGCAGATGTCCAACATGCCCTTGTCTCACACGTGGATGTCCAACATGGCCTTGTCTCAGCGACCCGTTTCCTGCTGTTCGCACGTTCTGCTGTCCTGACGACTCCAGATGTCCGCAAACAAAAGGGAAAAACTTGTGAGTGCTGGCAGAATTATGCTTCGTAAGATCAGGGAGTGAGTTTGTAGCCTGCTTCGCAAACAGTAAAAACCTTTACTGTGTGAGAACTACCCTGTTTGTGGGACAGTTCAGTGCAAACAGTAAAACCTTTACTGTGTGAGAAGTACCCTATTTGTGGGACAGTTCAGTACAAACAATAAAACCTTTACTGTGTGAGAAGTACCCTGTTTGTGGGATAGTTAAGTTCCAGTTTGTGTCTTCTTTAGAATAGAATTGTAACGTCTCGAAGCCCATGAATAGGAAATGGACAGAGGTGCAGTGCCGGTAGATAAAAAACACATTTACTTCTGCATTCCAAAATGCCTAAAATGCATTAACCCAAAACCATACGCCCGAAGGCAGAGTATGGTTTTTTCACAGTTATTAGTATCACAGTACGCCTAGTGTCCGTAGATTTATTCTCACTTTTGCGTGCGTGTGTGCCTCGAGTTTTAAAAGTGAAACCGAACTTACCCAGCCTTTCGATCTCAAGAAGGATGATGGCATAATTTAAAGAACAATGTACAACCCGTTCTGTTAGCATGTCCGTCAATATGTAAAGAACACTTTCAAAATAAATCAGGTGAGATCTATCAGTGTTCTCTCTACAAACTGGAGCCCAAGGTTAAGGACAAGTGCGCGTAGCCCAACAGAATATCCAGGAAATGCAGTCTGTGTCTGCAAGCCTTCCAAAAAGAGTCCGCAGACACTACAGTTACTCTACCGACAATGAGCGATTTTTTTTTTGAGGGGGACTTGATGTGTCCAAACCCAGGCTACTAGGGTATTGGTATCGGCTTCAATACAGATGAATGATAAGGAGATCCACTCACTTTCTCTATCCCTCTGTCTGTCTGTCTATCTCCGTACCCAACTAGCACATCGTCAAGCAAAATATTTAGGGAATACTGACCGTAAACCTAGCGAAACTAGTCTCAGAGAACAGGCACGGTGCTACCACTCTGCCAACAGTGACTGACTTTGTTGTTGGTGGTGGTGGTGGTGGGGGGGGGAAGGGGTTTTTTTGGGGGGGGGATGTTGTTACTTTTCTGTCAAAAGCCAAATTGCTAGAGTACTACTGGTATCGGATTTCCATAGATATGGGCAATAAGGTGCATTCATCATATCCATCCATCCATGGACAGAGTGTTTGTACTATCTGTGCTCTGTAACTACTTTCGCAAGTCTTATGTTTGTATGTATGTATGTATATTTGTATGTATGTATGTATTGGATACGCGCACGAAAAGCATCATTTTAGTGGGCATGGTATTGCATGCCTTGATATCACTGGCGACAGGCGCTGTGCTTGATATCACTGCTATACCTCACGGTATTCCTTGATCGCACAGGCTTTAGTAGCCTTGGTTACCGTGAAAAGACTGGCGATCGCGAAAGAAGTTCCCTCGAGCGCGTTGACATGGTGTGAGCCAGCTGTCAAACAAGTTACATTCAGTCGCAGGGTTTAGCGTTCCATTCCCCATTCTTTGATAATTCCCTCTTTGAAGAAAAAAATCTCTTACTATTGGTCACTAAAGTTTCTTGTAAGTAGAAGGTGTTAATGTTGATTTTGTGGAGATTAGAACGTGTGCCCTGTAAGTGTGCAAAGCAGTGAACTGAGACTTATCTGCAGCCAGCCAGCCAGTCAGTCAGTCCAGTGACAATAACTGTGCAGTCCCGATCTTCTATAGTTTTTTTTTTTCTCCTTTGCGACGTTGACCTGACTTTAGCAATGCTGAAAATTTGGGCTGCTCTCGTCAGTCTTCCAATCTCAGTTATCACGACTCGGCAGCGACCTCTGCTGGAGACGATACATACCGCCATGGGAGGCAAACCTTGTAGGGTAGATGGTAGAGAGAGAGGGTAGATGGAGAGAGAGAGAGACGGATACAGAAAACGACTATCGCAGTTTTTCGGGTTCATGATTGCCACCCGAGCTGCCACCCCGGGGTCCCGCAGGAAAGCAGCGCGAGCCAGCGAGGGCCACGCCACCCGCTCGTAAAAGCCGCTTCCAGTTACAGACGTACAAAGGGCAGCGACTGTGTCTACCCGAAGGGTGCTAACGGCTATGATAATTTCATTTACCCACTGAATGGTGGTTTTGACGGCCAGACTAGGCGTCTTTACACCAGCGCCACAATCGGGACAGCGTTTGGGGGTTGCCACCCGACAAAAGCGGTCTGAAAGCGTTTTGTGTACTCGACTAATCTTCCCTGTGTTTGGAGGGAGTTTCGTATCTCTCTTGCTGTTTAATAGTTTTTGGATACAATGGCCAAAACAGCCCAGCGCATGGTCCACTCTCCTTTCTCATTCTGCTGTTGTGACATAAAAAGCCTGCCATGGTGCCCAGGATGGCATATTCACTCCCAGGGAAGCCGGCATTCGAAATCCTTCAACCCGAAAGGCTAATAGATCTTTTGCACAAAGGAGCTTTCAAAACAGCGGCCTCGTTTCAAAGGGGTTTCATACATACCAATGGCTTTCACAGCGCCAAAAATCTTTCACGTGGTAAGCCTTGTGACTGCACGGGGGACAGAACAGAGTGCAAAGCAGATTCATTTCTTTAGTATGACTGACCTCTCGCTCTGTAACTTGCACAGACACACACGCACGCAGTGAGTGAGCGAGAGAGAAGGAGAAATGATCCGCATACAGGATCAATCTGCATCTCCTCTGCTTTTTCATTCACCTCTTCTTGGTTATTGAAATTTCGTGGAGTGGTCTTATTAAGCCTAGACGAAGGTGCATCACAAAGCTAATTAGACTGTCAACTACCGCATATACGCTTGTCAGACGGGATGTACTTACAAAATGCTAACAATGCTGGAAACAGCAGTAGGAGAGCAACACTAACAGCAACAGCATCAACAAAAGCAAAAATAGTGATGGGGTGGGAGGGGGGAGATAAGACGAGAGAATCTGGTATCCACATCACGATCATTTATTCCTGTTTTTCTTTTTTTACCCACCCCCACCCTTTCCCCGCTTTCCAGCAGTTTATTACCTTCCTATATCTTCTCCCCTACATAGTTTTTGTTTGTTTGCTTGCTTGTTTTTGGGGCATTGTGAAGAAAAATGCTTTACGCAACAACGTGTAAGTCCCTTCACATTTTATTTTTCCCGTTTTGGAAGCCGCGTGGTAACCGCGGGATGTGTGGTCCCTTCCAGCCGGAAGGTTTGCCTCTCGGTAATAGATCATCAATACAGTTCTTTGACTGTGTCTCTTCATGGGGTTCCAAGTGTAAGACATGCAGGAGCTCACGTGCGCTCGGTCCTCACAGGAAAGAACAAATGGCGATGGCCGGCTGTACCTTTCGCTGATTGTTTACTGTTTACTGCTGTTCGTCCGTTTGAGTAAAGGCTGGAATGGGATGGAGGAGAGGAACTCAAATGTGGTTCCCGATGTTTAAGGAATCGATTCCATCTTTATTTGCACAGCCAGCGTAATGTAGCTAACCCCGGCTCTTCGTTAGCGCCTCCTCGTTTCGCAGTAACAGCAGTAGCAACTGTATTAATTAAAAATTGATTTTCGCGCCCCCCGCGCCCATATTAGGCCGATTAGTGCAAAGGGGGCGCTGCCAGCGCTGCGCGAAGTGCGAAGGGGACAGCGCGTGCTAATCTCCGCTGCAGACGCAGTGCCGTGCTTGTCGTCTGCTTGTCCTGGACTTCCTCCCAGCCAGGACCGGAAGTATCGCCCCGCTAGCCTAACACGGGTTGTTGGGCAAAGGGACGCTATTCTAACGCAGTTGCTGGAGTTGTCGTCCCGTTCCGCACACGGGGCGACGGGTTCGGGCGTTTCTTTGTTCAAACACAAGGGGGGCCCGTTCCGATGTGTCTTCGGACACTGTACCGCTTGCTGCAAATTGAGTGTTTCCACACGCTGATGGCGAGGGAAATTACATTTGGATTTCAATACGAAGCCAGCCGGGCCTTACAGGGGCAGCACACACTCCGCCGAGGAGGCTGCAGAATGGAAATCAATGCCGCCGCTGGTGACTAAGGAAACGAGGCGAGAAAACGAGAGATATGACGAGAAATGACGAGACGTCTTCTTCATCAGCAGGGCAAAGTCTTGAGGCGAGCCTGATCCGAGATTCGACACCTCAGCTCGTTAGCCAGAAGGTGATGGCCGTTTGCTTTCTGACGATTTAAGGTCTGTGTCTAGTCCGGAAGATCAGAGGTCAAACTGAAAATTAAGGTCATTTCGTGGGTAATTTGCTTCTTCTAAATACGCTTGACCTCAGAATGATGGCAGCTTTCGAGCTTAATTCTCTTTGCTTCGCTCTCGCCTATCTCGTTCTCTTTCTTCCACTATCTCTCTCTCATTCTCTATCTCTTGTGCAGTAACAACGGCGATATAAAATGCAGTCTCTAGAGATATTTAGAGCACTGATCGTGAAAATAAGCTACAAAGCTAGGGAAAAAATAACAAACGAACAAAAGAGCTAGCGAACAATTAATCGAACGAATAAAGTAACCCTCCACATTTTTTTCAGATTGTGTGAAAGTGTACAATTTTACTTCAAGTTGACACAAGTGCGACCTCATTTTCAGAGAGGGCCGTCATTTCTGCGACGTGCAAAGTTACGTGACAATTAAAGGTTAAGCAGTCGAGACCATCCTGTAGAAACGTGAAAACACCAACGAGCCCTTCCGAGTCTAAAACAATTGTTCTTAAGGAGTGTCGTCGGCTCGTAGTAGTACTGAGATTATAAAAGAAAAACAAGTGACTGCCGCTTCTAGGGCTTAATGTGTCTGAGATTCGCCACCACCACCGCCGCCATCACTACCACCACCACACGTCCAACACCGCCGCCGCCGCCGCCGCCGCCGCCGCCACCACTACCACCACCACATCAGCAGGTACAAAGAATAAGAGAGGAGTGGGCGAAGCTGATAGACAACTGGTTTCGTTTTGGATGTGCCCCGTATTTCGCCATCTCCGCCCGCACGGCACACCTGTGTTGTTACTGACATCACGATTTCTATTCACAGAAACTGCAACGTCCGTCAGACACATTAATCCCTAGAAACAATAATTCCCTTTAAAACTCCTTTTAGATTTGACCTGGTCGTTCGGTGGTGACGCCACGCTGTCTCAGTGTTTTCATCCAACTGATGACACCACGGAGTCTTTTTCTGTGAGTTTCCTTTCTTAAAGTTCTGATGTCGCACGCAGAGAATAACCAAAAACAGCGAAAGCCGTGTGTAAACCCGCACTAAAGACGTGGGTGCGTGGTACGTTTCGTAAGCCCAGTAGTGGCTACAGTTCCTAAAACAGAAGCTCGAGAACCGAATTCAGAAACCAACGTCACGAGAGGCAGTGTCTATTTTCTGCTAATCACCGTCTCAATTTGCTGATTATAGACCGTAGGCAATAGGCGGCCTTTGTGTGGCTGTCTCTGTGGCTCTTGTTGTACTGCTACTGGCTTTGTTCACCTGTCTGCTGTTTGTTCCGTCATGGCAGCAAAACAGTGGGGTGGAAGTGGCTACCACTCTTTCGGATTTAAAGTATCGGATGTGAGAATAGAGGGGGAGGCGAGGGGAGAGAGGGAGGGAGGGAGGTCAGGAAAAAGATGGCAAAACGCATTGCATTTCCAAAGGAAATCACGACACTTTTGTTTAGGGTTAAGTGGAAACTGGGAGTGCTTTTGCTTTCGTTGAAAGGGCACAAGGGAAAAAAAACCTGACGATTAACCCCTTTCATAACAAGTTCGCCCATGTATTCTTGTCTCAAATATTAGGCAGGCTTAAGTCGTATATCACAGCTTTTTTTTTTTAAAGTTAGTTTGTTGATTTGTTTGGTTGGTTGTTTTTTGTTTTTTTTTTTTTGTTGTTGGTAAAACGAGATTACTTGTAACAGACCATTCTTCTTGAAACCCTTAACAATCCAAAAAATGAATTAGTTCACAATAAGTCAGATTCATTAGATTTTTTAGTGTAGAGCGCGTAAACTTCAACCCCACCCCCCACCCCCCCGATTCACCGATTGCTTGAACGAACAAGAATGAACGAATAAACGCCTCGGTAAAGTGGCTTTTTGGAGACTTGGGGAAGACACCCCCCCCCAAAAAAAAAAACCACCAAAAATGCCATGATAATCTTATACCCCTAACAGGAATTAATAATACCAACGGCAATTTTAAAAAAAGTGTATGTTTGTGTGTGTGTGTGTGAGAGAGAGAGAGAGAGACACTGAGGAACCTTAGTTTGGCCAAAAAAGCATGCGCAGACCAAATTTGTAAAATCTCTCACTTTTTTCTTTTTTCTTCCTTGTGTTTCTTTCTTTCGTTGAATATTTTCCTGCGTCCTTTTGTTTGTCTCTCTCCGCCCGTGCGCAGCCCTCACTCGTCATTCTAATACCTGTGGGTGGCTTTAGCATTATTCTGTTGCCCTTTCTATTCACAATTCTTCCATAAATCACAATATGCTGTTGGTTGTATGTCGCCGGAACCTAACGACGTTTAAAACAGGGTCTGCGGCCCTTGTTATGGCACATAGTCGGCTTGTTTGCTTCTTACAGGAGGGAATCCGACCAAGACGTCATTGTCTGTTTATGAGTTCTCGTCGGGGGTCTTTGTCGGGTCTGTACAGCGCTAAATGGATCGTGACTTCTATATACAGTCTAAAGCACCACAGCAGAGACATTGACCTTGTAGCGAACTACAAAGGGGGCTCGAAACAGGGGGTGTGACGTTGGATTGTGAAGAGGGGAGGGAAGGGAGGGAACTAGAATCGTGAGGGAAGGGGTTAGAACTAGAATCGTGGAGAGTCAGCCGAGTGAAAAACAAAGACATTGGCGACTCTACTCACGCTCGGCGCATCAGCGGCATTCAACACGCATCGTCGGCCCGCCCAGCGCCCGGTAATCGAATGACGGCCTGCGACCGGAGGCTATCAGCCGCCGATTATACAATTTATAAAACAAATAAACGCACAGAGAAATTCAATAGTTAAAACCAGTGAAATAATACTTGCTGGCTACCTAATCCAATTGCCTGACCATTTTCATCGTTGATGTGTCGCCTAATGAAAGAGGAGACCCTTGGCTGTAAAGTCTAATTAGTAAGAGTAGCAATCATTTCGAACCCCCAGAACTAGACGGACTGGGCTGGGGTGCACGAGACAATCTGCTGGCACGAGAGCGGGATTCAAATTAATTCTATTGGTGGAAGCTGTCAGTTTTGGCGGCTCCTGGCATCCCTTCTGGGTATGTTATGGTCTGTGCGTGCGTGCGTGCGTGCGTGCGTGCGTGCGCGTATGTGTAAGTACGTATAGGTGTGAGTGTAGGTGTTTGTAAGTGGGGCTGCGGGTGCGTGTTTGTGCATTTCATGTATGTGCATGTACACATCTGTGAGAGTATGAGTCTGGCTGAAAGTGCGTTCTCGTCCGTGCGTGCGTGTGCGCTGGGTATGTGTGTGCGAGGCGCGCGCGTGTGTGGGTGGGTGGGTGCGCGCACGCATGCGTCAATGGGTATGAGCCAGATAGTGTTTCTGTGGATGTGTGTGCATGCGTGTGCCTAGGTTTTCGTGCGCGTGGCTTGGGTGCCGGCCTTTAAAAAGGGCTTGCGTGCGTGCGCGCATACCTGCGTGCGTGCATACATGCGCATTTGTTTTGAGGGTGGAGGGATGCGCAGGAGCGGAGGGCTGTTTCCTCTCCGTGACGGACTCCCTTGTTTATGTCGCGTGTTAAGGAGGTGAATTCTCGCCCGCCAACCAAGAGCTCTCCAGCGCCCGAAAGACAGATTTTGTCCCCCGGCACTGCAAGCGTCTTGCCCGACAGTAGGGGCTATTGAATTTTATTGAATTTTTATGTCTGCGCCGCAGAATAGGATGCAAAAAGCCATAATATGGAGATTCAGCAGCATTTGTATTCCCGCATCTCGCTAGACGGCGGTGGGGTCTGTAATAGACATGAAATTGGCGCTAATTGGACCCCGCTTTGTGCTCCTGTCCGCACCACACCCGCGAGCGCCGTGCCTGCAGGCTAGCTGACTGGGTTGGCAACACGGTGCCGCATCCTACCTGCCGGCAAGCGTAGACAACCCACATCCGCGCGAGACAAACCGGAAGAGAAGTGTCCCTGCATGCCTCGCGGTTCTTTGGCCCGTCGGAGATGGCGTCGGCGGTTCTGGCAACTTCAAATTAGACTGGGCCAACAGGCTCACAGACAACACTGATGAGGGACTTCAGAGAGAGAGAGAGAGAACTGTTTGGGTGGGGGGGGGGTGGCTGACCGAATCCTTGTTCCCCTAGTAGGCTAAAGGCTACGTCAGACAACGCCTGGCAAACGAGCAAGACAGGGAGCGGTAATTTTCTGCTACAGGTATGCCGATACTGACACAGGCTTCGGTACTTACAGAAAATTACTCACCACTCCATGTTTTGCTCACAATTGCTTCACGCCGTCTGACATGACCTTAAGCGCGTTTGCTTCAAGCTCATTTAAGTTGTTCGAGCTGTATGCTGTGACATCTAACTCGCTGAAGGTCCCCCTCTGTAAGCGAAAACAGGCAGACGTGCGCGTGCATATTCTCGGATGTTCTTCTGTCTTTTAGATCGTCATGCTAAGTTTGCCTTAAACCGTCTTTAGAAATGTTTTGCCTCTACATGTACATGCCTATCCCTAAATGACTTTTTCTTTACGCACTGCCGTGAAAATAATTAAAAGTACTTCATAGCCTCCTGTAGAATGGTTTTAAATACTCTTCGTTCCATTGCCCTTTCATTTTTATTTGACGCAGACCTCCTGCCAGTCTTTCACCACTGAATTTAACTTGAGACTGCAAGATCGCGCAGCGCACTGTTCGAGTGCCTGCTGTCAAAACAACGGAAACATTATGGGTCTCGGGCTCAGATCTCGTGTCCGCGACTTTATCCTTACGCGTGAATGTGACTTAAATATTAAAGGCACGGAGGCTCGCCGTGATAGCTGCTGATTCGGCGTAAAATGTCAAACGAACAAAAACATAGGAAGCAAATAAAACGAGACGCGTTACGTCCTCTCGAAACTAATAAATGCTCGGAAGACAGCTAACCGTGTGTGTGTGTGTGTGGATGCGTGGATGTGTGTTTAAGACGGGGAGGGGGTAACGAAATCTACTCATTACTGTAAAAAAAAAAAAAAAAGCCAGTGAAAGATTTCAAGGAAGCGACAACGTTCACATGGGCTGGCACTTTCATCGCATTCACCTACACACAAATACAGTCTTCTGCGCATGAATACCTGTCTTCCGCTCAGTCAACTGTCGGTATGACTAGCCCTGTTTATAGAAAGAGACGGTCGCCTCTTGGCGAGACTTTGCACCCGGTCGAGACTCTAGCGACCCGCGGTAGCTTTACTTCAACAATGGCCGCTTTGCGTCTTCCGAAAAGGGAGGTCACCTTCAACAAGGAAGCAGGCCGACTCGAATTACCCGCCCCCTTGCCGGCCATTGTCATCTCTTTGAGACGACCTGACACAGCGAGCTGCTGCTCTCCCCTTTGCGTTTGGGCCAGCAACCGCTACCGATTACCTCCCTTAATAGAAGCGCCGGCCGGGAGATTGGAGTCGTCTTTCATCGACAGGTCCCGGAACAAAAGAGCAAGGTGTGCGAAGTCTCCGTTCCTTCTCGCGTCCCCACAAAAGCCGGGTCCGCCGAGAGGTGGCCAAAGGTACAAATAAATTACAGAGTTCCGACGGAGAACAAGAGTTCCCCGGTCCGCCAACGTGGAGGAGGTTAGGCCTGCATTTGACAGCTTAGCGGTCGACGGGGGCCGCGACCAGTTGGTAAACGACCTCGGCTTTTGTTTGGCCCAGCGGAGGGGGTGGGAGTGAAGAATAGCTGGACACGCCCCCATTGTCTCGCTTTTTTCCCCCCACTTGCGTCTGGGGACGGGCGGAAGCCGTGGTCAGGGGCCCGAAGAATGCTGCACTGAGTCACGAGATCGGCCCGTTAGCTGGCGTTTTGGCGCAGGCGCACGTTCTTGTGGAAGACAAACGAAGGAGTTTAAAAAAACATCCCGCTTTCCCACTCTGTGCGCACCCATTTTCCCAGTGGTCTCATGACTGCTCACCTGATGGCATGCCAAAACTACTTTGTCTCCTAATAGTCATCGTCACTGTCATTGTCAAGACCGTAACACGACCGCAGCCACCACCATACACACGCAGAGATTGTATTTAATGGCCAAAGAAAGAAAAGGTTGAATGCAGATTAAGCATGCCGCTGCATCTCCTATAAAGAGAAAATTCTAAGACAACATGCATTTATCGCTACAAACTGAAAAGACAAAAACAACACACGCATAGAGACATACGCACACAGTTGTAGCACCTCAATTTAATGGGTGACCCCGGTATGCTACAGACTGTGACGAAGCACACCTTTTAAGCACCCCTCCACCCTGTGAATATGCCCCTCATCCCTGACAGGTGGAGGCAAGGACGGGCAGAGAGGCAGAAATGGACAACTTTACACAATCTTTGTCATTACCAAACATTTTGTTATCTTCGTACCGCTATTGAAAATCCGCTATTAGATGACTCGTCTTGAAGAATGTGAGAAATGTTTGTTACCAATACACGAAAGGTGCCTCACTCGATCCGTTCAATGACGTTGCATCGTGTGGAAAGGGCCTTAGGGCTCCACTGGTAACTTCCCCCCTCTCACACAACTGTAACAAAAATTAGTAGTCTGCCGCTGTTTGCTGTGAGAGACCGGCCCGCGACAGTAGTGATCGATGAGGCCGTATCGTGTGAAAGGGGCTTTAGGACCATCACCCATCGCATCTCCTCGCGCGCTCCCTTGCAACTCTGATCCGCACGGCGCAGCTGTTTATTGTGACAGGCCGGCGCGCGACACTTAGCGGCAGGCCAAACAAACTCTGCCATCATGTTGCAGTTAATGCGAAAACAGCCCAGCAAGTGACGCTCGCTTCGGCTGTCTCCTCTCCTCCCATTGGCTGCTTCTGGCAACCATGTGCTGGCCAATTAAAGGGGAAGCAGAGAACCATTTGCGGCCTTGTCTCTCTTTCCCGCAGTTATTGTTGCTCGGTCTGGGAGTTCTTTCCGAGGGGAGGTTCGTTCTTGCCAGCTTGCCAGGTGAAGACAATGCTGGCAAGGCCAAACCTTGAAAGACTGCAGGCCTCGACAGTGCAGAGCTGCATTTGTTGATGGGTGATCCTGGGATATTTTATCTTCAAGAGCGGGCCTTTGTCGCGAATGTGTTAACAACTTGCACGTTCTCCTATTCGCCAAAGAGCATAAGTCGCATTCAACCACCACCCTTATGCAAGCCGCCGTAGGAATTATTGCCATTTCGTCAACAATATGTGCCACCCTAGTCGACCAAATGGCGGAAAAGTCAAGAGGAGAGGGGTTATGGAATCGGGTCTTTACATCACGAGAAAGCTGAGTAGGAAATAAAACTGGGGAGGTGGGTGGGACAATTTCCTGGGACAGCGAGAATATGGGCAAGGGGTCCTATTATTAAACCATACAGTGAAACATCCGTCAAACTGATAGTTGCAGTCAGACGGTCAGTGCCGGGGATGGAGTTTGATGGTCGGGGATGGCCATAGAGTGTGATTAACGTTTTAACTCCAAGATACAATCCTTGGCCGATGCAGGATTCAAAATCCCAGTCTCGACACAGGAGTCCGATGCTCTGCCAAAGAGTTGTTGCGGCTCTGAGAAATTATTTAAGTGTCGAATGATGACAATGATGGTCAGGCCGAAGGCGGGAAACTAAAGGCGTTGATGACGATAATCTCTTGACGATGACGAGAAGGATGACAGTATTGTTGATAATGACTGTGGGAACGAGGACGTGGTATCTCAAAAGAAAAACCCTGCGCCGGACTTATCATTGCCATTGTGCTCGCAATGGGACTAAAAGGTGTGTGCATCCACCCGTTTCGTTCTTCTGGAGTAAGTAGCTTAGAACGTCATTCCACGCGTAGCCTGAACGTTCCGCCGGGATCTGACCCCCTACCCACCCTGCTGAGCGGCACCTCTGGGCGTCATCAAAGGGCGGGCGAAAGATGCCTGGTAACACATTTCGTCTCAGTGCCGCAGCGATTAACTTCTTTGCCGCTTTCCTTTTTGCCGGCCTTTCTCTTTCCTCTCGCCTATCCTCTCGCGCTCCCTCGCTCGCTCACGTGCTCCCTCGCCTGCGCCTCGCACGTGCACGGCGTATGTGCCCATTCGCACCCAATGCCCCACGTGTAAGCCACATTGGATGGCGCTGGATATCGGGCAGGACCGCGTACGGAAAAACGGCATGCGACCCGCTAAAGTGGCTGGCTGGACGAGACGCATCGGAAATCACTGCTGTGCTGCAGCGGCTGGTCTGAGGGAACGGATGTCCGTCGGTCTGGAGGCGTTCGCGCAAGCGTGGATGTGTTCTAGACCATTGGTTGTCGTCGAGTTCTCGATAGCATCGGCCGTTTTGCTGGAAGACCGCTTCACAACGTCGCGTTGTTGAAAGTAGATTATCTCTTAATAAAGAACAAATGAGGACCGAGCGCTTAAATTATCGAAAGATAACTCCAACATAGGTACTGGCAACGCTCAAACATAGCCGTATGCAGACGTATGTGCCCAAGGGAGCTTACCGTACCCAAACACGTAGCAAAGAGAGGGCCGAAAGAAAGGAACTTGGCAGATCCTATGTTTGAGCGCTGCCAGTACCTATGTTGGAGTAGATTATCTCCCTTTGCATGGCTGCTTCTTTGCGTGAGCCGTCTTCACTTCACGTCTTACAACTGTAAGGTGAAGATGCTTACCGACATTCTTTTTAACTGCGTCATCTTACGCCGACTGCACACAAGTCGACCAAAAGTCGTAAGAAAGCAGTATGTGTAACTGTTGTTACTGATGTCATTTCAGTCAAGTGACACGGGCATCCCATAGCTGCAGTACACACACTGAATAATTTGTTACTGCAATTCCAGTAATAAAGGAATTCTCCCAGAGATTTCAACAAATACGTGCGTCTTAGTTTAAACAATTTTTCGATCCAGTTTTGTTGAAATTCTTTTTTGTTTCAAATGGCTGAACTAGTTTCTTACTATTGTTTTCATTCGACTTAGTCGAAGCGTCTATGGCAACACTAGGCGAAGGATCCAAGCATTAACAGCAGAAGTTTGTGGCAACGAAAACCTGGTGGTGTCTGCTTTTAACAGAGTAGTTCATCAGGAACTAGGAGACTGCTAGAAAACTATGCAAGAACTGCAAGGGCTGGAAGGGCTGCAAGAGGTGCAAGGCCTGGAAGGGCTGAAAGAGCTGCAAGGTCTGGAAGGTCTGGAAGGGCTGAAAGGGCTGGAAAACTATGCAAGAGCTGCAAGGGCTGGAAGGGCTGGAATGGCTGCAAAAGATGCAAGAGCTGAAAGGGCTGCAAGAGCTGCAAGGCCTGGAAGGGCTGAAAGGGCTAGAAAACTATGCAAGAGCTGCAAGGGCTGGAAGGGCTGGAATGGCTG
>SMGT01011597.1:165934-184665 GCA_004794575.1 Lanistes nyassanus
TAAAGAGAAAGAGGAAGGTGGAGGGTCAGTGTTTGAGGTTGAGTCCAGTGGGTGCCATGGTACCAAAATGGGTAATGAAGTAGGATTCCATATTCTTACGGTCAATGGAATCGCCCCTCATTCTCCAGATACCACAGACCCTCATGTTGTCGGCTGTATGCGGGGGTGTGTTGAAGTGACGTGCAACTGGTGTGTTTCTGCGGTGTTTAGTGTCAGCCAAATGTTCTGTGAAGCGGGTGTTGAGAGTGCGTTCTGTCTCCCCGATGTTGTTGTTGGTGGTGGTGGTGGTGGTGGTGGTGGTGGTGGTGGTGGTGGTGGTGGTGGTGGTGGGGGTGGGGGTGGTGGTGGTGGGGGTCTAATTATTGAGCCGTTCCAGTCGTGCCAGGTAAACCCAGTGGCTTTGTCGGATCAGATTCACATTTTGCACCTATACTATTGCAAATTAGCCCTTAGAGCGGACACATCGTCATCATCATCATCATCATCCTCCTCCTCCTCCTCCTCCTCCTCATCATCATCATCATCATCATCATCATCATCATCATCATCATCATCATCATCATCATCATCATCATCCCCTGGCCTTGGAGACCATTTGGGCACCACTGACGACTTGGCAACCAGCTTCCTCCATGTCTCTCTGTCTGTGTTTCTGCAAACTTGAGGTCAGTCCACTCTTGGATGTTGTGTTTCCCGTCGTTTCCTCTGCCCCTTCTTCCTCCCTGCACACGCTGTACTGTACCTTTCAGGATGGTTTTTGCAAGTCCTGAAGATCTCGAGATGTGCTCGTACCATTTCAGTCTGCATACTGTTGCAAAGCGTTCCAAGGGCACAACTGGCTGTTCACTCCTCCTTCCTCTAACGCCTCTACCCCCACCTCCCGCTTCCTCCCCCCACTCCTCCCAAAGATCTCGAGTCTCGCGATACTGAAAATCCTAGTTGATTGGTCCGGTTTTGTTTCATGTTTTAGCGAGCATACTGTTCCCCACATTAGTATGCAAAGTGGCGCCTGTACTGTTGTAAATTGGTCCTCGTGTCAAAGGCCTTCTTAGGTTCTCGGCTGTTTGTTTTCAGTGAAGCGATCTCCAGTCAGTCACGTGATACGGACGACCCATAGCTGCAGTACGCACTCGGTACTACCCATTATCAGCCGCAAGACCTGCTGACTCATTACGCATGCGCGGTTTCTTTTAAAGACATTAGATTACAGCATAAAAGAGCTGAGCCTCGCCGTTGCGGCTACCCGACACGCAGAGCTGGCAGCTTTCGCGTCTAAATTTCATTTGTCGGGACAAAACTAGACGCAACTTAATAGGAGTACGAGAAAGTCGAGAAAACAGAGTTTAAAGCCGCACAAAGAAAGACAAAAGGTTTGATCTTTTGTTTGACTAGCTAAAAACAGAACCCTGGCCCCTTTTCTTCTTTCAGATGTGACGCCTTGGCAATATGCGAAGGGATTTGCAGAAACGTCGGCTTTCTTTTATTATGCTAATTATCATTTTCTCGCCAGGCAAAGTAATCTCCGACGAGCTCGCGGTTTTTCCCCCTCTCTTCTCTTTGACGTGTTTTCAAATCAGTGATCCCAGCAAAACTCCCGCCTTAGCGCACAAGGGATTCAAGGGCAGGCCACTCTCATTAACTACCAGCCTGGTAATGGCGTTTTTTGCCGGATATTTCTGCTGCGTACTTCCACAAGTGAAGCTCACCTAAAGTCTGTTTTCTAAACAAAAGCTGACGAACATTTGTTTCTTTTTCCTTTTCTTGCGCTTGAAGGTTTTGTTTCTTTTCAGTGTGATTCTTCGTAAGGTATGCTCCCCACTCCCCAGCAAAACAAAAAACAAAAAACCACATGAGTTCTGATATTTGCATTGATATAGCTCCGTGAATATTTTATGTTTTAATCTGTATAAATTCATATAACAAATATGGATAATGTAAATGTACAAAAGTCAACATCATCATCATCATCATCATCATCATCATCATCATCATCATCATCATCATCATCATCATCATCATCATCATCATCATCATCGTTGTCGTCGTCGTCATCATCATCATCATCACCATCATCATCAATTACTGTTTAGCTTATGTCTCCCTTTCTTTTCATTTTCACGTGGTTCTTTGCAATCTGGATTAGCGGGAACAGGAACAGTTTATTATTAATATTATGCCTGTCTCATACTGTTCGACTCAGCCGAATAAATGCAGCGGTACGAAACTAACCTCCGGCTTCTGCTCAGAAAGATTTTATCGAAAAATATGCGTTGCCTTGAAAGTTTTTTTTTTCAGAATTGGCCAGTACATGACAACACAAAACAATAATCTTAAACTCCCCCAAGAGATGCGTTTCTGTTACAGTTGGATGAGTTCTTCATTCGACTCAATCGCACCGTGTGAGACGGGCCTTATAATAAAAGCTGAACTTGCCTCTTCTCTCCTGCCGACTTCCGAGAAACGCATATTGTGTTGGCGGGTCTCATTTTTGTGTCAGATCTCGTTCCTGGAGTTCACCAGTTGTTTTTACTCACCTCACTGAGAAACAACAAATCCCAGAGCTTAGGCACAGCAGTCCTGTGGACAAACAGGGTCTCAAACGCAGCGCCGGCAGAATCTTCAAACGAATTTTTGTTGGGCTTCAGTTGCCGGCCAGCTTCTCTTAGGAGCAGCTCGGCGCCGACTGGGGTGGGGTGGGGAGGGGGAGGGGGAATGAGTAAGATGGTCCTATTTTTAAACGTGTCCCCATTGAACTTGTTGTCTTTTTGTTCTCGTTCCCTTGTCCTCCCATTTCATCTCAAGTTCGTTAAAAAAAATTCTACTTACATTCTCTCATTCCCCTCAAATTCTGTCTTTCCATTTCCACTCATTTTCTCTCTCATTCCAACTCAGCGTTGTGTCGTTCCACTGACACATAAGGTTCTGTCACTCACTGAACACTCCGTTTATTCATTTTCACTTCCCGTCTCTCTTTATCTCTGCCTCTAGTCTCTCCCTCCATAATTTACATGCATTTTGTGTTTCCAGTTCTATATACTTCATTTCTATGTTCACTGACTATTTTCTTCTTCTGTTTTTCTATATTTAGTCGTTATCAGACTTTCTGTCTGTATTCGCAATTTTTCCAATGCCAGTCGCTGACTTTCCATTTCTACTTGTTAACTGTCCATTTCCCTTCTCTGTCTTTTTATATCTACTTACTGTCTGTCCTTCTGCTCGCTGCTACTTACTGTCCTTCTGCTCGCTGGATGATGGACATTTCCACTTGCTGCCTGCTTAATCCCTCTCGGTATGACTATCTGTCTTTGCATTTGCACTACCTCCCGCTCCATTTTCAGCCTTTGAACACATTTCCAGTCTTTCCAAGTCCTCTTGCTGTATTACCATCTCGAGTCGCTGTAATTGGGCTTACATTTCCAGTCTCTGCAGAAGCATTTTCAGTCTCTGTAGATATATTTCCATTCTCTCTAAATGCATTTCCATTCGCTGTCTTTCCACTTCTATTCGCTGTCTTTCCTTTCTGCTAACTGTAATTACATTTCCAGTCTCTGTCACTCCATTTCCAGTCTCTGTCACTCCATTTCCAGTCTCTGTCACTCCATTTCCAGTCTCTGTCACTCCATTTCCAGTCCTGTCCTTCCGAATAATTGCTTTGATGTATCAGGAGCTTTTGCCGCGTGTCCCTTTGTGGCATTCTCTCCACACGTTCTCTTAATTGTTTGCGTCACAACTGTATTGATGCCTTTATTGTTCTGTCCTTTGTACAGAGTACATTCCTCTTGGTGCTTCCATCCCATCGTCTCTTTGTAACTTTATATTTACATTTTTCTCTTTTTATATCAACTGCCGGTGTTGCTGTCTTCTGTTTGCTTTTGTCGTTTGTTTCTCTTTTCTGGCTTTCAAACACAGATCCAGCTGCAGTTTCTTGTTTTGTCGCAAAACTTTTGTTAAATGAATGAAAGAGCATGAGAAAGAGGTGGGATACTTTGCCATTCGCGGTACAAAAAAGCGAATAGCTGTCCATCTCTTTCCCTTTGGAACTCTAGGCAAATGGCTTTCACTCAACGAACAATCTACCCTTACTAAATGTCTTTTACCGGACACACAAAAGTCAAAACACAAGAGTGATGCCGATCGTTCATGTCTTAATGGTCTTCTAATGATGGTGGAAAATCGATATATCACAGAGCGGTTGGGGAGAAGGGGGAAGAGAGACAGGGAAGTGGAGGGAGGGTTTAGTGACTCGAGACGTAAAACTTCATTCACGATACAAGGGCTTTGTGCCTATGCAAAAAATGTGACAATGAACTCCGTCAGACAGAAAACTTTCCTGGTATTCAGTATTCTAAAGCAAATGCGAATCCCCTAGTGTTCTGTAGAATCTCTTACAATCATTTCTACCTCCTTTTTCTCTTTTCACTTTTTTTCTCATTCTTTGCTTTTCTTTAAATTTTTTTCTTCCACTCATTATTTCCAGATTCTAAGCTGTTCCTTTTTCTCGTCTTTTGGCTTTTCTTTTGAAGACTCTGAAGCATTTATTCTTTTCAGGTCTGCTCAGGACATTTTTTTTAACTTTTACTTGCATTGATGCTTCTCACGCACTAGTCGGTTCCTTATCTGGTCATCATCACCATTATCGTCACTATTATTGGCATCGTGTCATCTTATTCTTATATTCTGCTATTGTGTCGCCCAGTTTACTAGGATCGGATAATCCAACCTGTTTTTTTTTAGACGATGCCACCCTTAGCAGGTACAGCCGCCTGAAAACAGGCGGATTGTGCTGGCATTCGGAACATAATAGGCGCTCTTATGAGCATCACAGTGACGGTGAGGTCCAGAATGTCATTAAAGAGCTTTAATCGAGAGTCGGCTGGACTGTTTGTAGCGTATATAAAGCTGGTCCCACGAGGAGCGAAAGCTTACTGCGCTCCTCCTCCCCTCACCCTCCTTCCCACCAACAAAAAAGTTGCCGAAGGCTGAATCGGATAGAAGGATACACATTGACACACGGAGAAACAGAAACATGAATGCGCGCAAGCGCGCGAGTTTGGACCCACGCACGCACACGCTGACGTTCAAAATACATGCATCCATGTAGGCACGCCGCAAACACCATATATAATACATATGCACATACACGTACACGTACACACGTAAAAAATGCACATGTACATGGACATGAACTTACACGTGGACATGAACTTACACACGGACATGAACTTACACATGGACCTGAACTTACACATGGACATGAACTTACACACGGACATGAACTTACACACGGACATGAACTTACACACGGAGATGCACTACACTTACACACGGACATGAACTTACACATGGAGATGAACTCACACATGGAGATGCACTTACACATGGACATGAACTTACACAAGAACATGACCGCAAACGCACTGGTTAAAGAATATGCATACCCTGATCTCTATGTCACGAAGTGCGTGGGACAGTCACAGCTGCTACGAATGATGATGGAAGTAGAGTTTGAAAACGAAAATGTAAGGGGCTTCTCCTTTTCTGCACGCATACATCTGCCCATTTAATGTCAACTGTCAAGCCACTGTGTCGCTTGAATGGAATAGTTGAGGTGTAGATGCAAGAGCATTCAAGACCCCCGCCAAGGTAACTCTTAACATCTCGGCCAGAGTAGTACCCCCTGGTGCGTGATGAGATTAGGCGAAGTCCTACTGCACCTAGTTCCACTAATGATTATAACACCCGCTTAAGAAACAGGTAACCTCGATAGCTCAGAGGTCTTGAAAACGCGACCTCATCCGTCGACATAATGGGAATGTTGTTTAGTCATACGCAAGTTCATTATTTATGCCCTGCACAACCTACAGCTAAAACTGGACGTCTTTAGAGTTTCAAGGCAGCCATTTTTTGCACATGCACTGAGTTGTTTATAATGCAAAACCAGTGACAAGAACGCTTGCATCCGGGTTCACTATGAGGACTAAACATGTGAGTGACTAACGTTCACAGCATGTTTTTTAATTGTGGGTAGGGGTACGTAGGATTATTATTTCATTGTTTCAAACTGTTTTTTGGTGGGGCGCTTTGAAAAAATTGTCTTAAATACCTAAAGTATAGAATAAGAGAAGATTTGCAAGCGAACACTCTTTATGGAGATGTTAGTAAAAACAGCTGAAATAAACACTTTCAGAAACAAAACAGCAGTTGATTATCCACTCCCCCCCCCCAAAAAAAAAACCCTCTACAGTCTAGTTTCAGTTACTTACACAGACCTCCGCTCTTATAAAGACCCCAAATTTTAGCGCATGATAAAGCCGACTGCTCCAGTGCTTGTGCAGAAAAGGTGGCAGAGTTGAAACTCAAAACAGATTCACGTCCTTGTGACACCAACAAAGAAGATGTTTATTATGTGAAGGTCTGTCGGTCGACTAAGATTCCACTCGAGATACTTTTTCAAACAGTACCGTCTATTTGGCTATCAGCGCGTTTTGTTTTCATGACCGATGGTCCACGGGTCTTTTTGTATTATTCTACCTAGAGGATATGTTGCCTCCAGTCCTTCGCGCTCGATTAAGAAATGTCAAACCGACATTACCTCACCTGTGTTTTACCTTACGCGTAAACTGATGGATTGCCGAGGGTTTTTCCCCCTCTCTCTTCTGTCCCATTAGAGGACGATGACACTGTAGTTGCTGACGAAACGTTAGTTTTTTTCATTTTAATAATCTGAATAAGCACTCATGACCTCTGACCTGGTAATACAAGTGATATAGGTGATAGTGGTATTCTCCTTTAATGTGTTTCTACAATTTTAAGAGGGGGGGGGGAGCGATTTCTGCAATGATCACAATGGCGTAAGCTGTCGATCATCCCAACTTGTGGCCAGTGTTCACCTGTAATGTCTCTATGCAGTAGCATGTTCTGAGCATCAGTAGCATCAAGCGTTGTGTGTATTGATTGCTGTTGCCTTAAACCATGTTTTAAAGGGGGATAATCTCTTAGTCTGTGATACAGAACCGAAGTGAATGGTTATTGAAAAGTGTATCCTTATGTTCAAAAGTAGCGTTCGTACGGACGTTTGAAAGTCCCTTGCACGCACGCACGCACGCACGCACGCACGCACGCACGCCGTGTTACGCCATCGCAACGAAACTCAAAAGTTGGGGGGGGGTGCCCTATTGGCGGTCACCTTGTTCAAGGAGTGACGTCATGGTCTTGACCTCTTGACCTTTGCGACTCGGTGACGATCGCGATGGGTGAGCAACTGTGGCTTGTAAAAAAAATCAAAGATCAGTCTGGAGACTGACCGTTTTGTTTTGACAAAACCAACGCATCCTCAATTTGTTCTGCATCCGCACCAATGCATTTATTCTTCAGAGTCAGAATATCTCGTACAGTCATCGGCACGTAATGCTTCGGGCTTAAGCTTACCTGTCTAACCTTCAACAGAACCAAGATTTTTTCTTTGCTTTGTGCGCGTGGGGTTTTGTTTCTATCGCTTAGTTTCGGTAGCGTATTACGGGTGTATTGACAATCGTCTCGTCCATCCGCATCAGGCATTCAGTGTCACTTCTCTCTCGTTTCATAACCTGGCCGTCGACTGCATTCTGTTTGTGTACACTTGTTGTCACATTGTTGGCAGGTTTCACTGTATTTGCCCAGAGAACCATGGGAACTGAAGACCCGCACACAACGAAAAGAAGTCGTTCCAAAGGCTTGTGTCCACAGATAAAACATTAAGCCCTGGACACAAAGGCTATCAGGTATTGCCTGTGGCAGTCTGTAGCTAGTATTTAATTTTTATGTTTTTAGTTCTTTATTCTCGTACCACTATGCTTCCTTTTTTGGACTTTTTTGTCCACGTTTGGAATCAAGCCTCATCAGGCAAGACCTCGCTGTGCTCCTTCCCTCCCTCCCTCCCCCTCCTGTCTTCCCATTTTTTTTCTCTATCTCTATTCCCTCCGCTTTTTTTTCTCGTGTGGTCTTTCAGACCCAAATCAATTTTCATCTCTTTCCGATTTCCATTTGGATGCATTTTCCTTTCTGTTTGCGAAATCCCGTCCTTTCTTGTTCAGCTCTAGCTGGCTTATTGTCTGGGCTCTTTTGTTTTCCTTCTAATTTTGTCTGGCGTGCCAAAGACGTATTGTGGCCGTCTGATGCAGTGTGTGTAACCATTGTGAGCCATTAGAGGCTGGACAAAGACTGCACAATATCTCCCCAGCGCTTTCTTTGTCCTTGGCTTTAGAAAACCCTACCGCCACTACCCCGTTTCTGCAGAGCTACCAATAAAATGTAGCGGGCATGCCAAACTCAAGGGAAAGAACCCCACACTCACAAAAACAACAAAATAAAAAAAAGGGGGAAAAATAGAAAAAAGAGTTTGAAAAGGGTTAACGCGTGCGGTGAGCAATCAACGGGGAATGTGTTAACGAGTTCGCATGTTGCCTCAGCCGCCACCGATTTCACCTACCAGATCGAATTCTCTCCCCTGCAGGCGCAGGTCGCCCCTGTTTGCCTTACGTCCGAGCAGCGGCAAAAGGGAGACAATAAGATCGCTACAAATTATTTGTCCAGCAACAATCGCCAGTCCGGGTGGATTTCTATCGCGCATTGTATTTATTCGTTTCCAACCATTATGCGCTGCTTCCATACGCTGATGGGCTAACGTCACACAGGCCCTCCGGCGGTAAAGACAAACTACACCCCGGCGATAACCCTGCGCCTGGAGGGAACTGAGAGCCCGAGAGTATACAGGCAAGAGGACTTCGCACAGACACTTGCCAATGATAACACAACGGCCAGATGAAACATGTATATTCATTTAGTCCCACAATGTCGCCTATTAGCGAGGGTTTCACAGACGCTGTTTCTTCGCCAGCAGCAACAAACAGCCAAGAAAACTTCACGAGAATCATTTTCCATGCTGCTGCTGTCTCGTGTCGATGTCTTTTCTTGTCCACAGGCTTCTGCTCTCCTTTGACGTCAAAGTTTTCTTGTTCTTTTTTTCATAGTTGCCCTACTTGCAACAGCACAGTAGGCACTGGAAAAAAATTTGCCCGCAGCTTTATCCTATCACGAATTTTGTGTTTTTCTCTCCAGAGGCGGCCATTTTGTTTCAGCGTACCTTCTCACACTGCTTTTCTTTGGCCAGGCTGTATCGTCTTCGACAATGGGTCACATGACCAACACACGCTGTCCCTTTTTTAGCTCTGAGCTCCCTTAACCCCCTCCAGCCTCTATACACACACCTCAAAATACACACACCCTCCTGGCTTTTCACCCCGTCCCGAAGCCGAAATGAATTTGCAAAAGCAAGGGCTTGAATGGTACTAATTCAGTGTGTTTCTTTGAGCCGGGCACGATAATTTAGTGCAACAAGCCCCCCATAATACCGCCATAATGGCGCGGACTGGAGGAGGAAGGCTGCCATTCGGACCGGACAATGGGGCTAAGTGTGGCCGCTGAAAGCGCACCAGGATTGCCTCAAAGCGCCGCCTTTGTGTGTGACATAATGGGAGAAACAGAACAAATACCGCGCATTCACCTGACATCGACAGATAGTCAGCGTCCTTTGTGCCCGCCCGTAATGAAATCAACACAACGGCTATTCACTCTGATTTCACAATTGTTCGCGAGAAAATTGAAAATCATTCCGTCTCATTCAAGCGCCCGTCCGAGCTTTTGCAAGCGCCTGAATAGCACGCACTCGGGCCGGGGCTGGCAAAGCTTTTCATAGCTGACTGCCTTCAAATGATGTATTTATTCCCTGTACATATTTTGCTCGCTTCAATAACTGCCGGGACCAACCCTGGCCTTTGTGGGCGCGATATAAAATCATACTTGGCCAGCTCTAAAGGCTGAAAAGCGCGCGCCGAAAACACACTGCCAGGTTGGAAAATAGACTTCTTTTGCCGCTTTATTGGGCGAACAAAAATGTTTTGCCACGTAATGGATATGTTAGATTATGGCGCTGTCATCCGCTACTCCTTTCACTGCAGCCACCCCGCGCCCTCGACGTCACATCCGACACCCCTTGCGCATGCGCAAAGCGGCAAAGGTGAGCGTCCAAGGCAGAGGAAATCGTGAAAGTAATTTTGTTGTTAACGATGAACTGGTTGTTCCTTTGGCGAGGTAACTGAATGCGAGACAAAACCTTTCGGGTGTTACCGCAAGGAATGACGTTCATTCTAGCTACGATGGACTATACACGCTACTCCTCGACAAGAGGAAGGATTATGGGAAAATGACATCATACTTGGTGAACTCAGGTTTATGTCATATCAGTACTCCTGTGTCTGAACATGCCTGTACCAGGAAGGGACGCACAGAAACTTAACAGTATACTTGATGACCTTGGCTGTGATAACTTTAAAAAAAATTCCAGCGTGTCTGCGATGAGTGCAGATGCACGTGAAAGAGTAGGTGGATCGATATCCCTGCCAGATTGGCAACATGTAAGTCTCAAACGACGGGACTTACTCAAAAGAATGTATTATTTATTTTTTTAAACCCGAAGAAATACAGCTTGTCTAACCGCCTGAAGCAAATCTTTCGTTTGAGGTGAAGATTTCTTTCCACTTCCTGTCCTCAATCCCGTTCTCCAACATCTTTCCACAGAGAACGTTGCGGGGAGGGGGGGGACTTTCTCCGCACAAAAGCGTTCAATTCGGTTCTGAGTTCTGACAACATTAAAGAAAACGTAAAATGCAAATACAAGCAGGACTACAAAACGCTTGACGTGTGTAAACAAAACTGTTGTCGTGTACTTACGAGCTGCTGATGGTTTCTATGAGGAACAAAGCAATTTTAACAGTCCGGTTTTAGTCAAATAGGAGCCCAGCATGTTGATGCGCACGCAGACGAAAAATCCCGGAAGTATGACGTAACTCGTAGAATGAGCGGGAGCGGCATAGTGTGTTAGGTGAAAAAAACGACCACGCCACAGTGCAAAACATGCGGACGTTTTCACAATCAGGACATGGCGAACCATGGTACACCACTGATCCAGTCATCAGATGCCGACAGACCTAGTCTTTGTTTGTTTGTTTGTTTGATTATTTGAGTGTTTGTTCTTCCCAATTGTAGTGTTGGACGTCCCGAAATCGCACAACGGGCGAAGTTAGTTCCAGATGAAGAAAAGTTGCTGCACCATGACACAGGAAGAGAAAGGATTCGCCAAACTCGCACCAGCAGTTTCGCTGTGGCTGCTGTGACTTTCAGAAGCGGGCCCGAGGAAAGCGACTGGCAACGGATGTCGTCGCCCGCGTGTTTAATTGCGGAGGGAGGAAGCTGTCACGGCGAGAAGGAAGTGACGTGGTGATGACAGCGGCGCGCGCAACTTGTACCTTGGGAACGAGCGTGTAGCGCCGTGCCTGCCTGCCTACAAGCCTATATCGAACACAAACGCTCGCGAACGCATGCACCCACGCTCTCTCATTCTCTTTCTTTCTCTCTCTTTCCCTCTCAAGCATAAGTCAGTAAAGAGGCTGCGAACGCGTTGTGGAGAACATGCAACACATGTACCTGTACTACATACATACAGAAGGTGCAGATTGGCCCTATGGTGTGTCCTTTCGGAAGAAATTAAATGCCACCAGGCGTCAGGCCTCGTCAGTAGTGCTCTGTCGTTTAAACAGCAACTATGTGAGAGGTTTTTCGGGAAAATTTGTAAGTTGGAAAACGCATCTCTCTGCGTGTTGCCGAGAACAGTGTTCCGCGCACACTGCCCTGTGTCAAAACGTTTTTTGATTGTTTGTTTTTTTACAGGAGAGTGAAGTGAAGAATTAGATTCAAATGGATAGCGCCCCTGGCGGCAAGCCTGAGGTTTTCTACATACACTGGTGATAAATTTTATCGAGCCACCACTGTGATTCAGCTGTATATTCGCGAACACAAGAAAGCACACGACCAAATGTGCGTGAGCACGCTGTCATCCACCCATATACACTCCCAAGCACGCACGGACGTACACATACACAACCCTTTTTTATATATTTTTCTTTGATATCATTCCAATTCCACTACACTAAATTGAGGGTTTTCTTGATATGGCATATGGTGTGTCCATCGGAGCGATAGATCCCTACACACCATGTGCGTTCCGGCTGGGCTGCAAAGGTTTGAACTGCCAGGCGAAACTTAGATACCATGCCTCTACAGCGGGCGCAACATGTGAGGGCCAAGTGTGCAGGTCAGGTGGGCGTCTTTCCGCCAATCAAAGAAACTCAATGTGTCGACACTTTTTCTCCACCACGTGACAGCCACATTTGCCTGAACACCACCAGCAGGTCTGTTTGTGTCTCTTGCGTGAAAACTCCATTCAAATGTCCTTGCTGTCGCTTTCTCTCTCAATATTCAGTTTATTTTCTCGGACGATCAAATGTTTTCTGCCCACAAAACCTCTTTGATGGCCGCGCTGTGACATTTAATTCCACATTCATCTCAGCTTGTAAAATCTGTAAGTGCGCACACAAGGGGAAGTCACTGTAGGAACCCAACACTTCTTCACATGCGAAATATATTCTCTATGAAACTTTTGATAACGTACTATATCCCTGCCTGCAGTCGTCTTTTCTGAAAGGACGTTTCAGTATAAAATTCACAAATGCTGTTTCTATTTCAAATCAACACGGGCGGTAATTCGTTTAATTCACTTAAATATTAGCAAACGCTTGCTTCCTTTATTATCTCTGTCTCTGTCTGTCTCTCTGCCTGCCTGCCTGCCTGCCTACTTGTCCGACTCTCTCTACGAAAGCTTTCGATTTATTTGATATTTTTGCAGCGACCAGCAACAGCTTGTTATCACAAAAAAACCAACAAAAGTTACCGAGAGCAGATAAAAGTTAATATTACATTTGCTGTGTATAACATAACATATATGTTATATCTATAAATTTGTTATATATTACACATTTATTTAAATGCAATGAATTAATTTTAAAAGTGCTGGGGAATTTAAACATACGAATTCACCTGTAATGCTAGATGCTTTTGGTTCTTGGTATCCTACCTTCGTTACCTGGGGAAAATTCCAATTTCCAGCAGGATTTCCGGACAGGTGGAACTGTGCCTAATTAAAGACCTTTTTCTTGCGTAACCTGTAACCTCTGCTCGATCTTACTGTTTTTGCTTTTTTATTTAAAAAAAGGAGAGAGAAGTTGCTGTGCTTAAAATGTGCATCCAGATCTTTCTCTTTTTTTTTAAAACTTCTCTTTAACTAAAATCTGTCGTGTGTATAGATGCTTGTCTGTGTCCACATGGCTCACACTTGCCACATCAAAGTTTTGCCATTCCGCATAACGAGATTATTCAAACCCCCGCAAGAAACTGCCACGTGTGCCGTACAAAGGTCTTCAAAAAGGAAGAAAGGAAACAAGTCCCTCCTAGGGCTCGTGTTCGTCACGTGACGCTGCGGCATCTCGAGGCCGGAGAGTGCTCCGCCCTTGGCCAAACAACGCCCTGCCCGGAAGCTAGTAAGTGCGTGAACACCCCGGAAAAATTGAACACGGCTCACTTCGAATGTGCGTCCTGCATACTTTGCCGAACCTAGTCGTGTAGATCAATAAAGGTTTGGCGAAATAGAAAACACAATTGTTCGATTAAGAAAGGCTTTGTGGCAACCTTTAAAAGACGGGAGGTCTACAGTTTGTGTTTTTCTTGCCTTAGCTGCACATATAAGACGACAAGACACAAGCCCTGCCATGTCCTCGAAGTTGTTCAAGATATCGGAACATTTCTGTTCGTTTATTTCTTTTTACGGATGCTAAACAGCCAGGACTGCTGCTGAAGACGCCAGAATATCAATATTTTTTTCCGATCACCAGTTGAGAAGCTGACGACTGCAAAATGAATGCATTCCAAGTTCGGCGAGTTATGACTGACTTCTGATGAGTGTAGGGGTTACAATGCTCCCACACTTTGAAGGATCTTGTGGTCAGCATGATTGGAGGGTTAGTGGCTACCTAGGATCCCTGAACTATTACCTAGATTTGGTCTGAAGAAAGCATGGGACAAATGTTTCTCGACATACATCATTTCACAGCCTCCGAGTTGAAAACAATACGTTGCTGTGTATTCTGACCACACCCCGTTGGAACCGATGCGAATACCACGTGCAGTCACAGAGCAAACACAGGCCAAAGTTTCGTATGCCGACGACCAGGCTAAAGGTGGCGCAGTCTGGCACACGCGATAGAGGTCCAATCTCTGTCACATGATTCTTGCATTCCTAGTGCAGTACATGTATTTACCATCCCAACAAACAACAGGGCTGTCCAGCTGGCAGTTCAATAAATAAATTAATTAATTAAACTGGTTTTTTCACCCATCTGCACGTCTGAGTGTCTGCTGCCTGCCTGCTTGCCTGTCTGTCTGTCTGTCTGCCTGTTTCGTGTCCGTCCGTCTCCTCTCAACATCCTGCCCACGCCCCACAGGAAGCCCGGAACATCAATCATGACGTTGTTGGCAGCGATGACATCACCGCGAGCTTTTTCTGCACGTGCTGACGGACGCACGTCATCGGCGCGAGACGCTCGCGTGGAAGTAACGCCTTCTGTCGTCACCGGCCCGCGGCCAAAGAGCCGACGGACTGGGAAGTGGAGCCTGGTCTGGTCTGACGTCACTCAGTGATGTCTGTCACGACGACCATGACACGACAACAGTCTCGGCGTGGTTTGCAACACGTGTCGATGTTTACAAAGGCGGCACTCTGTCATCGTTCTCCGAGGAACAGGCGAGAATGTTTTGTTTTCTGCTGTAGTGCTCTTACTGTAGATCTCGTTAGAAAAATAAAACTGAGTGCCATTTTCCGTTTCTGTCTTGAGTGTGTTGTGGAAATCGTAAAAGAAAAGACTGCGTTTTCATATTTCTGTATCCGGTTTCCTTTGTGTCAGTTAAAAATGTCTATTCCGATTCTGTAACATTAGTGTAATATTAATGTAATGTGTAACAATTTAATCTCGTTCTTGTGGTTGTAATTAATTTTCGATCAGCTACTAAATGAATGTATTATTTATGTCTGGTCGGAAAAAGATCGAATACCCGTAAGATAGAACTTTGCCGATTTCAAGCAAAGCTTGTTCAGGTGGTAATCCCTAGAAGAATCAGGCCCAATTCGTAATGGAAAGTGTGGGAGTTTTTCTGTACTAGAGAAATTAACTGTATCCCCAGTCTGGGCTAGCTTGCATGAGCGTTCGTAGCTGCTCTTTCGGTAATTAGTGGTCGCAAAGCCCATATGCCCTGTGTACTTTATGTGCACCTTTAAGAATAAACAGGAGTTAAAAACGCTAATGCAAGCTAGCCCCAGTTCATAAGACCAAGGATGGAAGTGGAATGAAAAACCATAACGAATGCACCCAATGAAATCACAGATAAAACTCATTTAAATAAATTATAAACATATCAAGAAAACGTGAAATGGTTCGTCGTACACAGTTATCTGTGTGTGGTCGAAATCTGCAGAGAAGCTTAATCCTCCAGCAAATATTAATTAACGTTCTATGGCACAGCTCTGTGCGTCTGACAACCACGTGACCAACCCCCGCCAATCAAACAGCGCGCGCGGGTAGAAGGCCCAGGTCTTTCTACCTGTCTCGCTTAACTCTGTGTCGTAAATAACGAATTTAAGCCGGTGCCATACGTAAACACAAACCGATCGTCTGCAAACAGAACTGATCTTACAAACACCTCAGCACTGCTCTAGCTGGTTCATGGCTGTGGTCTTGTTAAAAGGAAATTAATCCTTCTAGCCGTCTTGCAGCCGCGCTAACTACTTTCCCCTACCCCTGCACGTGCAATGAGTAAAAAATGCAGAAAGCACCGAATGGAAAGGGGTGTGGGGCGCATGCCATCCTCATAGAAGTCGTGAACGGACGGGGAGGAAAACCGGAGGATGAAAGGAGTGTCGAGGAGGGGGGAACAGGGGCTTCCTTTCGTTCTCTTTTCAAAGTTTTTTAAAAGCCCATCGCATGTCAATTGAACAGAAAATCGTTCTTACAAAGGGGCCAGAATTTATCCGCCCTCGTCGACGCGACCCTCCCGTTGGTTTTGCCTCCCAAGGGGGGGCCTCGCGGCTCCCGGGAGGTGGGGGTCGTGAGAGGACGATGCTCGGGAAAAGCCATCATGGGAGGAAAGCTATCCTCCTCAGAGCGCTGGGAAGAATTCAGCCGGCGAAGTCGCGAGCAGGGTTTTGATAGAAAATTAGTCTAGTTTCTCGCCTTCTCGTCTTTTTTCCCCTTCTTTTTGTTGTTCTCCCTCCGTCTTCCTTTGCTGCGCGTCTCTGCTGCTTCTCCGATGACGGACACGGCAGCTGCGGCCAGTTGCTGCATGGCTGCCACCAAACAATGTCCCCTCCTGCTTCTTCACCTCGGAAAATTCGCTCGGCGCTCATTTTCTTTATCTATCAATCCCCTGTATATTAATTTCTTTTGCCACCTCTCCACCTTTCCCTTTGTAGCGCTTTCACATTTTCTGACCCTTTTGTGACGTGGTCGGGGCTTGTCTTTCTGTCTTACTTCATCTCTCGCTCTCCTTCTCTAATTTGTTCTCAAAATGTGAGTTCTTTTTAAGCTGATTGTGACCAAATCCCTTCTTTACGGGTTCATTGTTGTTTTATCGTGTGTGTGTGTGGTGTGGTGTGTGTGTGGGGGGGGGGGGGAGTAAGACATTTATTAACGTTTCTTATCACCATCAACTGTCATCACCAATATACGCCCCCTCTCCCTATTCAACACGACCCTTCCCGAACACCCCAGAACCTTCACCCCCAATCCACCCACTACCCCCTCCCCCACCCCCCGAAAAACGAGGAGACCAGCAGGTCCCTTGCGCAATCTGGTATTCACTTCTGACTGAATTATTTCACATGTTTTTACTTGTGTGTGTGTGTGTGTTGGTTGGCGGGGGGGGGGGGTACACTTTTTACCGCATTGTTCAGTCTTTCCACTCATTCCCCCCAGAGAAAGTCGTACGGCTGTCACACAGATGCGAAGTGCTACCTCCATTGATTGCAGGTAGACTAATTACATCCTTTCAGGTCCGGTGAAAAGGTGCTATCTCGCGCGTGGCGCGATCTCTGGATTTTCTCACATGCTGGATTGGACTCCTGGGTTCTATTTTGAACGGTGCTAGACTCGTCGGCGTGATAAAAAGAGACCCCAGGTGCGGGTAGACTATATGTAGAAAAATAAAACCAGCACACGTTCCGAACTTGTCAGATCATCCTTTTCTGTTGGCAAGCACGACTGTGTAGCCTTTAATTAACGAAGCGTTGCCTGATGCCAAGTTGTGTACGTTTGGAGCAGTCTGGCGTCTTGGACCATCGCGACTGTCTCAATCTGGGTTCAGACTTCTTTCACGAGTTTAATCCAGATTTGCTGGCGGCGGACCGAGCCAGTAGTTTTGTTGGGGGCGGGTGGAGGATCTGTGAATCTTAGTTTCGATCTTTGTGTCGCGTGTGGAAGGTTTTCAGAAGTAATACAGTTCTGACGTCATAACATACCACGTGTTCTTGATGTATGCAGTATATAATGCATTAGAAAACTACGTGTTACACATATGTGCAAGATATGCAACCATTACAAAATAGAGGTCGCCGCAGCTATTGGAGTCGATCCTAGCTTACAATAAGAATTTCGTTGGGCAGTTTCGTGGAAATTTTGTTCAGTGTTAAGTATAGACCCGGGAGCTCCTATCAAATTTAAAGTTCAACAAGAATTACGATTTCTTTAGTTGACGTTTTACAAATTATTCAGTCGTGTAAGCGTGAAAAAATGATTGGGAAGTTATTCGTTTTCTTCTAAACTGCTGGGGTTTTTTTTAAATTGCTGGCCATGATGCTAACAAATTTAAGTCATTCCTATGTGATTTGACATTATTTTATGAGTTTCCGCGTAAGCAAGTTTGAAAGGTCGAACTGGCATGCACAACGTCTTGTTTTGTGTGGTCCTCTGCGCGCCGTGAATAAATCTTGCCATTGCCTTTGGCCAGGATACAAACCGAAGCATATTGGGCTGCACCACGGAGTTCTTAAAATCACCTCCTTCACGCGCACACGGCCGCACGCTCGCACACACGTGCGCTGCTCAGACGTCCTGCGGACTTAATCCCAGCAGCAGTCTAAAGTTATTCTTCGCGGAAATGAATCAGTCAAGCGGTGAAGATGAAGAAAGACGAGGTGGTTGGAGGTGTCGATGGGGCATAAAGCCGACGGTGGGTAGCGACAACCTACCCTTTAACTGCCGGGACCTCTTCACTTCTGCCTGGTTTGTTTCTGTCTTCTGAGCTGAATCGGCTGGTTGACAGACGCGCGGAGTTTTCGTGTTAGCCCCATTGTGTCTCTTTTATGGCGGGCGAGGGCCCCAACGCTCCTTTTCACGTAATTAATGCCTCCCTTGGGGCGACAACAAAAAGTCCGTGGGTATGGGGGAAATCAACTCGCCCTTCGAACCGACAATGGACGCTCGCTGGCCTGCCCACCTGCAAGAATAACACCCCACGCACACGCGCACACACGCACGCCCACGCAATCGCACAAACCTCTCTTGAACGCATGTGCACACATACCGAAACAAGCGCGATACAAACGGGCACACCCACACTATCTTGTCAGTTTGAATATATCGCTTTTACAAACCGTCAAAGATCATACGGTACGTGAGACACCCAGGTCACAGACGTTTCTTTGAATTTGACTAAGCGAATGTGCGCCCTACTTTGGGGAACTGACTTTGCAAAAA
>SMGT01011597.1:193102-212260 GCA_004794575.1 Lanistes nyassanus
GGTTGGTTGGTTGGTTGGTTGGTTGGTTGGTTGGTTGGTTGGTTGGTTGGTTGGTTGGTTGGTTGGTTGGTTGGTTGGTTGGTTGGTTGGTTGGTTGGTTGGTTGGTTGCAGCAACAAAGACAACAGTTATTTCTTGAAAAGTTATTCGACATTGGAGTGCAGGAGATATTGAAGTTCCCCGTTCTCAAACCCCAAATGATTATTTGAATAGAAATGCCAGGACTGTAATATGCGTAAACTATAATTATTTGTATATTTCATGCATTTCCAACCATATGACAATTCTTTGGCTGTGTGCCATCCAAACTCAGCAAAGTACAGGTGTCGGTTGACAATGCACACAGCTGTTGTAATTCTTCACATTCGAGTTACACCTGAAAGGTATGGTTTGAATGACATGCTCTTGGGGGGGGGGGGAGGCTGGCTTATTGTGCCTTTTTTTCAAACTGGGGACGTAGACATCTATGCAGATAATTATAACGGGAGACATACGTGCAGGAAGGTCTGTAGACGGACGAACGGAAGGACGGACAGACAGACAGGTTTGCATGAAGCCAAAGAAATATACATATACATAACTTTGCTTGATATTCATTTGTGAAACGGGACTGTAGTGACTTTTCATCATGACATCCGTCTATAACCGATTCCCGATCTTTCATTAGAACCGTAAAAGAAAAATACAGGCCGTTCACCCATGGAAGTCAGTGCAGTTCGTGAGCTTGAAAAAATCCGTACACAGCCCAGTCAGTGCGTCAGTCAGTACATTCATTCACTGACACTCTTTTTCAGTCGAATAGAAAAGAAACAAAAATAGCGCTCAGATCCAATCAGTCGAGACATAGACAAGTATTTGCCATTCACATTGTAAACAATGTTGTCGGGCGCATGCGCACTCAGCGTCAACGACGCTGGCTAGGGGTGCTCAGCCAGCACGGAATTGATTGAGAAACAAAGCACGAAAGGCGCGCCAACGCTTTACACGTGCAAACAAAAGAAAACCGCTGACACAAACGATATACTTTGACGCCTGCCAAAGAGCCACGTCCCCTGCAGGTTTATTTATTTGTTTACTTTGGGAAAAAGCCGGCATATGCTTGTGGGCTGAAAAAAGACGCGCCGTGACGTTAATATCGTTCAGTTCACATAAGAGTCTGCTTGAGATTTGTTTTTCACAACACTCGCTTGCGCCAGCAAGCATGGGTACCTCAACAAAACGCTGGGATGGGTAGAGTGGCGGGGCTTGGGGGTGGGGGTGAGGGTGAGGGCAGGTGTTAACCCTGCAAGAAAAAATAATCCTCTTCTGGTGAGCTTTAGATAAAATACCAGTTGTGTGTGAATTATGTTTTTGGTGACTCCTTGAATACGTTATCGCCAGTTTGATCACTCACTACAAGGAAGGGCTAAATGTCAGGTTTAGTATCAGACACTGAGGTTAGATTTTTTTAAATACCTTCCTTTACCGACAACCGACTACGAGAAACAGCTGACTATATCAGGCTGAGGATCAGACACTTGAGAGTTTTTTCCCCCTAAACTTTTTGTCCTCCCTTTCGGGACGTTCCCTTTCTGTTTCCATTTCTCTCACCCAGATCGTGAATCTGTCTTGTACCCTAACTACAAATTGGTTTGCACACAGTTCAGTTTTAAAAACTGCACGACTATTATTCACAAAGCGTTCATCTCTTCAAATCTGTGGGCACGAGGGAAAATAGCATACACTGTGTCGAAACCCATGAAGTGATGAAGACACAAAGAACAAGATAAAGTTGTGACGCTTTGGTAACATGCCTTTTTCACCAATCGATGTTGCTTATGTTAGTTATTACTGTTATTGTCGCTCGTCAACTTTGATAAAATATCTACATAATGAAATAACAATGTAATTGGTGATGACGGATTTTTTAAATGCATTTTTAAAAAAAACTTTATTAGGAATTACTAATGTATCTCTGTGCGAGATAGAGGGAAGGTGTGTGTGGGTGTCTGCTGAATGGACAGCTTTTATGCGAAGGGTAAATGAAGGGTAAATGAAGGGTAAATGAAGGGTAAATGAAGCATGAAGCATCTAAGTGAGGTTTGGGTGTTCAGAACGGGGCTGTATGGCAAGTGAAGTTTTTAAGTTGATGTAAGGTAGAACACTACCTGGACCCGTCTGTGTATATAAATGAGCAGATGAGAGTATCATTTCAATTTGAAGTGATGTCATTTTCTAGCATTGCCGCAGAACTTTATTTATGGATACACTAACACTCAACTATTAAAGATAAACAGCAGTTGTAATATTTTTTTCCTATGGGAAATTTAGCCAGGTGCCTCTCAAACCTTTTTTTTACTTTGTCTGCCAGAAGGTACTTAATTTACACGAATGATTCTTTTATTGCTTGTTCGAGGAATTAACGCGAAGGCTATCTCGTGACAACTATTGTTAGCACAGAAAATTAATCAGCTACTGGTTTGGTTGGTTGTATAAGGCATTAGTCTGCTCCCCTCACACTGTGCCACCCTGATTACTAAGCTGGCCAGGCGAAAGCTTGTGATATCTGATATGAAAAAAAAAACAAGATATAAATGCATCATCCTGCATCTAAAGTTTCAAAGAAGTGTCTAAATTTTTCCTACTCAGTGTTTCCTAGTTCCAGCTGAGTCAAAAAGAAGAAGGCAAAAGAATGTGTGTCTGTGTATGTCTGTGTGTGTGTTTGTGTGTGTGTGTGTGTTGGGGGGGAACAAAAACCAATAACAACAAAAGCAGTATTCTGAAGACCAGTAAGGTTTACTTATTATTAATTATAAAACATTCTTCATAAAACTGTAAGTATTGTTTAAATATTATTCAAAGACTATGAAAGGTCAAGTGAGAATAGAAAAGTAGTTCAGCCTCCTCCAGGGAAAAAATTATTTAATGAAACACCTGTATGGATATTGTACAATATGCACATGCAAATAATCTCAGAATAAATAATAATGGTACAATTAAAATCACAAACATGAAATAACAAAAGGTAGTTTGTATAAAGTTTTACAAATCACACAGACAGGGCCAAACGGAAGGTTGGGAAGAAATTGCAAGAAGACATTTTCTCTGCGCTAGACAGGTTAGTGCCAAGTTATTTTTCCCACCCCCTTCGCCCCAACATCTACCGTCTGTGTTTGTCTGATGCGTGATTCGTGGTGTGTGGATAGCCCACGCTAGTTGTTAAAAATAATCCTATCAGCATTAATGACCATAATGATGTGGATTAGTTTTCGTAAGTGTGATAGCAGTCACTGGTTAGTAGAGAGCAAGAAGTTTTGTTTGTTGTTTGTTTGTTTGTTTGTTGTTTGACTGACTGACTGACTGACTGACTGACTGACTGACTGACTGACTGACTGACTGACTGACTGACTGACTGACTGACTGACTGACTGACTGACTGACTGACTGACTGACTGACTAGGAAATGTCAATCTTGACAGTGAAACAGCAGCATTTTTAATGGTATGACAGTAGTTATTAAAGTACTTCAGTGTGTTTATGGTCAAAATAGGTCTACACACTGGGGAGAATTAATGTGAAAACCTAACATTTCATTTAGCAGATCATCAAAAGCACAACACAAAAGAAGAGGAAAACAAGGTTTTACTTCAATATTTTTGTCCGTATGCATTTTTTTCAGAACCATGTTAGAAACAGTCTAGAGACACTTCGTTCACTGTTGCTACGGATAGCTAAGGGACACCAGAGAAAACCACTGACTGTACAATACATGTGAGTAGTGCGCAACATCTTGTCTGCATACAGACCTCAGACTTGTTGACTTGTTGACAGATGATGTACATATCTGTTGACCTCACCAACATGTCTAGTATTATAGTTCTATCAACTGAAATATACGACCATTCCAATCTCAAAAATAATACTGTCTGAGAAATTGTTTTGAAGGCATGATGTGTAAGGATCGCATTTGTTTTATTACAGTGCCTTGTTCCCCCCCCCCTTTTTTTTTGTCAGCCTATACAATTATTTGAATGAAATAACACACCAGCATCCAACTAATTCTCGCATCCACATATAAGGAAACACCTGTTTACACGAAAATAATCCTGTTCCCAGTGTCTGCCTATTCGGTGTCGCGCTACACATGTACTGCTTATTGAGTTGTCAGTCAGTTCGATCATGCAACAACTGAGAATCTAACATGACATCAGGATGTATAATAACTTTTAGGCTTGTGTCAGGAAAATGGAGATATCCTGCTTGTCTGACTGTGAACTGGCTCTCTCATGATCGGACTATGATATCTTTGTGCTTCCTAAAACAGGAAAGTGATGGGGATAGCTGCAACTGTTATTTCTTCCAATGGCTTTGACACGAAAGGGGATCAAACCCTGGTTCTCTGATGCTGTTATTGTTATGATGTAGATTACAAGAAACCTCTGTACTTCTTTAGTAGAAACACTTGTAGATTAACCACATAGTCTGGGAACAAATAAGGAAAAACACACTAGCATTCTATGTTACAGTATCATTACCGCAGTGGCTTCAGATGGTAAAGCTGTAATAATTATATACACTGGTGCACACCAGAACACAAGATATAACTGGTCGTTTCTGGGCACCATGGGCTGTGGTGGTGGTTGGAGGGGAGGTAAGGAAAGTTTCGTGTTGAACTAAAGCTTTTACGTCTACAACCACAATTGGAGATGTTTTAGAAATAAAGATAACTCCAATTTCTCCCATAAAAGAAAAATATGGACTCAGATTGCCAGGGAAAGTGTATAGCTAACTAAGAATATACTATTTTGATAAAGTCACAAACACGCTGTTTGATAATGTCACAAACACACTATTTTGATAAAATCACAAACACACTGTTTTGATAAAGTCGCAAACACACTGCTCTGTCTTGTATGGGATCACGAAGGCAACATTTATTTTCTACAATTTTATTTCTATCACAATACATAGTCTCGGTTTAAAGCTGTGATAAAGATTCATTTGTGAGAAAGAAGTTCTAAACTGGATTCTGCTACCTCAGATAATCCAGCGAGCAGCATCATAAGCATTCACTGTTTTTGTTAATGACTACAGAAGACGTGTAAAGTGCTTGACATTTTTAGAAAAAATACACGCTACCTCATTGAAAACATATGAAAGCAACACAAAATCAGATGGATTTCTTTTTGGTCTAACTAGCTGTTGAAATAGTCTTCGTGGTGAAAATCTAAATCAGAACTCCTTCCACATCTTTGGGTGGGGGTGGGGGAGGGGGAGTTCGTGTGACGCAACGGCTAGTGCTTGACAAATCCATTCTGTAGCACACCTACTCCTGTAGACGCATCGCGTAATTAGAGAGCCACCTGCCTGCCTTACCTGTAGACTCGGAGCAAAGCGAGTTGAAAAAGAAGTCCACCCCTTGACCTTTTTAAAGTCGTGGTTCGTACTGCGACTGTACATGTCCTTTATGACGAAACGTGTTCATTTTGAATGCCGCTGCAGACCGGGGTGCTGTGCTCATTTTGACGTGCATGCTGTGTGCAAATTACAACAGCAACAACAAAGGCAGCAGCAAATAGAGATTTTTAATTGAAATGCATGACATGTGATGGATGCCGCTGATGGAAGGACGGAGAGAGCGAGATAAAAGGGGAAGGGAGGGAAAAGCAGAGCGGAAGGAGGGAGGAGGCGACAGAGGAAAGAAATGGACCCTAAAAGTGGAGAACGGTCGCTTTTTTAATTCCCGGAAAAGCGACATAATAAAAAAAAAAGAAAATGTTGTGAAGTCGAGGTCCGTCCTCCAGATGACTTGCATATCTGAAGATCCCTTGCATGTGATAGACAAGGGAGAGAGACTAGCTGGCTGCCCCTCATCTCTTGTCTACATGCGTCTACAATGTCTACTGGGGCTGCCTGCTGTGGGGACCCTGCCTGCAGATACGAGGCTAAGCGACTAACTATGGGATGGTGTAAGTCTGTCTGGCATCTCCCGTTGCACCGTCTACCCATAGCTTAATGAGACTGTTTGTTTAGACCAGCGTCCATTGTTACACGACACTGCTCGTAATCTCTACATTTTGTATTCCTGAAGTTAGACAATTAGACCAATGGACAGAACATAGACAAAGATGAATAAATGAATAAATGGATGTATGGATTTATTTATCTACGTGGAAAGACAGAAAAACAAACGGACGGACGGACGGACGGCCAGGAATACACAGGCAGGGGAAATTCGTTTATGTTAAATTAACTTATCTACCTCCACCAGTGCACGTTAAGTGTTTGACATTATCCATGACATTCAAAGAAAGTTGTGTTATACTCCAAAGAAAAGTGACAGCACGTCTGGAAGTTTTTTTATCAAAGAATTTCTCACCCACTTGCGAAAAGAGACTATTGAATGCTACCGTGTTGTCAAGTGTAAGCTAATTTCTTTAAGTAACGCTTTCTCCGGGCAAGAGTGTTTGCCCAGTTTTGGAGATACTGTCGTGACTGAATTTTCATCAGATTTTTCTCTCCCTCTTTTCCGTCTCTCTTCCCCTGCCAGACTTCGTCCCGAAGCAACCCCCTAACCCCCTTAGGGACAAACAATGACCCGAGTGTTTGTGTGAACGCGACAAGGCAAGACTAACCTTTGATTAGCTTCACTGTAATAAGACACCACAGACAAAAAAGCAAAGCGAGATCAGCATTAGTTTAAATTGAAATTATATTACGTAAGCAAAGTCATTGTCAAAAAGTGACCCAGTCATCGCATCTACATGTATAATCATTATAAATATTATCATTTGTCATTAATCACTCGCAAGAAATATTGAAATAACTTGAATACAGATGGATTCCTTCTAACAACCAATACCACTGACAAAAAAAAAAAACAATGAGAGAGAGAGATATTTAAATCTCACATTCTGAAAATTTTAAAATATACCCTCTTCAAGTGATGTATTGAACCGTAAATTAATTATACTTTTTTTTAAAGAGAACGTTGTCACTTGATATGATACTGTAGAACTCGAGTTGCCACATAAATGTTAACTGACATTTTGAATGCAATATACTCGAGCATAATCCCTTGGCGAGCGCGTCGTTGCCTCGCTTATTCACTACAAGTTGTCTTAAATCTGCCGTGGACCACAGACGCATGGTGGTTGGAGTCTGGCAGGTCAGGGAAATATGTACAGTAAGAGGGATTTCAGCGCTGAAATGAGTGAAAGGAAGGCAACAGATGGCGCTGCTCGTTTATGTTGAGAATTATCTTCGGGGTCTCTTGAAGTCTTGTCAGGCAGGACAACTGACAAAGCCAATCGGTCGACACCGCGTGTCTCATCGACAGGCCAGGCCTTTTTTTTCCTTGTGGATCCGTACGCACGGAATAGGAGAGAGAGGTCAGCACGAGCAAGTCTTGACTGATTGACGAAAATTACCTTAATTAAGATTGTCAGTTTTGGCCTCTCGCATTTTTATTGCTCCTCCCACTCTCTCCAAACTCGCACGCGGCTACTTATGTTTTAAGCTTGTTCATTCAACTATGAAGGAATTTTCACTACCTGCAACTGGAGAAAAAAGCGAATAGCAAAGTTGTTATGGCATTTTTTTAAAAGTGTTTCTTCCCCGTTCCCCCCCCCCCCTTTCCAAGAACGTCATGATAGAGCAACAAAATTTTGGAAAAACGTGATGTGTCCAGGTTCATAACACGTTCCCGGCTGAACGCATGTGGCAGGATACACTGGATAAATTTAGCCTAGTGTTATCTGTTTGATCGCTTGCTGTTGGAGAGGTATGCTATGTTCACCGGTAATGTCAAATGTCTATTACCTATCGATTCTCTTCATTTTAATGTACTTAAGCACTAAGTTATCGTATAAAATAATAAGAATAACCATTTATTGTTGTTGGGTTTTGGGGGCCTTTTTTGGTGGGCGGGGGAGGGGGGGGTGAGCTTTAAGATCCGAACCTTGTGTTTTAATCTAAACACTTGTCGTGCAAAGGATGGTTGCGATTGGATTCTCAGGAGAGAAAAGGGAAAATGCAGATTCTGAATGGTGCACTGAAACACAGGCAGAAATTTTCACTGGCGGTATCCTCAGCTGTTATAAGCATAATCTGAGAACGAACGAACGAAAGAAAGAAAAAAGAAAAAAGAAAAAATGAAAGAAAGAAAGAAAGAAAGAAAAAAGAAAGAAAGAAAGAAAGAAAGAAAGAAAGAAAGAAAGAAAGAAAGAAAGAAAGAAAGAAAGAAAAAGAAAGAAAGAAAAGAAAGCCAGACAGATTAGATAGAAAGTTAATTTAGCTTACTGGTGTGATCATGGGACAAAATATTAACTAAAATCAAAGCAAAAGAATATAAATAAATGTATACAGCAATATGTAATCAACATTCTTTCCCATATATCCACACTGTAGAAGTCGTCGAGATTTCTGGGAAGAAAATGGCCTCTCCTTAAGAAGGGGAGGTGATTTATTTCAGTCCCAAATGCGATTGCAGTAGCTTAGTTCACAGACGACTTCACCGTCTACGACACTAACATCAGGGCACAGCAACAACAAATCTGAAAATTGAACGCACACTCACTGGCGAAACATTTTTGCCAGCAACAATTAAATATTATAAAAAAACAAAATTATTTTCTTCATTGGTTTTGGAACGCTGGCGGTGTTAATGTTTATCATCTCCCTCTGCAGATGATAACTGCTGGCACGCAGGATGTTAAACCAAATATCCCTTAATGAATAAGTCCGTCTACTTTAGATCACCCGAGACTGGCAGTCCAAGCTGCTGATGTCGGTATTAAAAACAATCTTTTTTTGGTTGGCATGAAAATGTGGAAGTTCTGACGCGACCCGATCCATGGAGCGTCGCAGGGCGGTCGATTCATTGTTCGAGACGTGTCTCACCTGTCCCGTGTCTTCGTGCTAAGTACACCTGGTAGGTGCGCACCACTTCACACCCGCCCTACCTGTCCAAACAAAGCATGCAGGCCGTGATAGGTATCGCCATCCCCGACGGCCTTTTTGAGCGGGTGTACGGGAACCATACGCGCAGCCCAGCAAAGTTTTTTTTTTACTGTTCTCACTTGGCTTCCGCCAGAACAAATTCACACCACAGTCTGGTTTTCATGAACTGTTAAGTTCTCATCGTAGCCTCTCTGACCTGACAAATGTTTTTGTGTACCAGCACTATTGCAATGTTTGTGGCGGGTAAGGTGTTTTCCCCTTTACGATGACGAGAAATGAAAGCCTCATACAACAAGCAGACACGTAAACATGACGGCCACACAGTTCTGTACTGAAGTGAACAGGGAAAAAAACCCCGCAGCGCCTCAGTGTTATACAGACAGATGTGCGAAGGAGCTATGCAGTCATCTATCGACCGGGTGAAAACCCCTCCGAACTGAGACAAGGGCGAGAACCACTTGTTTGGGTAGCGGGGAACTTTGTGACGTTGCTGAGTGGTTGAGGAGAACCTGGTGTATTTATTCAAGCCGCAGTCCTTCTGCCCCCACCAGACGTGGTACACACAACTGCGGGTCATGGTTTTGAAAGGGTATCTTGTGAAGTACGGGGTAGTGTGTGCACTAAGTCTGACAAGGCCAGCTGACCTCTGACCCTGCTTGACCGCTAGGAGAGTTGGGGGATACCCCTGCGGCTTGAGTAAGCACCCTTCACCACGACACAAAGTTCTGCCTGCATAAACAAATGCTTCTCGCGCTTGGCTCAGTTTGGAGCTGTTTTCACCGGTTCGATAGCTGCCTGTGTAATAAGAATACATTTGAGCATTTAAAAACAGGTCTTTACACAAATGTCTGAGACTTAAGACTTCTTTGGCCTAAAGTCGCAGCATGCAGTTCCAAAACAGCCAAGCACAAACTGAATCATGCGATTCTCACCCTACCCATCCACCCCTCCCTTCGCGCGGAAGCAACAATAAACATATCAACATTTCAAAACCCACCTTCGTACAGGGTCAGCTATAATGAACTATTGAGGTAGGCCAGTTTGAGACGACACGTTCCTCTGACACAAGCGTTCCGTTTGCTGTTCGATGACGAACACTGGACCACACGAACATTGTTACCAGCATCGCGTGTCCCTTGATGCCCCAATACACACGCACAAAGGAGCTCTGAGTAATCCGTACGCTCTGGCAACGAAAGGGGCGAGATCTGAGACGAGAGGAAATGGCTGACTTTATATATTATGGCACAGCTGGACTAAACGTGACAATTAGGTGACAGCTACGTTCAGAGTACGGTTGGATGCCGGAAGTGGTCCTCGGGTTTGACCAAGACGTAGGCCAGTGGCGACCGGTGCATGTCCTGTGTGGTCACATAGGGCGGACAGTACGGGACGTAGTACTGTCCGGATAGACTGGCCGCCGCCGCCGCTGCCGCGTGGGCGTGAGGCGGCAAGGAGGCGGCAGCGAGGGAGGCAGCTGGATGGGCCGCCAGCCCAGCGTACGGGTGGGGGTAAAAGGGAGCGCCTGGGAGTTCATGGGGAGCCCTCAGTCCCGAGAGGGGGTGGTGGTGAGAGTCTAGTTTGGCGGCGGCAGCGGCAGCGGCGGCGGAGGCCAGCTCCGCGAATGGCGGGTACATGGGATAGCTGGAGGCAGGCGGCAGAAGCTGTCGCGCTTTCTCCGCAGCGGCGGCGCTGGCGGCAGTCATGCTGGCCAACAAGTCCGACTGCTGGCTGGAGAGAGTGGCCAGTCCGTGCGCCATGCTCATGTTGGACAGCGCACCCGAGTTCATGCCATGCAGCATGGGTAGTGGGTACGGGTACTTGTCCTTCTTCATCAGAGATTTCGGCTTCCTGCGCGGCCGGTATTTGTAATCCGGGTGCTCCTTCATGTGCAAGGCCCGCAACCTCTTGGCCTCGTCGATGAAAGGCCGTTTGGCCTCCTCCGTCAGCAACTTCCACTCGGCGCCCAGTCGCTTGGAGATCTCGGAGTTGTGCATCTTGGGGTTCTCCTGCGCCATCTTGCGCCGCTGCCCACGTGACCAGACCATGAAGGCATTCATTGGTCGTTTGACGTGCTCGAGGTTCTTACTGCCCCCCGAGTTGCCGTCCGGCGACATGGCGGTCGGCGAGTCGCACCGATTGTCCGGTGATGACGTCATGTGGGACACCTTCAGTTCCTGGGGGTGGGGGTGGCCAGCCATGACCAGGTCCGCGTCATCCTCAGACTGTTCCAAGGTGTCGTCTGCTTCTGCCGAGGGGCAAAATGGGGGGAAAAATGAAATTTTGTCATTTTCTTTTGTGGATGGACCACACTTTAAAAGAAAAGCAATCAATATGAATTTGTTTATATAATGAATTAATCATTAACAAGCTTACAATGTAAGAAACCTAAAATTCACTTTATATTCCTTGTTCTCTTCCCCATTTTGAAATGTTTATTGCTCTTGTGTATGCCATTTCTGCGGTACCCAGCTGAAAGCCAACATCCTTAACTAAGTGAGGTTAGCTGATTTTATTTCACATTTTTATGATTTTTATGATTTTTATGATTCCAGTGGACAACGCGCAGATCCTGATTTTTCCTAGTCTGCAGACTTAACAACAATTCTCACTTAAGCAAAGATTAGGCCCGCCCAACCAAACAACAACTCAGCCCAAGTACTATCATTTGCACCTATCACGCGAGGCCACAGAAATGATGTTTGAGTGTTTTGTATACACCAGACGGAAAAAGATGGTTTGATCGCTGGCCTCCCAACCTAATGACGCCGGCTCGATACCCGTGTACCCCAACAAACGTCCTCCAGTTCAACCAACTGAAAATGGCTACCTGATCCATGGTTTCGGGAGGGAAAGACATTCAGGGAGCGGAGATGTCTAGACACCTGACATATTTCTCAGGCTGGTATTGTCAGTTAGGCAGGATTCAAACGAAAGCAGCGGCTACAAATAATTGTCCGGCATAAAATGTAACATAAATTCGTACGAATGGAGATGCAGACTGTCGCTACAACCTCGATGGGGAAAAGGTGCGAGGAAAGGAAATCCCTCGAGCAAACTAAGATTTCTTCTACGCTGCTTTCGGGTGGACCAGTTCTGTAATCGTGTTCGTGACTTTTTTGTTGAATCTTTTGACACCAGCCGGCACACAGCTTTCAGCCCCCGGAAAATAGTCCTTTGTCGACATGCTTTCGGCGTTGTGTGTGTTCACAGCAGCAGGACCTCGAACCGCTTCAGTTCACACCCGGGATCGACTCCCGACGAAAACACAAGTCAGCCGCACACGGCCTTGTTTGGGCACCCGACTCCCACAGCAGCTGAATTATTTACTTTCCTCAGCGACAGGATTACTCCACAGCCAAGGTGTAGGCGGGTGGGAGGGTGAGCAAGGGATTTTTTTTGACACAAAGGTCTGCATACCCGAACAAAGAGAGTATGCTGCCCTTGCAACCGCAAGCGGCACTAGTGTGTAATTTACAATCGTCTCCATGACAACAGTCACTTCGAGAGCGAAGGCAGGTCCTTCAGCTCAGAAGACGAGCAAATAACTTGCGTGCTTACAACTAGCCGGAAGTAAGTGGAAAAGTCGAAAACACACGTTTATAACACGTACGCGTTTACTGAGCTTCAAACCGACAATTGTAGTTTGGTGAAAAAACTTCTGGCAGGGCTTTGCATTTGTCTTAATCTAAGCAGACAGAGGATCCTTTTAATTAAGCGAGGTGCGAGCGAGACAAAACGTTGAAGGGGGAGAGAGCGAAACAGAGGTGCGATCTGGTCGTGTCGCGCGCATGGCGGAGGAAGGCAGATGAAAAACGCGCACACGGAGGCAGAGGCTGTGTGGGTGACCGCACAGCAGGGGTGGTCGCGCACCTCAGCTGCAGGCGCACGGACACTCACTCGCCGAGTTTTCAGGATTCAAGCTGTGCAGCGGCCTTCAGCGTTCCTAACCACCCACGTGAGACGCGCGGTGATGTTGGAACAAAACTGCAAAACGGTGGTTTGTCGCATCGCGTCCTGTCCTATGATGTAGCGCCGACTGCGCTCGTAATTACAACACGTTTGCATGCGGCGAGGCTTTCGTCCCTGATCAAAACCCCGCCACAGAGCGAAAAGCACCGATTTCGTCGAGGTTAAAAGTTATATTGAGCTTCAGAAACTAAGATTTGCTGCTGGATCGGCGTGAAGTACTATAGTTCATTTTTCATTTCCAAGTCAGTCCCCCCACCCTACCCCCCGCTGGGACTTTGTCTCGGTTGTTGCCCAAACGATAGTCACGACTTTCAGTGTTGTGTAGGCAGTCTTGCTGTGTAAGGATGTGGCCACTATTAGAAGAGTGAACGGGTACGTGATGCAGGCACGTTGCCTGTTCATGCCGTTTAAGTATATCAAGTCCCCAGCCCACCCCACTTCCCCGCAGAGCACACCTACTGTCACCGAGATTCTTAACGACTGTTAAATGTCTTCACGCTACCATTATCCTTATTCCAGCCACAACTCACACCTGATATGCGGTAGGCCGCCTTCTGGGTACGCAATGGCAGAAACATGCTGTGCCTTATTATTTCGATTGAGGTCGCGCACGAACATACACGCCTGCACGCAACGATAGAAAGGGTGGGTGAGGGAAAGATGAAAGAGGAGGGGAACGAGGGAAAAGAAATGGAGGGGGGGGGAGAGAAAGAGGATGTGTTTGTTAGGGAGAGGGAATGAGTGATTCACAAATTGAGGAAGGGCAGTGGAAGAAAAGAAAGCAAAAAGAAAAGGTCTGGAAGGGAATGTGTGACTGGGGTAGGAAGGGGAGAGACAGAGGAACTATGGAGTGGAACCATCGGTATCAAAGATGTCCTATGCCCACAACACTCTTCATCAACTATCAACAGACGCCAAAGTGAAAATGGACGAATCAAGGTTTGGGTTTGTTGCTTAACGTCCCGCCGCAAACCAAGTGCATATCAGGACGGTGTTCCTTAGACAAAATTAACGTGATACCACACGTGGGACTGCTGTCGCAACACGGGCTTCAGTCCCACCCAGTCACATTATACGGACACCGGGCCAACCAGTCCTAGCACTGTTCCCTGTAGTGAAACCGTCTGGCAGGGCAGCTCCTAGATTGACAGTTTCTAAGGTATGATTTGACTGGGGCGCGAACCACCGACCTTCCGCCCTAGAGGGGGATGTCGTAACAGTCAGACGACGCGAAAAATGAAGACACGCCATTACGGTTAATAACAGTGTCCCTGTGGCTTGAGAGGCCATCATGGGGGCCGGAATCAAAAATCGTTATAATTAGCTTTCCCTGGGTACGGGCAACACAACAACTTCAATCACGAACGTTAACTTCTGGAAATGAGTTCCATAAAGTGTTCTAATTATAGATTTCAGTGTCTGTTTTCAACCTATTTATGTAATCTAAACCAGTCATTTATTTGAATAGGCCCTTATAATAATAATAACAATAACAAAGAGGAAAGTTCTGCAAAAATATATTCATATTTGGTCTCAAAATGTATAAAAACTGCAATCAATTCAGCCTACTAGAAATCGGCAACAATATTAACAGAAATTACGTGTGCGCGCGTGCGTGTTTGTGTTTAATCTCAATTTTTTTTTAGTATTAGCAATTTCCAACTCATTGTTGACAATCTCATACAGTAACCGAACTGATATCTCACAAGGGAAGTGCTTTCCGGTGACGTTGCACAGTGTCCTTCCGATCGTTGGCTCGTGAAAGCCATTTCAACACATCGACGTTTGTTTCAACGAGGGAGTAATTGCCGATTGAGAATACGATTCCTGAAGGTCATGCATTGAGCAAATGCCGACTCCCTGCCGAGCCTGAATCAAGCAAAAATATCGGTTTTACTCACCACGTGCTGCCCAGCGTAAAGTCATAGCGGGTGATGGCCGTTGAGAACACAGGAGAATGTTCCAAGTGTGCTATGATTTGAGTGTATGAAGCGCCGGGTTCTAAGGTTAGTTTTATCTCGCCCGGAACAGTGCTGTCTCAGTCGCCAATCAAACGCCAGCCTTTTCTATTATTAGGTCTAACAGCCTCTCGACGTTTCATTGGATAAGAGGCTTTCTAGCGACAAGCATAGCGCGTGGCGGATCCGCGCGGGATCAGGCGACGAAAGGCGGGGCTGAGCCTTTGTCTCCGCCCAGACTTTACGGAGCGATCTCTGTCAGCCAGTGTTCGCACTCCTTGCATTGTGAATGACGGTCTGTTGTCAGGAGATTGTTCAGTTAGCGGCTTTTAAGACTGCTGGCATCTGTGAGCTACTGCAGCCGGGCAGGCAAGCTTTATTATCAGCTGCAAGATCAAGTTACGAGAACTTTTTCTTCTGACAGAATCCTTGTAATCGCTTGGGAAAGAGAAACTTTCAGAGTGCAGTGTGAGGTCGGAAGCGCTCTGGAAACACAGCTGATGGACGGGAAAAAGGTGAAATGACACCTTCTTAATTGCAAATTAAAACGGACATCGGTTTCCACAGAGGTGTGTAGTGTTACAGACTGTTTCTAACCCGAAAAATAATCAGGTTAGAGGACAAAAGGAATTTGACTCATCGCCGGAAAATTCTACCTTGTCTGAAAGGATCAATCCTCTGGGTACTCTTGCGATCTTCTCAGGCACGACTGGTTCTAGCCACAACACCTGTAGTTTTTTTTATTCGTGCCGGTTGTCTGACACTCTGGCGGCAGGGGTCTGGATAGTTCTGCGGGCAGAGCTGTGGACTAGAGTGTGGAAGGTTGCTGGTTCAAGTCCAGGTGTGGCAAGGATTACATCTTGGAGTTAAACCTTGTGCAGAGTCCATTCGACCATCCCCCGCAAATTAAACTGCCAGTACGCACTCGCCATCTTACTGCAGCCATCAGTCTGGTGGTTCTTTCAGTGCATAGTTTAGTAATAGGACCCCATAGTATGAAATCACCGCGAGGTGGAAGCACTGTCCTGTAAAATTACTTCCCCTACCTACACTACAGGCTATTGTAACAGTGAGATTTATCCCGGACTATTGACCCCGACTTTACCACTGACACCACTTTATTTTTCCTCTTTCTTTCATTCTTTGTTTCCTTTAAGAATGTAAACTTTAGTACTTCCAAGTTTGTCTGCAAAGCTGCATCGACAGGGATGGAACAGGGGGGTGGAGTGTAGACGTGGTGCTCAGAACACAAATAGTGCGTATAGCATGTGATATGGAAGCTACCGGGATGGATGGGAGGGGTGGATACATATCTAGAAGTATTTTGAACGTTTTGACTTCCACCCCGACTTTATATTTATTCATTTTAAAGTTCATTGTTCCCATGCAAATTCTTTCTTAGATAATAAAAAACCCCAAGGATAAATTATTGTCTATGACTTTATATTACTGATAAATTATAAATGGAGGCGGTTGAGTCGAGTGGATAAGGAAGAGGATTGAAAACGGCGTCCCATTTTATTAGTAAAATGGTCTGCATAGAAGCAGGTAATCCAATTCTGCTAATTTATAGTCTACACACTCCAAGTTGAACACTCAAGTCTGAAAGAGCTGTGCTTATATCGATCTAAAGGCAAACATGGCATTTAAAATCTCTGCGAGTAATATCATGAAATAAATCTTTCTTCCCATGTCGATGACGACGGTGCTGAAGATGACAGAAAGAAAGTAAGGAGATAAAAAACTGATGAAAGATGATAACGATGACGACGATGATAATTGTGGTGGTGGTGGTGGTGGTGGTGGTGGTGGTGGTGGTGGTGGTGGTAGGGTGGGTGAGCAGGTTATGATGCATGTTTCCTTATAAAACGCAGGAAAACATCTACAATTCGTTCTATTGAGATGTCTGTCACATAACTGCCTGTGCCAAGTAGGTCTATGGAGTATGCAGACCCGCCCGTAAGGCAATTTGCTAGCAGCACATGTCTTGGTTTATGAAACATATTTTCCCTTTTTATCATTTCATACTTTTCCACACTTTCTAGATGCCTCCTGCGCCTGCAGCTCTAAACATTCTGTTCACTGACGACATGATAATCATACCAAAAGGCGAGAAAAATGTCATAATATAATGCAATTTGAAGCCAATCAAAGCTGCCTTACATAATTATTACGGAAACTAGAACGAAGTTTTCTAGAAATAGTCTGTCAAGACAAATCGATATGACTTGGAAAGTTAAAAAGAGTTAAAATTGACCCTAAGTTACACAGTCGAAAACGTCTGAATTCTGTCCATAAAAGACAAGATTACCTTGTCAGTAGCATTTCGCAATGTCGTGGCTGACAAGAAACTGTTTTCCTGTTGATGAATGACAACACATTGTATCCAGGATATGTTTTCGTACAATACATATCCTGACTAACAAGCACATTTTAAAATAAATAAAAGAGTTGAACTCATTCTAACTTTGATAATTTTAAGTACAGATATAAGTACAGAAATTCTCTGCCCATCACCTTCGGTTGTGTTGTAGAAAGATTTATAATACCTGCTTGAAAACGTTTGCTAGTGCGTTTTCTGCACGCTATTTAGATTACCCTACAACTGCAATAACATTCAAACGCCACAATGAAAAGAACTAGATCAGAAATTACTGAGATGACCGCGACAATGCTATTTTATTCTTTCGAGAGGCAGGGTGGTAGGGACTTGAAAGAGGACGAGATGCAAATATAAAAACACCTGTATTTTCTGTATTTTGGTGGGGGGGGGGGATGGATTTGTAGGCCTAGATAGCTATTTTTCAAGAAGCATGCAAAAGTGAACCCCACGTACCTCCCCCATCCCTTTGCAAATGGTAACGAAGAAGTAACGAAAGATTACATACCACAACATCAGCGAATAAGAAAGTCTACTAATTCCAAGAAACAGTACTTCCATATTCTTTTTAAGAAAATAAATACAAAACTGACCCAAATTAAGTCCCCTTCACTGAACCATCACAATTTCACTTCTCATGTAAAACTTGCAAGGCGCTATGATCAGAATTACTTGGCTGGTGACATAAGGCAGGAGGTGGTCGAGAACGTTTTTCTTTCTTTCTGTTACTATGAGTGAGCGAGCGGGCGTGCGGGCGTGTGTCTTTTTCTGGAGGGAGGGGGGAGACAACAGAGAGACAGACAAGCTGATGGTAAGTGTCGAAAGCTCAAGTACTGCCTCGGGACGTCCTAGGGATTGTCTAACAAAACACGAGTCCGCAACACAACCCCACGGCTCACCTGTGAAAAGCCGATTGTTAGCACCTGACAGGGGACGAACAGCCCAGCTGTGACGACCAACTACCACTGATAAGAGAGGTAATGACGAAAGGTGTCAGAACGATCCCTGCGGCTAACTGCTTACGTGCAGAGCCAGCTATAGTGGGGTAGTATTTTGTGTTGGTTGTCACTCTACACCTCGAGCTTCGTCGACTGTCCTGGGCTAGTTTGAAAAGGTGTTACCTAACTCCTTTTCTTTCTGGAAACCAATCAAGTGTGAAACCTGGTCGCGGAGACAGGTGTCAGCGATTACACACCTACTGTTCCCATACGACTGTAGGAAAGTTTCAAAACGCAAATAGGCGTTGAGGGTATGTTCATGCCTGTGAAGGGACTCAGAAAAGGACCAGCTCCAGCCTTGAATTCCTGGCACTATGCTGACTACAATCTGTCAAATATCAAGAGACTTCTTTGGTGCTGCTACAGAAACGACTAGTAGGGATGAACGGTCCATTCATCGTCCCCAGATGCAGTCAGCATCATCTGTACTAGAAACGGCATCGTTTGGTTGGTTATTTTAGAGGAACAGTGTTTCCACCTAGCAGTGATTTCGCACGATGAGGGATGGGTGGGTGATTGGAGTCCTATTACTAATCTATGCACTGAAAGAACCACCAGACTGACAGCATCAGTAAGATGGCCAGTGTGGAGAGACAGTTTAATGTGGGGGGGGGGGGGACTGCCGAATTGAGTCTGCACAAGATTTAACCCCCTCCTACACTTGGACAAATAGCCAACGAGATCAATGCCGTCCTCCCAGGTTTACTGGACCAGGTTGCTAGTGAGGGGAGGGTACCTGGTTGGCTGGTGGGTTATTTTAGAGAGAAAGTACATCCTCATCAGGGGATTTCGCACTGTGACGACCGGGGTAGGAGCTGGGGTCTTATTATTAAAGAGTCATAACAGGAAAGGGCACAATTGTCTGTTACGGTCTTACAGATGACTGAACTTACCTTGTTGTCTTACCGTGT
>SMGT01011597.1:226983-244230 GCA_004794575.1 Lanistes nyassanus
TCCTCTCTATTGGATAATCATAACGCAGCGGTAGGTTAAGCTGTAGGTTCGCATCCCTTGTTCGGCACAGGTACATTTTTCTTTGTTCATGTGGGTTCTGCTAAACGCCTGGCCTTTGATCGCTTGTAGCTCTGTCTCTTTGGGTTTTGTGCGTGTATAGTCATGAGATGCATTGGATTTGAAGGGATTATTTTCTTTATCACCCTCTCCCCTAGAAGTGTTGTATGCACACTCTGTTTACTGCGTTTTCCAGTGGATTTGTCCTTGAAAGCATCTTTCTACCTGCGCTCTGTATTGTCTTGCATTGCATTGCATTGTGTTGCATTGTGTTGCATTGTGTTGCATTGTCGAAAAGATTAGTATTCAATCCTTGATCGTAGTTCCACGACTGTTCCAGCGATCGTTTTGCTGTGCGCTGTCACTGTACATTGAAGTGTGCGTTCTCCCCACCGCATGGGATTACAGACGTTCATTAAACAGACCAAATGCTTTGTTCAAAGGACGTCTTGGGATCGGGTCTGTATAATCAGTAGGTCGTCAAGAGTGTCTTCAGACGCTGTCATCTGCCTCCTCGTCCCACCTCACCTTCGATTTTCAGATCGCTGGCTAAACTGGGCCAATGTCGTTCGAATGGCTTCGATGGGTTAAATCTAAACACTTTGCAGGACACTGCCATTTTTTGTCGAGCAAAGTCTGAGTTAGATACACAGAATATAGGGCTAATTTTTAAAAAAAAGGGGACCGCAAGAGAGAGAGAGAGTTCTTGAGCAACGCTCTCTGAACTTTGGGGTTTGGCATTGCCTTCGCCTCCGCTTGACTGGAAAAACCCATACCCCACCCCATAAGCTTGAATATATACAATCAGATAAACAGAATCGGGACAGAAGAAGTGATGGGGAGGATGTGCGAACAGGGAGGACGAGACAAGACCGTCGAGAGAGAAAACTCCTTTTATCTGCTGCTGCCCCGATAGCAGCATGCACTGGTCACGGCTTAACACTGCTGTGTAAATAAACTCGCGACAGCGCGTGCTGTTCTGACAAACAGACGGTGTCATGTCATTGCTAGAAGTTGCTCTTTCGCTGTCAAAAATCATACCAGGAAGGACACATGTTTGGAACAGGTATACACAGGGATGGACATTAATAAAATATTAACATATATATTTAAACGCGGTAAATGTGACGCCTTTCATGGTGCCGTTAGATGGCATTTCCTGTTAAAACTTTACGCGATTACCATAATGTGCGATTATGGAATTACTGTGGAGATGATCATCGCTATGTTTTCAGATTAGTGTGAAACTAAACTGGTCACAGGAAGACATATGCCTTTTACCTCCTTTTCCTCCGCAAACAAGCGCACACAGACACACCCCCTTTACTTACTACACGAATGCAAGCACGCATGCACCCCAAATCAGATAACTATATGACTGACAGGCACTGGCCGTTTGTGAGATGTGCTCACTGGCGGAAGTCCCGAGTATGCTCTGCCGACAAAGACCCTTTCGTCTTTCGTATCGATCTTAAGCTTACATTCTGGAAGAGAATAATTTTCACACCGGATAGGAATGGACTATATCTCGGAATGGGCTGAAGTGCAGGCGGAGAAAGGGAGGCAAACTTTGGCTGCTACGGGCCTTTTCATCCTGCCCGCCCCGCTAACAGAAGACGGCAGTGGAGGGATGAAACGCCGTCATTAGAAATATTATTTCTGAGTTTGTCCAGCATTGCAGGCGCGCTGAATGGAGCACAACCGTGGCCAAAGCACTTGAGCGGACGAACTGGCTGTAAGGAAAGCCCTTGATGTTTTCAGGAGAATTTACAAAGCAAACAAAACCAACAGTGATGGGAGAAGCCGGGCCGTGGCACTCGCCACCAGGCGAAGCTCTCTTCCCAGAACCACGCGCGTGAATGGCCGGTATTTTCATTTCAATCACTGCCTCAAGCGAAGGCTTTAGAAATCCTTTGGCCGCTGTGTTTCCCCCCTCTTCATCTTCTTGTAAGTTGTGCAATGTCTTCTCTTATCCCCCCGTCCTCTCAGCGTTTCAGCGCGGCGTGTAAGTAGTCATGAATAGAAGAAAAAGCCGACATTCTTGTTCGACTTCAATTAAGTTAATTACTTGCTTGTAGGTCCTTCCGTTTGGGCTGGCATTATACCGGGCGGTGGGACTGGCTCATCGCTGAATATTGAACATTATTTCATATTCTTTTCAACGTGCGCCATTGTCGCGGCTCAGCGCGTGAGTGACATCATGTTTGCCCGCGCGCAAAGCGCGAGCGAAAGGGCCGAGCGCACGGACAAATTAGCCGGTCTAATCCAACATTAAGGCCGCAATCACAGTAATGGTGCCTGAGCGCTGAGGATCTCGCTTGCCTCCGCCCGCACAATTCAGTCCGGCAGCTTGGGAGCCTGCCTGCATTCTGCCCGCTCCAGCCTCCAGTCCAAAGCGAAGGGGGAGATTTTCTTGAAAGAAAACAAACGTTATCAAAGGGAAGAAAAAATATGGTCAACACGCCTCGACAAAATTCCCTGATCCCCGCTTTTGCCAGTCGCAGAGAAAAGATTCTTCAGCCTGCGCGTGCAGATTTCAGGGGGCCCAGCATTCTGTTTGTCGGTGGCAGAGAAAAGACCAGGACCCAAGCGCTCTCAGCGACATCTGCCGGCCAAACTACAAGGGGATTTCATACCGCAGCATTTTTTCTTTCCCCTTATGTTTATCACACGCGCTCCCTGTCTTCCCTCAGCTTCTCATATAAGCTTTGCATCAAGTTAATGAAAACGTTGACTTCTGCCAAAAACTGTCATTCCCGTCTCTCATTTTAGGGGAGGACGGGGGCAAAGAACGACCAAGAGGAGGGGCGGGGAGGGGGAAACGAGGTCAAAAAAGAAATGATGAGCAAACTTGGAAGTTCTCTAAGTCAGATACCGAGCAGTTGGTTCGCTTAAAAAAGTGCTTTTCTTTGGGGTGAGGCTGGGAGGGTAAAAAACTTTGGAACTTTTGTAAACCTCAGTCTCCAAAGTGCAACTGGGAAAAAAGAGACAAAAAAGTTTGTTTGCGGTACAAAAGAGAAAAATGTGCAGATGGAATTATTTTTAAAAGTTAAAAATACAGACTTAGGAGAAACAACAAACATTTTCAAACACCCAAAGAATATTTTTTACACCATAGAATACTTGCTGCCCAGTATAATGTCCACCAGAAAGATCGTCTTCAGAGACCTCACCGGAATATGGTGGGTTGTAACTGTTTACTCCGGAGCTCAGAGGTTTTGACCACACTAGTCTTACAGAAGTTCTCGCCGTGACATCCTGCTGAAGCTTACTGATTCTTTTATGAGCTATTACCTGCATACTACTTCAGTATTACAGTGAAGTCATCGCACTGACGACCACAAACTGAAGCAAGTGGAACAGGGTCTCCCCCTTAATGGAAGGTTCTTGTTCCTGACAGGACGGAAGAAAGGAAAATAATACAAAAAAATAAAAGTAGAAATCCGTGCCAGAAGATAGTGTCAGCAACTCATGTTCCAATGTGTTCTTCCAAGACTATCGCTGATCGAAACAACCACCCCGCCTAAGAAAACGAAAACCAACCAACCAACCAACCAACCAACCAACCAACCAACCAACCAACCAACCAACCAACCAACCAACCAACCAACCAACCAACCAACCAACCAACCAACCAACCAACCAGCCAGCCAGCCAGCCAGCCAACCAACCAACCAACCAACCAACCAACCAACCAACCAACCAACCAACCAACCAAGAGAGAGCAAGAGAGCGGGCGGATGAAGAGAGGCAGACAGGAAGAAAAGAAGGAAGGAAGCAACGAACGAACGAACGAACGAACGAACGAACGAACGAACGAACGAACGAACGAACGAACGAACGAACGAACGAAAACACTAGCCGGATTGATATCGCCCGTTATTATTTGCCTAGACGGAAGAGCACTACATAAGCATTTGTAGTGTTACTCTTTAGTAGCAGAGAGTGCGACAGAGTCCTATACGTAAACTGCGGTGAATTACAGTGAAATGGAGTACTTCAGGAGTCACTGTAGAATGGAATACTCCAAGAGTTCCTGTAGAGTGGAATAATCCAGGAGTAACAGTGGAATGAATTCTGCAGGTGTCACTGTGGAATGGAGTAGTGCAGGAGCCACTGTAGAAAGAAATACTTCAGGAGTCATACAATGGTGTACTCCAGGAGTCATCATACAATGGAGTACTCCAGGAGCAACCGTAGAATGGAGTACTCCAAAAGTCACCGTTGAATATAATACTCCAGGAGCCACAGTTGAAGGACAAGACGTACAAGGACACGTATTCAGCTAACCTATACGTGATTGCTAACAGGGAGGGTGCACTCAGCACGATGCATATAGTTCATAACCATAGAAAGGTTGCACTTTTATGACAAACAGTAACAATAAACAAGGCGTATCCTATTGTGAACCATCAAGATTATTGAACGGTGCACTGGTTTATGAACCATCAAGTGTAACAGCAATAAATTATACAACTGGTCATGAAACATAACATCAGCCAAGGACGCGTGAATCGTTAATGAGGATTTCCTGATAGAGGGGCAGGTATGTTTGCTACGATTGCTTTCAAACATGCATTACTTCAATAAAAATAACATGTACTTCCCTATTACCCTCTGACTAAGCATTTTATGACATCATCTTTGAAAGGTATGTAACTCTACCCCTTAGACTGAATGACATCTTCTCGTGCTTTATAAAGGTTGGCAATTTTGTTTCTTAGATATGATTTGATTTGGTTTTTAACAAACACTCCTAAATTTAAAGGTTACAAATTCTATGCAAGAAGAAACGGTAGTAAAACTTTCCCCAAACGTCATTTATGATCGTATCGCAGAAGATAAGGGGTTAGGATAAAGCTGTTGACACAGCCCAAAAAGGAAAGGGGAAAAAAACCGTACGTAACGTCTTAAAAGTGTTAACAATAAATTGCAGGCTGTATTTTCAGATCGTGTCGTGTAAGGTGTGAAAGTTTGACACAGAGCAGACTGCCCTCTTTTCTTCTCTTGTTTTGTCGTCGATTTTCTTTTCTTCTGATCCTTTATCTTTTTTTATTTCTTTCTCTCACACACACACACACACACACGCACCCACGCACGGACGGACGGACGCACGCACGCACGCAAGCACGAACATGCATGGATGCACACATCTCACTATCTTTCCTTTTGCAAGTCACTTTTTCAGTGCTTTTTTTCCCTCTCCCTTTGGTGTGCGTGCGTGCGTGTGTGTGTATGAGAGAGAGAGAGAGAGAGAGTAAGAAAGTACGTGTATATTACCTGTTGGCTTCCTCTTGTTGTTATCTCTCTTGGAAAATTCTCATATCTCTGAGATCAAAAAAGCAAAAATGAATCCAAATTGAGATCCCAATCTTTTCCCGTTACCTCATCCCCCAAATCTCTTTCAGATGGCCTGAGTCTTCTATCGAGTTTTTTTAAAACCATATGGTTATAAGCGGTTAGGCGGAAATGGAGGCGCTTCAAGGGATGTCGCCAGCACCACGGAAGTTTTGCTTTGCTTGTGAACGTTTCGCATCTTGTGCAATCCTTCGTAGCACCTCAAGTTCTGGCAGGCCAGTTGATAGTCGTTTGGACTAGGATGATCGTTGCTTGGCAGCTGCTGTGCTCAGCCACTCCTCCTCCTGTTTGTATTTTTGTGACCGCGCTCCAGTACCAAGAATGGCCACATTTTACGGAATTAAACTCCTCAGCTTTCGTCAGGGCGCACAAACGTGGGGTTGATCGGCACTGGTGATACCGAAGTTCCGAAAGAGCATAACGTGCACATCAAAGAAAGCACATGCCACCATGCCACAATATACCCTTGACCTGGAGGAATCTCTGTAATAATTCTGACAGATCATCTGCTGAAGTGTAGCTTTTCTCATCATCGTCAGGCAAATGAAAGTTTGAGGTCAATGCGTTTATTCCTTCATATGACAATCAACGAGACCAGTAGGTGGGCAGACCGACGCACACATGGACGGACAGAAATAAAAGATGGATAGTTAGATGGGAAGTTACAAAGATAGTCCACCCGGCTCGCATCTACTGAATACGAAAAATTGCATTCTTTTCTGCCTCCTCAGTAGGGCCTGTAGCATGCACGCTGCAGCGTCTCGTACTGTGGCAGCTGTGAGGATCAGTTTGACAACATACACATAAAAATTGTCTTACTTATTAGAGGTCGAAATGCCATTATCCTAAGCCTAATCCCAGCCCCTAACTTAACCCCCACTCGTGGAGTTTCTTATGAATAGAATAAACAAAAGCCAGCCAAGCGCTCCGTAGCTCCATGGTTATAGAATTGGATTTAGGAACTGAAAGTTAGGTGTTCGAATCTCAATTGCAATATTTTTCTTCCTTTGTTTGTTGTGGGGATGGGGGTAGAGAATGGGTTAGGAGTGGGGGTAGGTTCGTTCTAGCTTTCTTCCTTATTCAGTAGGCCCTGTAGCGTCCAGGCTGCACTGTGGATGCCGAAACAGAGAGAGAAATAGACAGACAGAGAGGGAGAGAGAGAGAGCAGTGGGGCGATTGCTGTTGACTAATCCGTTGGTCCTGACCGAGGCGCCGATGTGGCTGTCGTTGCAAAGGTGGTGTTGGGGTGGTCGTAGTGGTAGCGTCGGGCTGACTGTCACATGCGAGCGTGTCGAAGTATGAGAATCTTTTCCCTCGGAAGATTGCTCTAGTTGTTCACATTATTTCACAGCATCGTCACCCTTTGGTTTAGAAACCACTGACCTAAAGCAGAAAAGGTTTTGGTGACGATTGCTAAATTAAATCTACATTTACAAGATCGCCATAAACAAGTTGTCCAGTAATTCTCAAAAGTCGAAGTCCAATAAGATAAGGTACCCGCCCGCCGTGACACTGACGGTCATGCTTCCGACAGGCCATGCTAGCTATCCGCTGTGAAGGCGTTGGTGAGGGTGTACGTGATCGAACCGAACGCCTTCATTCATCTCTCTTGCGATGATCTTAGCATGAGCTTTGCCTACCACCCCAGCAACGACAAGTATATGTAAGTACTTTCTTGAAGCCGGTCTCAACGGTGCACCACTGCTAGCTGGTGACGTTAGATCTGATCTCTGGCGGTCAAACCATGCTTGTGGTGTAAACGGCGTTAACTCCATTCACTTGTTAATATAAAAAGGCAAGAGGAAATAAATTAATTTGAAAAAGAACTGATACGTAAACAAATAGTTATTTTGATAGATGTGAATCATAGCTATTGGCAGCTTTCAAGTGATTGCACTGGACAGAGAAAGGCGAGAGAGGAATAAAAAAGAGAGAGAGAGAATGGGGAGAGAAGAAAAAGTCAACTTTGTCGTCCCCATTAGCCTCGCTCGCGTTCCAAGCGCCTGTGAAACTCTCCTCAGATCCCAGTTATGGGCCCCGCTGCAGCACTCCCCTCGTTAACGAGCGTTAACGTCACATCCTCGCGCCACTCGCACTTCTAGCGGTCTCTGAACCTCGCCTCTGTTGCTAACTCAGCTCCTTCAAATGCATTCTCCTCACCAGGAAGTGCACGGCGTGGTCTGCAAGCCTCAAGTACACGAGTACCCAAGCCGACTTTTATGGCGTCTAGTCAGTTCGTTGGTTTCCACGGAGGGCTCTCTGGCACGGAAGGCCCTACACGGCGAGGTACAAAAACCTAATTGTTTTACAGCTGCCCGCACAATACACTCTCCATTTTGACAGAGTGCTGTTTTTGTGCTAGGTGGCAGTGCAGAACAATGTGTATTATCAGGCGAGGGCGATTTACTGCACCATCGAGTGTCGTCGAGTCGTGGATGGATGCCCGGGGGGTTTTCATTGTTAGCTTCTCAAGTGGTGATTACTCTTATCCCAGTGTTTTCGCCAGACGCGGGACGAAATGGGACAAAGATTGGCTTGTAGCAGTTGAAGTCGACAGATACCGCGAGGTGGTACGCAGTGGGCACATCGGCTGGCTGCCACCTCGCGACTGCCCGTCATAAATACACAACATTATGGCCCGTCTTGTTGGCGTTTGGGTCACGGCGACATTTCCCCTGTGGACGGTACTCAAGTCGAGTTACCTGGGAGTTTCTCCCCACCATGCACTAATCTCCCAGAAAGGTTGACTTGACCTTGGTTAGTGCCGCCACCCACTGTTATCATCGTCGTCGTCGTCATCATCATCGTCGTCGTCATCATCATCATCATGTCTGCCACCACCACCACCACCACCACCACCACCACCACCACCACCACCACCACCACCACCACCACCTTGGAAGCAAGACATTCGAATATCAAGTTGTGATTCGCTCAGCACCTATTTTATCTTTTTTTGTCCTCCGCCATCGTCGCTATCGTTATTGTTTGAAGGTCTGGCAGCTCAGACCAACACCAGACGTGCTAGCATTGCCCTGGACGATATAAGCAATATAGAATGTATAAATATAAGCAAGTCTTTGATCAATGTCGTCAGCGACTCCACTATCCACGTGTGTCTGGGCGTGTGTGGGGGCTTGTGGGCAGTCCGTGCGTTTTGAGTTACTGTGTAAGATTTGACGCCTTGCAAATATTCTAATTCCTATTAATGTAGAACTGCTGTTGAAATTAATAACGTTGCTCAAAAAGGGATCGATTACGTGAAGCGACAACGCAGGTTTGCAAAATGGAAATTCCAGATTGCGTTAGGTTTTCTATAACCAGATAAAGTTATTCCACTGACTGACTGACTGACTCGCTCACTCACTCGCCCATCCACTCACTCGATTTGCTGGTTTTTCTTTTTGCTAAATTACACATCCAAGCGAGAACGGGCGAGTTCATAGCGCGAGTGCCCGTGTACATTTGGACAAACCAATGTACGCTCATGCGTGCACACTGCCTAGCCAATTCCCCCCCCCCCCCCATACTCTCTTTTCAAACCTGATTCATCGTCCAAAACCTTCGAGAGGGTCGCCTACCAGTTCGGGGGGGGGGGGGTAGGAGACCGGTTGTTCTGCACGTGGACAGGGTGTCATAAAACTGACGAGCCTAATCAACGCACGGTGGAGATTGAGTCCAACAAACTGAGACCTGGTTGTTAACTCTCGCTGCACTGTTAAAAGGGGGCGAAATAACATGTCCTCTCACACTGTAAGCACCTGAAAGCGGGGCAAAACAGTTTCAGAGTGCAACTGTTAGTCAGTCTGCGAGACTGATCACTTAAGTTAATTTAGTTGCGAAGTCAAGACCTATCACTCTAAATCAGTCCAAGCTAGAAACTTAAGATCCATCGCTTGTTTACGTAGTTAAGCCGAAAAGTAGTGGCGGCCGCTAAAAGACTGCGTGTAAAGCCAAGATCGGACGCGCTAAAGCCGGCTTGGGATATATGTTGCTTGGGGCCTGTACCTTTTGAGACCTGTCTCGGTAACGTAATCTGAATTGCGAGCTGTGACAAACCTGCATTTCAAGGGAGAGAAATCCTGACACGTCCTCTCTCCACAGAAACCTGGCTCAGAGACTTTTGTTTGAGAAGAGCTTACCGTTTCTTTTCTACCAACAAAAGCCTCGCACGGACTCTTTTGCCGGGCTTATAACGCAGTATAAGCCGAGCCGCCTTTTTGTCTCGCTATTGCCAGAGCGGGACCGAGGTCTGAAAGATTATCTGCTGCGCAGACCTATTCACAACCCGACTTGTAACAGTTCGAAGAATAACTGACTTAATCTCTAGGCGGTCGTATTTTGTAGCACCTGCCAGAAAGGTGATCTGGGATCTCTATGCACGCGTAAATCTCTTGCTAAGATAGGAACAGAGCAGTGGATATAGCAACGGATTAAATATCGCACCTGTGTTAAGCACCGCTTCGGTGTAGGGATAGAGGTCGGGTCCCTGTGTTTTGCGTATCAGTTCTTTAGTCTTCACTAACGGTTTACACAGAAGATCATTGTGTGTAGGTGTGTGCGCGTGCGTGCGTTATGGGATAGTTGTTGGGATGTAATCTCAATTGCTGACTCCCCGCAACACCTGGAACAACCAGACCCATTTAAATCATTATTCAACGTTTTCTTTTTTTTTTGTGTGTGTGTGCTGACTTACCCCGTGACAGTACGGCCTCTAAGTGTCTTTAACCGGCTACTTGAATGCCTATCGAAGTCTCTCGTTTAGATTTGTTTTCACAAAGATTATTATATTTTTTCTGCTCGGCTGCTGCAATGGTCCTCTGAGGTCATCAGCAGAAGGACTTGGCTTTATGCGACACAATCTCACTCCCTTCAGGTCCACTGCACCGGTAAAAGACAGCTAGACGGCGTGCGCATGCCTGCGTGCGCACGCCCTTCCGCCTGCGCGCGCCGCCCTTTTAAGATGAGGAGGTCGTGGGGAAAAGGCTAGTGAACAGGGCTCTCTATCATGGTAATGCGATTATGCCCGGTGCAGGAGCAAGGTATGGGCTCTGCTAAGTGGAGGTTAAAGGCTTGATTCAAGGATCCATTAGGTTCTGACAGAGGCCCAGCCTCGCTTTCGTTCAGGATTGAAGTCGAGGCCGTGCTGGACTACTGACAAAGGGGAAATATTTGCAATGTAAAACTGACGGACCGATGCACTCTGGCTCGCGTCACTCGCCGGAGAAGGTCGCGAGACTTCACATCAGTCGAATGAGGAAGAGGAAGGACGCAAAGTTTCTGCGGAGATTGAACAGCTCAGAACGTTGCCGCTCGATGACCGACCGCGCGAACACAAATTTCTGAGATCGACGTCTGTGTCCACTCTTTCCCTTCCACTTCCCACTTCCCTCTCTCATCTCTGTCCATACTGTAGTCTGGTCCGAACAGCTTTTTTAAGAACAGGGTGCGCAAAAGAGCCAATCTTCTTAAGTTTATAGCGGCGACGATCTCGTGTTTCAGCGAGACAAGACAGCTTTTTAATGTTACTTGCCCCCGTATACACAACTTTTAAACTTACAAATCCCAGCGGATGTCAGAATTTCAGTCTCTTTCAAGTATCAAGTATTGCAATTTATTTGAAAAGAAATCGTTTAGAATGTCAATACGAGCGCATTTTAACATGTTAATGATTTTCACTCATCTGTCAAATTTCGTAGACTTTCAGTTAATAGTGGAGCATGCGCGCAAACACCTATCGCTAACAAAGAAACGATCTCATCATACTGGGCTGTAGATATTGCTTCCATTACAAAGACTTCAGGGGTGGGATGTAAGATGCGCCTTTAATCGCGCTCAGCAAGCAGCGCGGGGGCTGGACGTTGTTGTCGTGAGGCATATGTACCTCGAAGTTAGGCAAAATAACCAATAACAAAATAAGCAGAACGACCGCTTTGTGGCGGCTTCGCTACCAAGAACTTAAGACAATAACCAAATACGCAGAACGACCGCTTTGTGGCGGCTTCGCTACCAAGAACTTAATAACTTGCTTATCGAACATTGCAGGTACAGGGTTTCTCCAGGTCAGTGGAGAGGCTGTGAGTCACAGTGCACAATGCGACACAGCGCACTTCAGCAGCAATACTTTATTCTCTGCGCGGAAGCCGGTTGTGCGACACCGCCTTTCAGGCAGGTGTGGCGTGGGTTCAAATCTCGGTTGGTAACGTTTGGGCACAAACAACATAGGTGGCGCCGAAACATCAATTTCTGAATGACGACCAGACTTCATCTACTAGAAATCAGTTTCACTTATTGCCATTTGAAATATCATTAATATTTGGGCGCTCAAAGGTCTGCATTGAATGGACGTGTCTAATCTCCCACATTAAGCTACGCGAGGCCAGAACTTCCCCAGTCAAGATTTTTTGTTTGTTTTGTTTTGTTCGACTTCTTTTGTGGCCTAGGCGCGAAAATTACATCACCAAATGACCTAGGAAGGACGTTATACAATACTCTATCACCGGGAAATAACAGGACATGCAAGATGTTTCTCATAAAATTCTGAATATTGATCCAGTATATCCAGTACTGCCGAGCTTGAATTTCTCTTGAAAACCTATCAAGGAAATTTCTTTTAAAGGTAATCTGACCCAGCCGTAAGTGGATAAACATCCTGCAGTTCTCCAAAAGCACTGAATGCTTATATTTAGTTAAGATTCACTTACCTTCTCAACATTTACCTCCCTTTGGTGAATAACTCCTCATACGATTGCTCGTATAGGTGAGGCAACTGTTTTAAAGTACAGTTGGATTAGCCGCCTCATTAGAACGAGATAACAGCGAGATTTCTGAATACTCTTTACGTCAAAGCCAGGAAAAGGAAGTGATCTCTCAGCTGCTATTTTGTCTGGGTGGGATGTCGCCGAATGCTGAGAGATTCTTCTAAACTCGTCGCAGCAGACCATAAGAAAGGCGGACATATTTAGATTATAATAGCTTTATTCATGTTCTGTTTTTTGTTTGGCAAAATGCATTTAAAATAAAGTGTGTTTTGAAGGATGTAGCAAGCGAAATCTGTTCTGTGTATTTGCTAATAAGTGATTTAACAGAACTTCGCTAGTTTCATGCAAAGAGTAGCGAATGTAGTAGTGGAGATAGCTTCGTCGGCCTTGTCATCAGTTAATTGGGCTTCCTATGAGCTTTAAACTTTGAACTTTCGTTTTCCAGCTTTGAAGTTCAAGGAACGTCTTTTAGGTGACAACAGTATGAATGTGTTTAACAATATAAAATATACACATTAAACACAAGATATAAATCTCGATGCATTCACGTTTTTCAGGCTGAATTAGGACGTATTGCGAACCAGAATAATTGCTAGCGTCCTGTAAGGGAGGACGTGTCTTGATGTCACGCGCTGTTTTGCAGACGATCGGGAATCCAAAGCGGTTCAGTGGCGCCCCCTACTGCTCACTCCTGGAGGAGCAGGTCGAAGGTGAGGGCGTTCGAAGACCTTGGGCTGCTTGTCTATCGACGGCCCGTCATTCCAGCCCCTGCTGACGTGCCCGAGCTCCCTAGGCCGCCCTGAGCGGCGCGGGGATCTAATTGAAGACTCGCGTAGCTACCGCGGACAACACGAAGCAACTTCCAAAGACCGATAACTCGTCTCACACGGCTCCATTCTTCCCGCGCACGACGACGCGAGAAAACTTTTATGCAGGGTCGGAGGTCGCACGTGAGCACGCGCGGCAAGTGGCTGGGGGTGAGCCGAGGGGAACAGGCCGCCGATAGGAGGGGTGGCAGATCTCCGATCCTTGGTTTAGCTTTAAAAAAAAGTAGCCGTTTTAGACTATTGGGTGTGAACTAATAAACCCGATGGCAAGGAGTCATTTACTTGAAGTCTCTTGCCGGTCTTCGACTGCAGTTCGTGGAATACCGTCCGTCCGTCCGTTCGTCCGTCCGTCCGTCATGTATCGTCAAAAGTCCATTCTCACACTTTAGGCTTTCACGAGTAATCACTATTCACTTCATCAAAATGGTTTTGCATTGCATCATAAAAGAACTCATCAACCATTTTAAAATTGAATTCTACATTCCTAAACATTTTAACATTGCGAACATTGTTCCTTAATATTGTCACAATACTTACAATTTCATGTGCTTAATACAAGCATAACAGAGATTTATAAATACTTCCCTTTAGCTTAATTTCCGCTCTAACCTCAGTTCTTTGTCAGTGTACATGTCTATGTGAGGATTCCTTCACATTTCAATTTAAAACCCCATCATCAAAAAAAAAAAAAATGAAAAAGAAAAAAAGCTGCTCCTCCGGCTGAAATCTCCAGTATACAGTCTATTTTACAGCATAGATAAAGCAAAGCCAGGTTTATTCGGAATCCTGGAGTGGCACGTGGAATTTAAAACAACACAACAAAGTATAGGCCTATTATTACAATACATTTATATGGGAGATAATTGAAAATCAAACAGTAATGTATTGAAGAGATTAAGGAGGCGAAGACGAAGACTAAGGTGCAAGGGGTGGCTGGGAGGGGGTGAAAATGCTGCGCATGCTTTCAGGTCTTATAAGACAGCGCGCGTGAGGGCAGGGATCTGTTAACCCCGCCCCTCCGATGTCTGTTAAACGCCATGCTTGGAGGACAGACAGTGATGGAGACGTCCCTCAAACCTTTCCGAGACGCAGCCGGAATTAAACCCCATTTCCATTTTCCTAATGCAAAAAGGTTTTTGATCCCGTGACCCCGCCGAGCTGGGGGTCATCTGGCATCTCTCTGGGCGAATCCGACAAAATTTCAAAATTTGTATAAATCTTCTCTGGCTATGGCCGGCAGGCCTTTTGGTGTGATCGAAGTTTCAGGTTCGCCCTTCTCCCGTCACACATTCCAGTTAGTTTATTTTGACAGTTTCTTCAAAATGCCAATTCACACGTCGGCCATGGTTCCCAAAGAGTCTTAAGATAGAAAGGAAGGCGAGGGAAAAAGACACGTTGGTTTAGCTGACCTCGAAAGGTCATACGTGCGGTATGGTCTGGGAAGTGGTGGACCGCAATATTTTGTGCAGGCATCTTCGATTTCCCCCTCATTGTGAATTATGGGGTTCGAAACTTTCTTTGCCAACTAGCCCTTAGAATTCTGTATACACATCACTCAGCTTTTCAAAGCGTGCTTAGTGAATACGAAGAAAGGTCTAAATTAATTTGTCTAAGTTTATTGAATTTTTTTGTGCGTTTGTGCGATTACTTTTTAAAGTTTTGATTGTATGATTATTTATTTGCATGGTTTGGACGAGATAATCGGACAGTTTATATATTTTTATTTTAAAATATTGATCAGCTATCTTGCAAGTTTATCATTTTCTCTCTTGTTGTTACAACACACAACACAAAGAAAAACATTATGAATTTGAATATATATATATATTTCTACCGTCTACTCTTTCAGTCCTTACCAAAACCCAGTATACATACGCGGGCGCACACCATACAGAATCCAGGAATACTTTTTGACCAACATGCTATGTTTTCTCCACAAAAAAGTAGACGCTACACAATACAACTGTTATAGTTTAACATACGTTGTTATAGTAAGCAGCAGGAAGTCCACCAGGGAATCGCCAAGTTGTTCCATTATGCTGTAGCACCCGCCCAGGTGCGCGCCCTCCTCGTGCGCTGCCAAGACGACCTAGCGGCTGCAGCAGCAGACGACACAGCCGTGCCCAGGGCTGGCTTCCTCCCCATCGTGATGCTGCCACGGTTGCAAATGCTAGTCAGGGGACATAACTCTGTCCACCTGCAGCTCACTGTCGCCAAGAGGACGTATGGGGCGCCATGGTATAACATACAGAATGAGGGATGTTGGCAAGATTCTCTCCCCTGCCGCCGCTGGGGTTATAAGGCATATCGTATGTGTAAACAAAGCGACCGAGAAATGCCAGATGGGGACCACGTGACACACGTACAACATTAGCGTATATTGGTTCATGTAAAAAGCCAAATTTCGGTGATATTCGACTACAGGAGCTATGGAAAGAATGCAGCAAAGGAGGGCAAAGGGTGATGGTCGAAAAGTTGATTTTATTGTAAGTTTGAGCTTCATTCTGCACGATATTTCGTCACGACATCACAAATAAACTCTCCATTACGATATCTCGCTCACACTGCTGCGGATTGTTTTCTGTACTGTTTTTATATGTTATTTTTGTGTGTGTTTTCTTTCATATGTGACATATCAGTATGAGTATCAGTATTTCTTAAAGGCATGTTGAACTAAATGGAAGGCAAAACTTGTTCACTGTCCATTTTGTATCTGTTCAAAACTGATCAGCCAGTCCACAGTTTTATTCTTGGAAGACAATGCATTTGTATGCATTACATTTCCTGTTATTAGTGCTAATGCCAAGGGCGAACCTTTCTAAAATCAGTATATATATATATATGTATATCACAGGATTTCACAGGAAAAAAATAATCTTACATGGAAAACTAGTCAAAAAATACTTGAAACTGTCGAGGTTCTTGGTGCTGGATGAAATAAATCTGATGAAAGTGCTGAAGCGTATAAAGTATGTGTAAATTTTTTTCTTGCTTCACTTTGATGGGCAAGTGATATGAGCTCCGATGGGGTGTAGCGTGCATGTAAACGTTAGAATGAGAACAGATAATCAAACAATACGGAAATCCTCTGCTAGTCATCGCAAACGTTGACGAACATAAAAACACAAAGGTACGGGGTTGCACGCAGACAGATAAAGCACGCACTCATGCAAACCAAATAACTAAGCACACAACAGAAAAATGTAACAGGTTTTTATTTCAGAATTGTTTTACAGACATGTTACACTTTTTCAGCACAGATAGTTTGATTAAGGCTCCTTGAGTTGAAGACGAAAGACTGACATTTCGAATTCATTCTTACTTATTTTTCCCGCCACCTTGCTCTCCCTCTCTCTCTCCCCTCCCCCCCCCACTCCTTCTCTTTCGCTGTATACACGCGAACGAACTTGTGCAAACCCGTATTCGTTCGTTCTTGTACACGTTTATTCTTCTCTGCCTAAAGTCCTCTATCTGTATAAATGAGATTTCAAATTCATTCCTAATCCTCTCTCCCGCTTCCAGTCAACAAATCTAGAAATGTGTTGCAGCAATCCCTGCAGTCTAATTTCTTTTCTGCTTCAATGTCGTCATGTGATCGGTAGTGTGACAGATGGTGCTGATTTGACCTACATCCCTTCCAAAGCTAGTATTGTCGAGCAAGAGCGCTCCAGATCAATGGAGTCTGTTGTAAGCTATCAGGTGAATATTATTCTACTGTAGAGACATACTTTGTCTTAAAAAATAGGGCACATGTCGATTATAATTATGACTGAGGGTTAGGGAAGGTTTTCAGGTGAGCCGTGAGTTGTCCACAGCATACAAATAAGATTTGACACGTTGTCACATGTCACCCTAGGCTATTACCTGTCACTCCTAGGTAAGCCTTTTAGCTCCTCCCTTTGTAAGCTAGTAGGGGGAAGATATGTCATCACCAGGCTATCGCTCCGCCCTTTCTGGACACTGAGTGGCTAGCTGGAAGCTCGCCATTGGTCAGCGCCGTTGGCCGGCTCCACCGAGTTTGACCAGAACCGGTTTAGCCCAGTTTTAAGGCGTCAGGGGGTTAGAATTTAAGGAGGGAAAAAACGCGAGATAGACACACAAGGATACACAGAGAGGGAGGAGAGAGGGGAGAACAGAGGGTCACATACAGAGAGGGATGTGCACCTAGGAAGAGACCCAGTGAAGCGACCACGTGCTAGCCGACGGACCTCAGTCGCCATCTTGCCAAAAGGAAGACTCCAGCT
>SMGT01011597.1:245279-286339 GCA_004794575.1 Lanistes nyassanus
TACACTGTGTTCCCGTGGGTCTGTGGACGAAAGCACAATGTGTGTAGAAGTTGTTGTGTGTGACCTGCTGGGTGAGGCAGTGTCCAGTACGTGCATGTGCATGTGTTTAGTGAGGTTGCTTGAATGCGTGAATGTCTTACCGCATGTGTCACATGTGTATGGACGGTCGCCATTATGTGCTCCCATGTGCGACTTAGGTTAGTGTTCTGTATGAATGTTTTACCACGTGCATGGGCATTCGCCAGGGCATTCTGGGAAACAGTGAATTGGAAGATGATGCTATAAACAACAGCGTCCTGATATATTAGTTACTTTTTGTATCTTATAGTTGTGTTCAAGACTGGATCTTTGCCTCTGCTTTCAACGGTTGTTTGACTGCTGTCCCCCGATCTCCTGTACGTTCTGCGGTCCCTCCTCTCTCCCAGTTACCATAGAGATTTCCCACAGCAGAGGAACACGTGCAAGAGTCACACACCAGTCTTGGGGGAACACCACAACTCCCTCGAAGAGTACCTTGTGCTGAGCAACTGGTCTTCTCAAGACACGTGCTTCTGACTTCAGACTTCGCGTTAGTCCAGTAGCAAGGGTGCACTTGTTCTGCGGCAAGGATTAAAGGAAAGCTTAACCTTAGAAGTAAACTGTCTTGAATTGATGAATATTGATGTTTCGAGTCTTTTTAACCCTAAATTTCAAGCTACAAAAGAACTGTTTACTTACAACCCAGCTTTTAATGCCGTTCATCGGCCTTACATGTTGCCATGAAGCTGCCATGTTGCCATGATGAGTGACGTCAGTTACCCAGGCAGGGAGAAAGCTACTGCAGCAGGCAGCCGACAGCGCTCAAAGCAGCATCGTCACAGATATCGGGCAGACGTTTTTACAGCTGAACGCAGCACCGCGCTGACACCATACTACTTGAGCGGGTCAAATACATTTAAACTTTATAAACTCTTTTCTTGTAAAAACAAAAATGCATTGACCGAAGTAGTGAATTTTGTTAATATACTTCTTAGTAGAGTGCATTAATGAATAGATGAATAGGTGCTTATGTTTCGCGTGTGGGTACGTCTGCGTGCGTGATTGAGCGTGTTGTGTGTTTATTAATCATTGAGTTTATTTATCAATATATGTATTTTAATGTCAGATGAACTAAGATTGACATGTGTCCTTTGGCATTATTTTTTCTTCTGAATACCCCCTGAGGGTAAAAGAATAAAGAAACTTGACTTGTTAGTGACATCGCTCTCACCTGTAATCGTCTGTTCTCACTCTCAGGCTCAGCTTCCGTCCGGTCTTGCCTTACTGCAATGCCTTTTTCGTTGGCACACTTTGTATTGATAATTGTCGGAATTGCTCCTTTCTTTAACTTTTTCTTAAAAGTCGTGAAGCCAAGCGAAGAAGCCATGCACATCATTTTCGTAGGTGCCTTCAAAGCACTCCCTCGTAAAATGGTCCTCGCACACGAGGTGCGATTTGTGCCATTTATACTCTTTCGCATGACGAGGCAACTTGGCGTTCTTTAAATTTTCAAGCCACTTTTTACATAGTGCATACAAATCTTTTATTTTGCTGGATTCGGAATCCCAAAAAAGCTTTTGTGGCTTCCGTCTACATTAAACGATTTGCACTGTTCGTTTAAACAGCTGAACGCTTTGGAGAATGTGGACGCTTTCCTGTTGGCATACATATCAAGAGTAGAATGCTTTGTTATTGGTTTAAACTTATCAGTGGAAATAATTATGGTAAATTTTCAAGTTCTGTTTATAGAATGTTACTTAACTTGCATGAACAAGGGATGCTTCACTCGAATTTTATCCACTCGGTTAAATCACTACTGCAAGAACTGGGACTGAATGGCTTATGGTTAAATCAGAATAGTTTGAACGTGACGGATAAATGGTTTAAGAACAAAGTAGAGAGATGCTTACAAGATCAATATATTCAACACTGGTTCGAGGAACTAAACACAAAACAGGTATACACAAACTACAGAATACTCAAAACATCATTTAAGCCCGAACCCTATCTCAGAGTGTTACCACCTTCTCACTGCCGCCTACTCTTAAAATTCTTGACATTAGATAATAACTTCCCTGTAAACAAACTCAGACACGAAGACATCCCTAGGCAGGAACGATTATGTACGCTGTGTGACAGAAAAGACATAGGTGATGAATACCATTATATTTTCTTATGTGACAAATTTACAGCTGAACGCAACACCGCACTGACACCATACTATTTGAGCCGGCCAAATACATTTAAACTTTATAAACTCTTTTCTTGCAAAAACAAAACTGTATTGACCAAGTTAGTGAAATTTGTAAAAATACTTCTTAGTAGAGTACATTAATGTATAGATGAATATGTGCCTATTTTTTGCGTGTGGGTACGTCTGGATGAGTGATTGAGCGTGTTATTTGTGTGTTTATTAATGATTGATTTTGCTTATCAATATATGCATATCCTCATGCCAGGTGAATTTATGATTGATGTTTTTTTTTGTTTGTTTTTTTTTTTGACAATTTTTTTTTCATTTTTTCTGAATATACCCCCTGAGGGTTTAAGAATAAAGAAACTTGAAACTTGAAACTTGCACTGTGGCATGTTGAATGCTTCTGGGGAACTGACGTCACCAAACCAGACGACAGCAGCGATATTTTGCTTTCATTCGCGAAAGAGTACCACAACATGGCGACGTCCGTGGGCCATTATTTACCGAAATTAAAACGTGGATTGTATGGAAATAGTACCGATACAGCTTGAAATTTATGGTTGACAAGACTCACAATATCAATGTCTATGAATTCATCTCAAGTTGCGTCTAGGGTTAGGCTTTCCTTTAACCATCAGCGTTCAGCAGCAGTTCGACACTACCCGTCTCTTCACAGCAGATCTCCAGTAGGCAGACGATTGTGGCAAAAGATATGCTGATCACCAACAGGTAGATTTTGGCAGAAGATACCTCTCACAGATTTGGCAACAGATGTGCCAGTCTTCCACAGGCAGATCTGGCAAAAGATAACTTGACAGTTGCAGTTTGTTTTGGAGAAAGTGCTTCCACCTGCTTGTGTGTGTGTGTGTCTCTCTCTCTCTGTGGTTAGTGTGTCGTTGTGGGCTACGTTTACTTACTCGGCTTGTCAGCACTGCTCTTAGGTAACCACTGCTGGGCACGCTCCATGTCACCTGAGTTTTCCGTGATGTCATCGATGCGTATGTCAGTCTGTTTGCTCTGCATATCTTATGTTGCCAAAGAAACAATACGATGGAATAATTAAACAGCAGTAAGTGTGCAAATAATAGGTATATTAACATGAACTTTCTAACATATTGTACTGTAACGCTAAAATATCGCCCTCTCCCTACACCACTCCCACGTGTTATTATAACCATAGAGGAACAGACTAAAAGGACATTCTCACTTTCCCAGTAATTATTCATACATCTTTTGAAACACTACATTTTAATTACATTGATTGGTAGATTTCACGTTTTCGATTATAAAACTGTCCATTCATCGGACCTACAAAAAGTGTGCACAGAATAAGCCCATCCATATTTTGGTAAACTTCTTAACCTTTCCCTCCCTACTTACTGCCACCCCCACCCCAGTTCACACACACACACACACACACACAGTTTTACTTAAACTGTTAAACTAATAAAGAACAAATGAGGACCGAGCGCTTAAATTATCGAAAGATAACTCCAACAAAGATACTAGCAGCGCTCAAACATAGCCGTATGCAGACGCATGTGCCCAAGGGAGCTTACGGTACCCAAACACATAGCAAAGAGAGGGCCGAAAGAAAGGAACTTGGCAGATCCTCTGCGCCAGTTGTCACATGCCACTCCTAGGTTGTCACCTGTCACTCCTAGGTAAGCCTGTTTCCCCTCCCTCTCTTGACAGCTGGTAGGTGGACGGTACATCATAGCCAGGCTAATAGCTCCGCCCCAACCTAGGCTGGCCAGAACTGGTTTGAACTAGAATAAGGTGGTTCCTGTGAACGCAGGGCTTGAGGGCACACGGTACTTAAGGAAGGGGAAGCGTGAGAGATGGGACTCAGAATCGGACTAGACACAGGAGTGATGAAGTAGGAAGACCAAGAGAAGCTGACACGTGTAGACCCACGGACCTCTGCTCCTCGCCATCTTAGCCAGGACGTTGGAAGAGTAAAGGACTCCAGTTTTCACGCCAGATTCACAGGGTGTATTTCGCCGACAAGTCTACGAGACAGACGAGTAAGTGACTGCTGTTGCGCCTTATAGGACTGCTCTTGCCATAAACTATCTTAGAGTCTGGGACTCGTTTGAGTAACATAGGTGGTTTTATCCTGCCGGAGACAGGTGACGTCATAAGCTAGTGGGGGGCGAGTTTCTATTAAAGAAATTTGTAGGAGTCACTGGCAAAACTTAGCAAGCGTTGATAACGGATCTTTCTTTTTTTTTCTTTCTTTCTTTTGTTCATTGATGCTTACTTGGTTGCTTGGTTCAATTTTTTTTTCGATTTTCGTGTCTGAACTTCGTCTAGTTCATCCATTTTCTGGCCTTTCTGTCTGTCGTTCTAACTGCCGCTATCACACATTCCAGGCGCCCATTATAACAACATATTGAGACATGTTAGCAGCACACGAAACAAACAAGCTAGTAAACAAGTCATTCACTAGATGACACTCGCAATGTGTCGCACCCTGATCCTGTCGGAAACAGCTTCAACTTGTAATTATTGCTGTTTTTTCCCTGGCAAAAGGGACGAACTACCGTCTGTCGACTGCCTGAAACGGGAAAACATACCAGGAGAAATTAAAGCCAAATCGCTATCCACATCTGGACAGTTTAAAAAAGGAAGGGAGGGGTGTGAAAACGGCGATATTGTGCGGATAGGCCTTAGGGTGGGGTGGAAGGTGGGAGACCGTGTACAATCCTTTGGGATGGGTGGGTGGATTTCCTATCGGTGGTTTATGACAGTAATGGCGAGACAACTCTCACAGAAAAAGGCAGCACCTCTCTGCCGCTGACGATGCTGCGGCCGAGTGTAGCGAACCGAAGTAATCAAGCGGCGACGAAGCGATATGAGCGGGTCGTAATTCAGAGTTAAGCGACATGACTTTGACGTCCAAACACGGCGCCTCTTCAATTTGCTCCCCGGCCTGTTAAATATTAACGCCGCTGCTTCTTCCGATGTCCCCAGCGTGAGGCAAGTCGCACGTGACGCATGCGCACAAGAGCAGGCATCAGATAACAAAACACTGATGCTCTTGTTACTTTTGCTGCTGCTGGTGTTGTTGTTGTCGTCGTTGGCGGGGCTACTACTGCTGTTGTTTTACTGCTGCTGCTGCTTTTGTTGTCGTTGCTGGGGCTGTTCCTGTTGTTGTTTTACTGCTGATGGCGTTGCTGCAAGTTGCCTGTTCACCGCTTATCGTCTAGTCTGCGATGCTTATAGGCCTACAGGGTTTGCACTGCTCACAAAGCAACAGAGAACTAGTCTCACCAGCTGAAACAAATGGCGCAGTTTATTTTCGTCAGTGTTTACATTAAAATCTTTGTTGTAGTACAAGGTTTCGGAATAGTATCCTTGAGAAGATATTGTGAGAAAGCATCTCGATCAGAATTGGATTTCTTTTTTATGCAGACATTCTTTGCCGCTGTTTTACTTGAACCTTTGGCGGTGTGAACTCGGCTTTACATGTAGCATACAAAGAGAGAGAGAGAGAGTTCTTTGAGCATTTGTCTGGTGACGACACAAGCGTTTATAACTGGTGTACAGTTCATAAGAACCGTTCATTGTGTTTATTTTTACGAGCAGAAGGAAAGAAAGAAAGAAGGATGGATAGAAAACCTTTAAGAAAGTTCGTCTAATGTTGATTACAGAAAAGCACTGGAAATAGAAAACCTCCTCTTTGTATAATGAATGTACATAGCAGTGGAAATGTCCAAGTCTGCCTTTCATATTAACCTTGCTTGTGTTCTCTCCCTTTTCTCTCCCCCTCCTTTCTCCTCCGTCCCTCCTACCTCGATCTTTTCCCTTCTTTCTCGTCCTCCTATTTCATCGTGAGTATGGAAATAAAGTATTACTTTACCACCAACAGCAAGTTCTCAAGTGATGTGACAACCGCATTTCTGCGGCCTCCATTAAGTAAAATTTCTCGAGAAGGAAACACGCAGGATATTAAAAGGAGGAAAAGAAAATTTATTAAGTTCTGTAAATGAAGCCCTCTGTTCGCATCATGTGCCATTAAGTGGCTCCTGTGTGACGCTAGCAAGGTGCAGTCTCACTGGAATCGCATTCTAATTGCATGCATCACTTCTCTCCCCTTCGTCCCTCTCTTTTCTTTTTCTTTGCTATCCATTTTACCCCTCTCTACCTCCCCATTCTGTCTCTTTCTCCCTCTCTCTCAAGCACACACAAAAGCACAGATGCACGAAGGGTGATAGTGTACAAAAACATTCTGTTTCATAATTCATTTTTTTAGTCAAACATTACGCGCCTTGCTCAATGCCTGAAGTAATGTTAGTTGAAAGAGGTTTTCTCTACACACACCCCACCCCCACCCCACACAGAGTACAACAGTAACCCCTACGCCTCTTCACCTTTTCGATAAACAATAAAACGAACCAAGAAACATCCCGCACAGAATAAATTATGCTTTTTTAAAAAAAAGTGAGGGAAAGGGGGGTATGTGAGTGTCGAAAAGTTGCCCGGAATGTGTCCACGTAACCTGATGCCCCTTAGATCGCGAGGAAAATCTTTTTATTTCCCTTAATTACGCAAAACATTACTCGCCGCCATCTGTCACTTTCTGTTCCTGGCATGGGATAAACTGAAGTTGCTGCTGTCGGCAATTTAAATTCATCATGCGTTTGTGCCAGTTCCTATGGATTTAAAAAAGTAAATAATCCGTGGTGTCTGGTTTCGCCAAGCATATTTTTCCCCATCTAGGCGCCAGTAGTTTCCTTTCACAAATTTTACAGGCCTGAAATTTGAAAGAAGAAACATACCTAAATTATATGACATTATCCTTTTTTAAACTTAATAAAAGTATGTAATTTAGCAGTGTTTTGCCTTCACGGGTTAAATTACTGCAGCTCGTCTCGCTGGTGCCTGTACTAATGTTCGTCTTCCTTTGCATCATGCCAATCACCAATCATTTTCATGTTTAAAAAATTGGAACCGATTCTCCCACGTCTTGCTTAAACTGCAAAAAAAAAAAACAACAACAACAAAAAAGAAAAAACAAAAAAACGAGTTTGAAAGAAATTAGAATTTTTAGAAATTTAGAGATCATGTACTGACGTGCCTTGTTTTTTGAAACTCCCGCAACGCAATGTTTAACAACAAATGCTTTGAAACCACGTGATTACATTTTCGAAAATTGTGTCCTTTGTCTTAATATAGATACCCGACATCAAAGGTTTCGGGATTGATCTTTTCTTATAGTGTTAGCGACCTGGATTTGACTTTGAAGAAGACAATGTTAGGGGATTTGATGGTACCGCTCTCGCCATTTTTGCTTTATTCTAATCACCCACGTGCGTTAAACCTGTTTTACAAAAGCAGTTTCGCCCACACGTTTGACGCAGAAAGTTCATCTGTGGTCCGCGTTTAAATAAAGCACGCTGCATTTGAAACGGATTAATCGTGACTTGACAGAGGTAATTTATGTTTAGTGGTAACTTTTTTCCGCAGTTTACCAATGCAGACACCTTTTCCGTGAAGCTGAAGCACAAGAACAGCAGTAATATTTTACCAATATAACAAAGCAATAAATGAAATAAACAAATTACAGTCAAACAAACAAGCGAAAATGCAGATCTGCGGTCCTGAAACGTATTTTTACTCACTTAAGTCGCAGAGCATTTGTCGATGTTGAACTGAGTCTTCAAAAAAAAAAAAATGCTGTAACTTAGTCGCGAGCTAACTGTAGTAATGAAAATGGTATCATACTGGATGAAAATGTAGATAAATACAATTTCCAATCACTCTATCTTTCGGGTGTGGAGAAGAAGAATACTGATCAAAGCAAAACAATCATGAAAGAAAGCAAGCCCGAAATAAGACAAAATTAAAAGAAAAATATTGACTCTTGAAAGCAAATGTCTCCAACATAATGCAGTGGCATCTTGACAGCTGACATGTGAGAAGGGTTCTAGAAACACGAGTCATAGACTTGTAGACTTCAGGGACGTTTACCACTGACTCTTAACATTAGGAGCCATGGAGTACTGTCGATAATTTTCTGGATAAAATGTGTATAGATTACAAAGCGTACGCAAAAGAGAGGGTACGTACGTTCATGGGTAATTTTACAGGGACGTCCAGTGCTTCCAAAGCGCAATGATTTCGCTCTAATGCTTAATGTTCGGGTGATGGCCATGGAGTTTGCTTGTCGTTGAACTCCAGGATATAAAGCTCTATCCGCAGAGCTATCTAACCTCCTTCCACCCCACTCCCCCCCCCAAAAAAAAAGCCAGGATTGAATTGCATGGGCTTTTGCATCTCGTGTTCATACGTTAAAGTGCTACTAATATACACAAGTCGAACGGGCCTCACGACTGTCTTATAACCGGATGTGTAAGCTGGAAACCTCATGAACAGAATAACAGTGCGAATGAGCAAAAAAAAAAATCATCGCATGCTTGGGAAGGCGTCGGCAGAGTTAATCTATTTATAGCATGTAACTCAACCTAGTTTATGGTGGATAGTACGCCATGCTCTTCTGGAGAAAGAACTGTCAGATCCGAGGGGCACTTGGGTGACCGCGTCAGACAATAGGAGTGTAGCTCAGACCCGACTAATAGCGGCGACAAAATGGCGTTCAAAAGCACTGGCCCGACTGCCTGAGGAGCCGACGGAGATGAGAGGGACGATCTGGAGAGCGGTGCTCAGTGACACAGTGCCCCGGAAATGAGGCTGCAGCAGTTTCTTCTCGTAATTGGTCCGTAATGCCTGTTCCTTTTATTCCGCCATTGTCTGACAATTTGCTGCCCGCCAAAGCCGCTGCTTTTGGCGGAGGGACCTGCTGTGATTACTAGCTTTCTCGGCCTTCCAGCTCAGATCCTTGTACCTGAGGGCTGGACTGCCTCTGACACCCTTCGTGGTCCTTCTCTGCACTTAATCAGGCTTCCTCAGTCTCGCACCCTCCCTCATTTCCCCATCATCATCGTAGTCGTCATCAAGAGCCTTTCGTCTGTGTTCTCAGCTAGGAGACTTTACTGAAGATCGTCTACAAGGTCAAGGCCAGAGAAAAACGACAAGGGGAGAAAACCTACTTGCAATGGCCTCCGTGACTTGCGAAGTCTTTGCTGTACAGAAAGTGTTTTCAGGTCGACAGCAAAAGCAGGTAGACGACTTCTGGAACAGACACTTTGGTAACGAATGATCATATTTGTGATGCTCTGATGTTGAATGAAAGGTCGCAACATGGTGGCACCTGTCGGGCTTGTGTTAGAGCTATTAGAGTTCTTCACTGAGTCAGAATTAGTGGAAAAACGAGAGAGCCACACGGACAGATATGTATGGACAGGCGACTGACAAAATGACAAACATACAGACATACAGATACAGATAAAACACGTACATATACATATACATACACATATATTTATACATATACATAAACACACATGTGTATATATATATATCTAAATCTTCAAAACACTCAGGTGTCATAAGGATCGAGTAAGTAATTCGTCAAAATAAATTAACGGAAAGTTTTTAGTACATATTTGACATAGGAGACCCGGTCACGATCTGGTTTAAAGATAACTAACATCATCGATAACAATACAACAACAACTTATCGGTAAACGCAGAGAAACGCAGCACGTCCTTCTAGAACTGTAATCTGTAGTGCTTACGGTTACTCACCCAACCAGGCACGCACGCATGCGCACTATTGTACCTGCCCATGTGAGAATATTATTTTAAAAAAAGCACAGCGTGCATTTGGCACGTGCGTATCAATTTGTGAGCAAGAGAAACGAGGGGTAGGGGTGGTTGGTCAGTGGAGAGAGATTCGATAGCTGAAGAAACGGGAGATGAAAAGACCAACAGACGAGCGTTTTGACCTCCAGCCTCCTCGCTTTGTCACTGCCATAGCTACATGGATTTTTTTTTCCTCGGATGAGAGGTTTGCTGGTGGGGAGTTACCAGTCTAGCAGAGTGTTCAACGTCTGGGTTCCTTATTCTTATTGGTATATATGTACACACAAACACACATATATATATATATAGCTGTCATTGTTAAATCTATCATTAAATTATTTTGCAGATTACACTAGTGTCTTATTAACCATGAACAATCCTGACATTATAGCAGAAATATAAACTCAGACCTGGAGAAAATTCACAATGGGCAACCTCATGGAAAATGAAATTTATTGAAACCCAAGCCGAATTGTTAGATATTGAAAGATGAACTAGCTCTATTCATGGTCTTTACTTTAGGATCGCCGTTATAGAAACAACTGATAGAAAACAGACACTTTGATATTATGATATTACTTTCCAAAACGACTGTACCTAGGGCAGGCAAGTAGGGTTATTGATCAAAAACCAAACCAAACCAAACAACAAAAAACAAGCAAATAAAGATACTCAGTGCATGTCTGCGTAGCTTTAAACATCAGTTGAGCAGAAGAAGACTCCAGGTCATGTACACATCGTTTATTTGCCGATATTTGACTATGCTGACTTCTTTTGGGATGACTCACTAGCTTGCTGCGAAAGTATCTGTCTTAATAGCAACTTGTGCTACTTGTATTACTTTCACGTATATCAGTGACTTGTAGTAGCATGTAATACAGCGTATTGAAGACTCCTCTCGCCCTCTTATCCTCAACCCTTATGGCGAAGTCGAAGACATGGTAACCATGGAAACCTAATTCTGTTTTTGTCTTGATATTACCTTTGTATACTCTTTTTAAACTTCCGTATTTACACCCCCCCCACCCCCGCACCCCTCTCCCCACAGTTATTTGTATTCTGTCATTATGACTCCTGACACGATGTTTTATTTTTACCTGGTGCTTACGGCGTGAAGACATTTCTCTCTCTCTCTCTCTCTCTTTTTGCACCATTTGAACTCTTTGTGTTTAATTGTCGTGTGATTATGAAAAATAAACTTTCAATAAACTAATGAGATAGTAAAGACTGATCAGCGGTATAGCTTTCCAGAGTACAACGATTATTTAACGCGGAAGAGAAAACAACAACAACTCATTTCCCTGTCTTCGGTGATCAGGACAGTAAACAATAATATGATCCAGGCTGCGAAAATCTAAAGGCTTGATCCTATAAACATCTCCCGAAACTTTTCAAGGCAGCTCTTAAAAGAAAGGGAAAGATTAAAAGATAGGTCTACTTTAGGTCGCGTTGTCGAAAATACGTCGGTACGTAGGCCTATATGCTGTACGTTCTTCGATACCCTATGGCAAAGGTGCCCTAACACCGTATTTTGAAGACACTGAAATCCTGTCATGAATATTTGAATATTTTACGGCCACAGCACCGCTACTATACGTGCTATTAATTAATCTTTTATTTTAAAAAACGAAGAACTGAAATAGATCTTAATTTTAAAAGTAATCTTTATAAATTAAGTATTAAAATTGTAGCTAAAGAAGAGCTCACATATTAATTTAAATACATATGGTATAGGCGACCGTACCTATACGAAGGAATTTATATGCTCCGGTCATATCCAAGAGATAGAGAATGTGGCACTGGCGTCTTTCAGTGGTAGTGCAAAAGAAAGGGGAAATCAATGTACAATTGATTCTCTTTCTCACTTGCTTATCACCCCTTTTGGCCCGAATGTGATTATTTGTGGCCACTTGTTCTGCCTGAAGCGGGGTCATTTCATTTCATCATCGCTTTCCCGCGTTTAATCATATTTCCAGGTAAATAGAAGCTTCAATCAGGGGACACAATTTGGCCCGCTGATTAGACAGAAGTGGGAAAAAAGATAAGGTATTAATGCCAAGGGAGGTCAGTCTCGCAGCTTGGGCCACATACGTAATATCCAGAGTCAACAGCCAAGGCCGGCCGGGGGCAGGCAGGAGAAAAATTACCGCCGCCATCTTGCCGTTTGTCTGCTAACCCCGGAGTCAGGGAGCGAGGAAAGGGGTGTCGAGATGGTCGCAAGCGGGCCGCTTCCCGCGCCTCCATTGAGCACAAATCACGACATAATAGCCCGACCACCTTTGCGTTTCGCGAGCAAATATGTCGCCAGCGAGAGATGGATGGCCCTACGATTGGTCTGGGTCGAGGCGGAGGCACAGGGGAGGCTAGAAAGATAGGCCGGGATGTGTAAACACAAGCCCCATCGCCTGCCTCAACAAGCTGGGTTCTTCTTGCTGGCGGACCTGCCATTGAATTCCGATGCAAGATTACAATCCAAAAAGCCCCTCGTCCTGATGACGACGGTGAAATAGCCAGCCGTGGCACTCCAGCTGAAAGACATATTGCTCGGAAAGCAAAGATTACCGCCGGCGTGACAATCAGCCGACTTGCTGCCTGGTGCAGGACCATTCATCGCCCAAAAGGCACGGGCAACACGGCGGGGAAAAAGTTTTGTTCTTCCCGCTGTGAGCTGCAGGGCAAGAGTGACAAGCCATTGCTTGTTGGGGTTGAATGGCTGGCGCGGTCTTTTAGTTGCGAAGAAGAAGAACAGGAATCGCGTCTTCTTGTCCCGAGCGATGCTCAGCTTTTTTTCCCTCTCTTTCTCTCCCTTTACAACAGTTCTTTCCCTGGCCCGGACGGAGGGACGGAGAGCTTCTGTGACATCAAACACGCCTTTGTTGCCTGTTGTGTTCGTTTCGTCACTTCGCAGATTCCTTCTGGAAGATTGTTGGCCGAGAGATTACAGGGCATCACGGCAAACTACGGAGACCCTGCTCTTCTCGCCCGTAATAGTGTCCATTGGCAGCCCGAGAACAAGACCAAGCACAAAAGAACCCAGGGAAAGGCGGATAGCTCCAATTTCTTCTTCTAGCGGCCAAAGTCAACAATGCCGTCAAAGGCAGCTTACGAGACTTTCTAGTATCTTCTGACTTCAGATGTGTGCCAGGTTCTGCAAGCAATTCAAACGCGCTACAGTTTACGACAACCGTAAGAAGCGCATCAAACTCGCAAACAAGCACTGCCGTAAAACTTGCCCGCGCGCCTTCCGTTTTATTCACCGCCGAATGGCACAAGCCCCCAATGGCTGTTGGTAGACGTGATTGCAAGCCCAGAGAAGGCTTTGTGCTGGCCCATGGTTCCGCATCCCTCCCCCCCCCCCCTTTAAAAAAAGGTGGGGGTGGTGGAGGGGCGAGTGGTGGGGAAGCTCCACTTGATATTAAGTTTGGTTTTATCACTTCTTTCTTTCTGCTACATCATTCTTGGTATCGCCGGAAAGGGAAGTGCGAATAATATGTATAGACTCAATATTGATTGCACTCTCCTGCTACAGCGGTCATTTTTCTTGACGTCGCCAGCACCACATCCTGCTGAGACTTGCTCGCGATTAAAAAAAAACACAATTTCACTTAAAACTGACTGCTTCCAGCTGATTGATGAGGGTGGTCTGACGATGCTGTTGTCAAGGGTGATGTGGGGATGGTGGAGGTGGAGGTGGGGGTGGGTGGGGTGTGTGGTTTTGGTGAGAAGTCAGACATTCATGCCCATTGAAGTTCGTTAGAAATTCGTGAGCCACCCGGATCAGATAAGTGTTCACGCGTAATTCTCTCGTTGTTTGTGTTTAGTTTTTCGTCTGTTTGCTTCTTGTCCTTGTCCTGACGAAGGGGAAGTGCTTGGAAAAGTGGTGTCTGTGTTTTGTCTTTTACTTGGTTCAGATTAATTGTTTTTCTATCCGTTAGGCATTTGCATCAAAATCTTTTCGCCTTCTTTTCGTTTCCGTTTTTAGTCGTATGTAGACGATCCTTCACAACCCTCCCCCTTTTATGGCAAACTTAATTGTTGCTTGGTACGTTTACCATTATCATTAAATCATTTATTCATTTTTCCCTCCTTATTTCAGTCAGTTTGTTTGTTGCTCAATGTCTGTAGCTAAATACTTGTATACATCCTGTATAATCATTTATTACTGATGTATATGTATCTGAAGATGCATTGCGCATCAATAATTGCTCAACTCCCGACGACTAATGCAGGCAAAGTTGTAGAATCTTACCTGTTATACGCTAGAATGGAGTTACTGTTGTTTCGTTCAGGTTTTGTTTTGGGTTTTATACTTGTCCTGTCCTTAATTTTGTAACGCAGGATGAAGCTGATATTTGCCGCACATGAAAGGCTACGGTCGTGCACGCGCGCACGTACACACACGACCAAGGTCTTTCCTGGCAGAACGCACAGCGACATTTCCAGACGGTAGAGAGGAAATGGTCAGACCTTATCGAACTTACGAACGGGCTGCATCCAAAAGATCCAAGTAATTAAATCAGATCCGAAGCAAAAGGATTTTCAGTGGCTGCTTTTCCTTCTTATACGGCTCGCACAGAAGTCGGTGTTACTGGGCTTTTGTCGGCGCGCCTTTCACCGACAGGCTAAGTCAAAGTCTCAGTTGTATGGCTCCTTCCCCCGGCCCTACCCTGGCCGTGCCATCCCGACGTATAAAGCTTCATTAATCTTTTGTCCGGACGCTGATGAAATATCAGCAGAAGCTGCACGCAAACACTGGCTTCAATGGCAAGCAGAAGAAAAGACACAATAGCCAAGAAAGAGAGGGTGCAGGCATTCGGTAGCTGGTGTCATTATGGCAAGGCTCTCTGGACAAGCCCCGCCACAAAAGACCGCTGCTTTTCCTCTTGTCAGTGTTCCGCCTCGATTATTATAATTCTCAGACTCGCCGTAATGAAGCGCTTTTCATCCGAGGCCAGTCATCCAGGCAAGAGGCACAAAAGGGGAGGCACGGGGAGGCCTTTGAGAAGGCGGTCAGACACAAAACGCGATGAAATTAGAGGAGGTCGGGGGATGAGAGAGGCAAAGCTGAGGCCATGACACGAGCCTGATTGCCCCTCAAGAAAGGGGAGCTCACTGCAGGTTGGAGCTCATTCAGTGGCAGCCCTTTAGAACAGGAGATGTGCTGCGCATCACACTGAAAGGGTGTGTCAAAAACAGCGAAAGAAGAAAGAAGGAAAGGAAGAAAATGTGGAACGAGAATTATAAAGAAGGAAAGAGGAAATATTCATGCAAGTCTCGTAGTGCATATGCCTCATCCTCCTTGCCCACCCCTCCCGCCCCCACAAAACCCCTAGCAACCATAGGCAGCAGGAAATATTAATGTGATGGTATTTGTATAAGGTCCTTTCTGGCTGCTTCGTACTGACCTTCAATCGGGAAAAAATACAGACCATTACAACAACACGGTAAACGAATAATATATCAATGCGCCGACGCGGAGATTTTATCTGGGATTAACAAAACAAGACAAACTTTATACTGCTTCCGCCTTGCCAGCTTCACTTTCGCGCATGCGCACGAAGTCAGAGTCAAAGACCTACTTGTCTTGGTCAAATAGTCTGTAAGAATACCACATCACAGAACGCACTCTGTAGTGGACAGCTGCATATCGTCATAGCCGGCGGCCTGCAGAAAAGGACTTTTTGCGTCCAAAAAACTTCTGCAGGCAGAAAGGAAGTCCTTTCTGAAGTGTGTTGCCTGCAGCCGAGTAATGCTCTTTCCGCATGGAAAACATCTCTCGCCGAGAATCCCGCGGCTAAGCACCTCTCGCAGTCCTTCCCATTCATTTGCTAAATTCTTGCGCCACGAGAGTGCGCCAGACATTACTATAAGTTACCCTTTTTTTGTTCGCGCGGAAAGAATATTGGTATTTCTCTTCTGTAGGCTAAAAGCCTCAACCTTGATACTGTCTCCAGACCCGTACTCGTGTTACCTACATGCAGGGAATGCTCTTTCGAGAGATTTTTTTAAGAGAGAGAGAGGGGTGGGTGGGGAGAAACTCACGGGAAAGGACGAAAGACAAACGCAGTGAGAAGGCTAACGAAAAGCTTTCTTTTCCTTCAGACTAATCGAGTTGCAAATCTGTTCGATCATTTTAATCTTTACGCAAATATTCTGTAAAACTCACAGGAAGATGGAAGATTTCTTCACGGGTCCCGGGACCCACGAAGCAGAGGCCGCGCTCCAAGCTGGCCCCTTCTTGTGCCGCGAGAGTGCGGCAGAAACTCTTCTAGCTTTTTTTCCTCGGCACTGAAAGAGCGTTTCTCGCGTGTCGGCAACACCGTGTGTTTTCTATTAAACCAGAAGTAGATCTGGTTAAATTCATACTATTCATTGGTCTCTGGCTCTTGCCCTTGTCTGTGCCATTGATTCATGCTCGCTTTAAAGACTAAAGAATATTTATAGAATTCCGACAGGACCACTCTATTGTGCGCTTTGAGACTTAACAAGCAGGAAATACTTCCAGCATTCTAATATGACGACTTCATTGTTGGCTTTTGTGTGAGATCTCAAGACACGTTCCTGGAGGAAATGTCTGAAATACTGATGTCTCCCAGACACCATTAAGCTCTTAATTATCTTCTAGAAGCTGCATGAATTTTAACTTTACTATCTCGAATCTGAGAGTTTTGACAAACTCTTCAAAATCGTACTTTTATCAGAAAGTTGGTTGAACAGTTGAGCGCTCTTATCCCCGAAAGTTGTCTGAAATCATGAGGATTTTTAAAAAAGGGAAATTCTAGGTGGTACACAAAGAATAGCGAGAGATCGGTAGTGCTTCCTTTCGTCCGATACACAAGGTCATAGGTTCGGATACTATGTCCGGTACGCGCACTTTCTCTGCATGTGAGACCTGATTGATTGATTGATTGATTGATTGATTGATTGATTGATTGATTGATTGATTGATTGATTTGCGTTTACGATTACCCGAAGTTTTGTTGTCAAGTAAAATTTGTAAAGTTTGTAACAACTTGCTCAATCAGGCAAGTTATTTGAATAGGCAATTTTCATATGATTGTTTTCTGAATGTTTCGTGCAAGTGAAGAGCGTTTTAAAGGGCTGACTCGCATAAAGGGTTCGTATCTGCACTTCCGGTTGAGTGGTCCTGCGGCCCGTGTGGTCTGTATATTTCACGTGCACATTTACGAATGAACAGGAGATAAGAACACTCCTGCAAGCCACCTATGGTTTGCATGTCTACGTTTGTTATGTTTGTTTCGTATCCTTCTTTATTCCGAACGTATGAACGAAAGAATGAAAAGAACGAACATGTGCTCCTCCTTATTTATCTATTAAAAAGCAGCATGGCATGATCTAAATACGATACGCACTATGTAACAGTTGCGGAAGAAGTAAGACGTGTGTTGCTGAACACTGGCGTTCGTTTTCATGCGCAATGTGCGACAGAATGTTACGAAATTGCAAGGGATCGTAAATGACTGAACTCGAGCGGAACAAGTTCAGAGGTCAAGGACTGACTTGGTGGTGTTGTGTTCCGTCTTTGGCGAAGACCCATGTAAAGATTCCGACTATGTGAAGTCTACTGTTATCACAGAAGACGCGGAAGGAAACCTGACAAGTCATCGCGGGACGCCGGACAATCAGTGGGGGGACCCTTCTATGGTACGGAGTGTTGTGAGAACTGTAAAAGTTCGTATGACGTGTATCGTGCATTTTCGGCAAGTAATGACTGTATACGTGGCTCTTGAGCAAGGTATCTGCGCCTTATTGTTGTTGTTGCTGCTGTTGTTTGTGCATAAGAGGCGACCGGAGGAGATTTGTCTGATTGATGATGTGCAGACCTTACTTAGATTGACGAGTGAAGAAAGCCGAGGGCATCGTCCCAGAGACAATGACCCATCTCACTCATCCAGTCCTCTTTCAGTGTATTATGCTAATTTATGTGATTCTTTTTGGGAGATTGTATACTAGAACCGAAAGAAACACAAGCTGAGGGACTTGGTGATATTATTTTTAAATTTTTCCTTTCATTCAAACGGGTTTGAATGGTTCAATTTTTGAGAAAAATTTGGCGCAATCACTCTTTGCGCAATGTGTGTTCATCTGCCATGCTAAGAAACCGTTTAGATTGTCCCAAACTTCTGAATTCAGAGTCCAAAATCAGTAGTGAGTGTGTTCCCCATTCGCGTCGACAACGGCCTGGTACCAGACAGTTCACCACCACCATAGGCATGTTTGCGCAGATCCGCCTGAGGACCTGCTCCAGCTGCCGAGGTGTTATTGGACAGCGTTCAGCTCTCTCTGCAGATGGTCCAATAGGTGCTCGATTGGGTTGAGGTCTGGGCTCATGGAGGGCCAAGCCATCACCTGAAAGTTGTTCTGCTGCAGGAAGGCCGTGGTGAGCCTTGCCCTTTGTGTGTGAGCATGGTCATGCTGAAAGGTGAGGTTGCCGTGCTGCTGGAAATATGGGCCTCAGCACCTGTTCCACACAGGCTTGTGGTGTCATGCCGTTTTCTCACCCAGGGCCGATGTTCTGGAAGGCGACGGGGCCCACGAGTCGGTTGAGGCCAACTCCACCCCAAATCACGATGCTGGGGCCCCCCAATGGTCTTTTCTGCAGGATGTTGCTGTTGGCGTACCTCTCGTTCCGCCTCCTCCATACTCTGATGCGGCCGTCGCAGTGGCCGATGCAAAAGTGGCTTTCATCGAAGAAGAGGATGTCTCGCCATCGCCGCCATGTCCGGTTCAGGTGCTGCTGGGCCCATTGCATTTTTCTGCTGCCGATGTCGTGCAGTCAACGTTGACCGCCGTGCGGGACGACGGCAGTACAACTGTCGCTCAGACAACCGGCGACACGTAGTCTGCTGGCTGATGGCAGCTCCATGGCTCCCGACAGTGCCTCGGGTCGTCTCTGTGGCAGGGAGGAACGTTTGGCGCAGGTTGTCGTGGCAGATCTCTCTGTCCTACCGTGCAGTCGTGACACGAGGTCCGCTTCTGACTCCGTCCTGAGAGCGGCCAGTGACTTGAAAGCGAGCCCACAAACGACAGATTGTGGAAACTGCCACACCCACTGCATGGGCGGCGCGACGCTTGGGCGGTTTCCAGCCTGCAGTCGTCCGATAGCTCTTTCCCGATCTGTAGTGTTCCGTCTTGGCATTCTTTTGCCGCTGACAAGTGGTCTGTCTGGGAGGGTACGAACATCGGCTTTTATTGCTAGTGGATGGTGCCATGTGTTTACAATCAAACTTCTAGTCTTGCTGCTTTTGCTCACGCTGCACGAGCAAAAAGCACTATCCGACCTTTTTTGCGCCAGGAACTTCATTATCAAGGGCTACACACAACAGACCATGCGAATTTATGTCAACCTAATTTTTGTTGCTATCATTGTACCCGAATGCATGAAATTTGACTATTCATTGCCCGTGTGTCAATTGGCGTTTCTTTTGGTTTTGTGGATGGGGGTTCGAATCGTATGAATGCATATTGTAAGTCTTTTGTTTCCGCCTACGCCATGTCGTCCTCTTAACGCCGGTCGTCTGAGGGTGAGCACGTGAGAGGGGCACGGTAGGAGCAGAAAGAATTTCTCAAGTAGACGACATAATCGCTTTCTCTTGTACTTTCTGTCTCTTTTACTCTTTATCTCTCGCTGGTTTCCCCCTTCAGATGTATGTACCTTTGCGGCCTTATGTCGAATGCCACTAGACTGTTTTGAACGGAAAATTACTCTCCGTTCGCACCTGGTTGGCACGCATGTGAACAGGCTCTGAACACGGTAGCATTTGCTGTTGACAAGTTGGGTTTTGGGGGGATGGGGAATGATGCTGTGAGGAGGGGATATTGCCGCAAAGCCATATATACCATATGGGGTGGGGGGAGTATGGTTGATGGGACCCTGTTACTAACCTACACACCGAAGCATCCACCAAACTGCAGTAATGTGGTCAGTGCGGAGAGAGATTAATGTTGGAGAAGGAGGAGGGAGTGGAGTCTGCACAATATTAACAATATTAACTCCATGAGAATCATCGCTGGCTACTCGCTGAATTCGAACCCGCGGTCTCGACACGCGACTCCAATGCTCTATCAATGAACCATCCAGGTCTCAGGTTATCCGAAAACGGCGTGGGCACCATACTAGGGAGGGGGGAAATATATATTGATTTTTTTAGGCTTATTGCTCAATGTGTTAGTGTTTACATTCTGATGACAGAATACACCATGCATTGCATATGAGGATCACTGACGAAGCATCCCTTCCTAGTGATCGAAGTTTTCTTGATTTTTGACTATATGGTATTAGAGAGGTTCCACTGCACTGAACCACCACAGCCACCCCCAAAAAAAGAAGAAACCCACCCAAAACCAAACCCGGGTTACCGAGAAAGGCTCTATCTCTTACACACACACACACACCAGATAAACAAGACAGGGAAGTGGAAATATCAGTGGGCTAGTACATTAAACCCGTCGATCTAGAGAAAAATTTTAACACATTACCATCCCCGCATACTATTTATGAATTGATTCCTGTTTAATTTCGTAACACCTGCGAAAGTCTTTCTTCTAGCTAAGAAAACTAGGGCAGCTCGAGACTGTGAGTGAATTTAAATATCCTTATGTTGTATCTGATTTTAGATTTTCATGTCATAATTTTACATTTGCTCCCAATGCAGAAAGCTAGCCACATATGCTACTTTTCTTCGTGCCTTTTTTCCTGACATGGAGACCTAAAATCCACCGGAAGCGCTCTCGTGTCCGTCAACTGAGGCAAGATATAGTGTTTCACTCAAGATGGATTAAGTTTTGTTAAAAAAAAGCACATCAGTATCAACGCACTAAGGGACACAACCTATAATAGACACTGTAGACAATCGGTCCCTGATTACACCCCATGAATCACACTATGCCTCCTACAACCGTTATGGCTTTCAGACCTTTACTGCTAAAACATTCTGCGAAAATAAGCATCGAGACGCCAGTGAAATTTCTTTTTTTTAAAAAAGCATCTGGAAATGAAGTTATATGTCACAGACAAGGAATATTTCATCATATACTAAAAAAGCCACGTCAACAAATACTGCCGATTGGCTGCAGCATTTATGACATCACAGCATGGATGCAAGTTAGTAACGAAGCAGCTATGTAGCGAACACGTAAAACAGACGAGTTCGGAGAACACATTGTGTTCAACAAATCAATTCAATGTGTAAGAAAGTAGCTGCGTTTAACATCGCTTAACTGTCATCATAAGGTAAAGTAATTCTTTCGCTTTTTCATTAATCCTGCATTTAATTTTTGCAGGAACTGTTTACAGTGCAGTTGAATTTACCAACTGGCTGAAAAATATAAAATTAATATAAAAATATAAATCCGAACTAACAGCTGTTTTCGCTCTAGCCTAGGCTGAAGTTCATTAGTTTACGAAGTTGAAAGTTCCAGAGACTTACAGGTAGATTACACTTCATGACCAGGTTACCGTGTTGTACTGTTTCTGTTACATATGCACTGCAGTGTTGCGAAAGCTACTTAATTATTTTATAATAAGTGGAAGGGAAAATCGGAAAAAAACTATATCGAAAATATGTTTTTTCCGATTTCGGATTTATCATAGGTGTGTGCGAGTGAACCTGATAGCGACAACCCAGAAGTTCCAGCGGGTTATGTCTAGTACATGTACTGTAAAATCTTTGGTATTATTACACATCTAGTAAGATGAGAAATAATAAAGTGTCCGAATAGTAGAATAGTATATCTAAATTATAACTTACATGCACTGAGATGTTATTAATAACTGTACTGAACTGTATAAACTGATCAATATAAATATTATTAAATTAACCCCCCCCCCCCTTTAACTTGACAGAGTCAGCAATGATCTTAAGAGGCAAAAGAGGGAGTTTGGGTCTGCTTCTGCTGGTTATACAGATTCTCAACGTCGGCATTGACCATATACCTCCAGTCACGCTGACTTGCATTGTTAGTCAGGTGAGATGCAGTTATGGCAGCTAATAAGCTATACAGAAATCTTGCCAGTGTAACCCTATGAGTGTATGGCAAAATCATATTATAATGTCTGTCATTGTTCAAAGAGAGACTAATGTTCATCCTCAAATCCTGTTAGTGTTACAACTGTTAATATTTTGTCCAAGAGATACTCAGCATTAGCATGTTTTTCCTTGGAATTGCTGATTTCTGAAAAGATTCGTCAGTATTAGGATTTATCGATAATATGAATAACCATTATTAATAATATTGATAATCTTCATTCTGGAAAAAGTTTCTTCAACCATGTAAAGTACACAATGAAGAATACAGATTTGTCAGTAGACCATCTTTACCGAAGGAAAATAGAATATGCTGGTTTAGCATTTCTTAATAACAGTAAAAAATGATCACAGTTGATACTAAAATTTAAATACCACTTCTGTCCTTAACCAATATTGCTATATGTATTGTATGATATACATGAGAAGCACATCAATATTTGTTTTATAAACAGAGAGATGGCCACACACATGTTTATCCATAGAAAATATCATATGCACACTTTAAGTCATTGAGGTTCTTTCACTTCTTTTATCCATCCCCTTCCCTCCACAATTCCCAGAAACATTAGCATACCTTTAAAGGAATTGAACACTGTTCACAGATCGTTTGAATCTTGTCCTTTGCAGGCAGCCATCTTCCTGGATTTACTCCACCCATATTTCCCATCCTCTTCAGCTTCTGTGTGTCTCAGTTCTTACCTGGTGTGGACACGGGGATTCTGGTCTCGACTCATCTTGGCCCCAGTCTATCACCTTGATGACATGCACCTGTATTACAACATGGCCTCTTTTTTGGTAAAAGGAGTGACCCTTGAGAGGAAATACGGAAGTTTATATTTCACGTATATGGTGAGAATCATCATCCACATCTATCAACGTATGGTTGTTCCATTCCTCCCCCCATCCCCACAAACCCTTTCCTCGCCCATAAATCAGACTTTTCCGGTTTAGTCTTTCTTAAATCCACAGTCTTCTAGTTCTGTGGTAGGTTTACATCCATCACTTTCTTTAGTCGCTGCTTGGCATAAAACACCAAATAAAAGAGAAAAGAAACGGGTGACTGCGGCTTGGGGTAATAAAGGTATAACAAAAAGTATTTTTAAAAAGTAAATTTAAGATTAGGCATGTCAAAATTCTATTAAAGTGATTGAAAGTATTAAAAAATATGTTTATGAAGTGAGGGGGAAATTCTTAAAGTAGTTTAAATAATTATTATGGTGATGGTAGACCAATCATTTAGTATTTAGTGCAGAGTTAGGGCTAATATTTCTGTCCTAGGCAGATTTCTGCATATTACAAAAGATTGCTACACTACAGTTTAAGCAGCCGAGTCCTATGTGTTCTTCTCACTGCCCATGACCCACTCACCCCTTTGTAGTTCAGGGCTGTGTTTTTGCACAGATAAATGAAATATCTTTTATCGGTTTAATTAATTTGCTAGTTTTATCTCTTTGCTTAATTCTGTTGCTAGTTTTCTCCTGTTCATTTAGGTTGCAGTGTTCACTGTCCTGACCAGTGTGTTTTACGTTGTCATGGGTGTGCTGTTGGCAGACTGGCTGCAGGATATTCACTACCTCACTGACTGTGCAGTTGGCTTCTCTGGTAAATGACTTTGTCCTAGTCACTTGTGTAATGTGTGTGTGTGTGGTTTAACTTCTTTGTATGTTGCAAGAACATTTTGCTGTTCACAGAATGCTCTTGAGGATAAGAAAAAGACAACCCCACACCCTTGAGATTAGGGTTTCCTGACCAAACTTGGAGGATCCACTCCCCACCCAACAATTAAAGATTTTCTGTTAATCATTAAAAATAATAAGAAAAAATTTGATGATAAGTGTATGAAGACTTCAGTCTGGTGGGGAAAAAAGTGCCCATCTACCACCCTTAATTTTTTTTCACATAACACTTTTTTTTTGCCTTGTAACTGAGAAGAGAAACAGGTGACTGCTGCTTGGGTTATTAAGGTAACAACAAAAAGAACTTGACCAAGCAAGACATGGAAAGACAAGAAGTCGAAGTTTGGGGGCGTGGCCCCTTCTTCTGTTGGGGGCATGTCCCAAAACGTCGACTTCTTGTCTTAGTCTCGCTTGGTCAAGTTCTCTTTGTTGTTACATTGTTGTAACTGATTTTTCCCCTCCAACAGGTGTCCACTTTATTTCGTGGTATTTTGGCAAGTTTTCAAGTTGCTATTCAGCTGAACAGAATCTATCGATTAAAAAAAATTCCTGGTTTTGTGTTAGTAAAATTACTTCTTGCCTGTTTGAAGTGCTCATTGCCATAGCAGTGTTACCTGCCCTACAGGTGTGCTGTTTGCACTGAAGGTGGTGACTACTCATCATGCTCCACGGACCAGGCACGTTGCTTTTGGAGTCATCCCAGTTCCTTCACGCATTGTGTACTGGATAGAATTGCTGCTGATACAGCTGATGGTGCCAAACGCCTCATGGAGAGGTAAAAGCAGTTTGTAGTGATTGTCACACGCATGCTTACTTTCTCTGTCTGCCTCTTTCTCTCATGCACACCATTCACCCACCCACCCACCCGTAGAGAGAGAGAGAAATAACAACAAAGCAGCATAGTCAGGGAGGCCCAACATGCCAAATGCAGCATGTACATGGTAATTTTTGCTGTGTTGATGAGTTCACATGGGTACACTGTCCCAGGCCTTCTATATCCACTGTATCTTGCTGGATTCCAGAAACAGCTGCTTTGTTTTGGAGGTTGCTTCATGTTTATAAAGCTTCAGCAACTTAATGTTGCTGTGCAGTACCATTCATAATTCTTTTCCAGAATATTCGCCTCTGAAAACTTACTGTTGTGCTAGGTGTTTGAGGGGTCATTAGCATTGCAGACCAGTTTATCCTGCATTTTTGGCATGCATGCATGTGCATGTGCACTCCCTCTCCGCCATCTCAACCACACACACAGCCCACACACACATATGCATGTCACACGATTGTTCTGTTGGCTGTGGTCAGGTCTTGCCATGTTTAACTCACGGAATAGGTATTTGTGCTATCATCAGCTGTCCTGCTTCTTCTGTCTTGCTTCGGGTTTTTTGTTTTTTTTTTGCGACTTGGATGCATGCAGTAAATAAAATTACTTGACCTAAGCCCGGAGATCAATCAACAGTCATCAGCCGCAACTTGATATGAAGGCGTGGAGACACTAACTGCTGAGGTCGGGTATGTTGACAGATAAATGGTTGCCGGACAGAAGAAGTGGGATTGAGAAAATCAACAAGTCAGGTACAGACTCAGGTGTTAGCAAGCAGTGAGAGCAGAAATGTTGATAAAGTGCATGACTTCTGCAGCTGTCTGGATCAAAACCTTATGTTCTCCTTTGCATGGCTAAGCCTTTCCACCAAGATAAGCATGAAATGATACTGTAGGTCTGGGCGTGTGACTCTTTTTTTTGGTGGGGTGGGTGTGTCCTTAAATGTACCTGCATTAGCCTTATCTCTTAATCTGCTTTATAAATTAGGACGGGATAGAAAGCACCTTTGCTAACTGAGAGATATCTTCAGATGGCAGCATAATAAATGTTTTAACTCAAGGATACATGTAGTGTGGCATGGGCTTGATTGATCTCTGCTGGACAGCCTCCTTTTCCACTCTGTGGTTACTGAAACATTTTACTTGGAGGTCCTAAAACATCAGTCTTGTTTGTACAGGGATCAGTTTACTAACTTGCAGGCTTAGGTTCACTGCTGAAAAAAATTGTAGTTTGCTACTTTATCACTACTTCCATATTCTCCAGGACATGATTGAATACATTTATCAGTAAGGTTTTTATAGTGTCACCTTCCAGAATGGATTATTCATTTTTTTCATCAAGATATAGCGTTTTAGCTCATCACCATGACAATCTCTATGGCTGCTTTTTGTTATGCTGAATTAATTGGCTGTAAATGCATCTATTATTCTACTCTGCTGGGCTAAAAAAAAGGTCACAGTTATTTAAATATCTCAATGCTTGTACTTTGCTGTAAACAGCCCTATGGTTTGCTATGATTTTAGTATTTAAAAAAATGAAGCAGCTACTTTTTCACTACTCTAAACAAAAAAGATAATACACTACATTTCTGCCATCTTGGGTCCAACTAAACTCGAGTCTTCCTCTGAAAAACTTCTTACATTCCTGAAAACCAACCTCAAATGTTTTGGTCAGTGGCAAGTGTTCTATTAGTTTTGCTGCTCCTAATGACTGGAACTCACTGCCAGTGCCAGCTAAACTTAGGGATGCTCCTTCACTTGCTTCTCCTAGAGCTCAGCTACAGCAGCCTTCCTTCAAGGCTGGATCTTTGCCTCTGCTTTTGACAGTTCTCTGACTGCTGTCCTCCGAGCTCCTCCTTTATGTTCTGCGGTCCCTCCTCTCCCGGTTACCATAGAGATTTCCCACAGCAGAGGAACACGTGCAAGAGTCACGCACCATAAGACACATGCTTTTGACACCAGACTTTGCGTAAGTCTAGTAGCAAGGGAGCAATTGTTCTGCGGCAAGGCTTAACCATCAGCGTTCAGCATCAGTTCGACACTACCTGTCTCTCCACAGCAGATCTCCAGTAGGCAGATGATTGCGGTAAAAGATATGCTGATCTCCAACAGGTAGATTTTGGAAGAAGATACCTCTCGCAGATTTGGCAGCAGACGTGCCGGCCTTCCACAGACAGATTGGGCAAAAGATAGTTTGGCGTTCTAAACCAGTCCTTTTATTCTAACCTTTCCTTCGTATCAAGATATTTACATACACCAACCAATCTGGTGGCCGACAATACACGTTAACAACTTCCTTCTGATGACTAATCTCCCCCTGCTTAAGTAACCCACACCTGGCCAGCCTGACATCTGCTCTAGGGTTAAGGCCCCATTCCCAGCCATGGCTCCCAGTGTCAGTAACACCTCACCCCTTCACCCTAGAGCCAGCACACTGACTAGAAGTGCGGCCGGGGACCTGCTGACACCTTGCACGGCCTGGTGATGATGTGAACGAGCTAGGTGGTGCTTGAACAAGGGGATTAAGGACTTAATTAAGACAGTAGGGTTGTGGACGGGTCACACCTAGAAGCTATGGTGCAACCTCTTTGACCCACCAGACCCCAACTTGTGACAAAGGTAACAACAAAGAGGACTTAGCCAAGCGAGACTTGGACAAGACGTCAGTGCTTCAGGGCATAGCCCCTTCTTCAGGACGTCACAAACAGATAACAAATAAATAAAATGGGTCACTTAACTGACAAAGACGCTGGTCTATCACAGTCGCTGGAAAAGAAAAGACTTTTTTCCTTTCCACTGACCATGGTGGACCATCATCTTTGTCAGTAAAATGACCCATTTTATTTATCTGTTTGTGTCATCCTGAAGAAGAGGCTGTGCTCCTAAAATGTTGACATCTTATCTAAGTCTCGCTTGGTTAAGTTCTCTTTGTTGTTACCTTTGAGAAGAGTATTTAAGAAACTAGGAGCTGTGACAGTTGTAGGATTGAGCCTGCTCATAGCAACTTCTGTGCTGTTCAGGTCACCTGGCTGGAATCATGGTTGGACTGTTGTACATCAAGGGACCTTTGAAAACCATCATGGATTGTGGTCTCCAGCCCAAATATCGTAAGTCTCACCTGCTCCACTCAGTGATCTCGGTAGTGATGGCTGAGCAATAAGCTGCTGATGTGAGAAACATGTAGCTCATGTTTGAAGAACCAAGATTAAAGCAAGTTTTGCTACTAACGCATTCTAAAAACTTAGATTTGTAAAATGTTCCTTCTCCTTTGTAAGAATACTTTTTGTTGTTGTTTGAACAAGGAAACGTGTAAAATTTGTGCAAATTTTCTGAGAAATTAACAAAATAGATGCTTTGACTTTGTGTGCTGCGCCTGCGTGTACCCCCTCCCCCACTTCCCAAGAAAGAGAAGCCTTTGTGTATGTTTAGACATGCAGATTTGCATGTAAAGAGTACTAGACTTACATTTGTTCACAGGTATACACATGTATGTTCATTTATGCTACCTCAGATTCACAGTTTCTAAAAGTATTAATATATTAGCATTTATATATTAACATTTATATATTAATATTTATATATTATATATTTATTTAGTATACATTTATTGATATTTATATATTTAGTATACATTGATATTTATGTATTAATATTTTTATTAATGTTAAAATAGCAGCAGGAAGGAGAAGACGAGGGAATGGATCTCCATTCTGGCTCTCTGCTGGTTTAAATGAAGGCAAGATTGGTAACACCCGCAAGACCCGCGCAGCCTATAGGTCTCAGTACAGCAGAGCCGACACACCAGGAAGTTGGGGCAACTCAGCATGGCTTTATGGGGACGAGGAACAATCTGAGCCGGATGATTCTGAGATCACACCACAAACATCATCATCCACACTGACTAACAGTGACAGTGAGGGCTTGTCACGAACATCACCATTCCCTGGCAGAGGTAGCCTTCAAAGTTTTGTGTTTCACTGATAAGCATTGCAATTTTCACACTCTTGTTTAGTTTGAATGATTTCGTTTTTAAATTTGATGTTGAAGCCAAAAGCATAACTTAAAAAGCATAACTATAGGGTCATTTCAGCAAAAGTTTTTTTGGCACAGCGAAGTACAACCAAAGAGAGATTTAAATAACAGCGATGTTTTTTGGGCCAGCAGAGTAGAATAATATATGCATTTACAGCTAATTGACTTATTCAGCATAACAAAAAGCAACCAAAGAGATTTTCATGATGTTTTCCCACGCAGTAAAGTACAAAACTTGCTAAGCCAGCTGAAACACTATACCTTGATGAAAAAAGTGAAGAATCCAGTCTGGAAGGAAACACTATAGAAACCTTAGTGATAAATGGATTCAATAATGTATTGGAGAATTGTGGGGGTAAACATCAATTATATCAGAAATATTGCTATAGGTAATAAGCCACTGCATTTTTGACAGGGACCACCACTTTCAATGGGTACCTCTATATTATGTTTTGTAAAAAGTTTCATTATACAGCGCTGAAATATTGCAACAAGTAGGTTATATATAAAAATAGAATGTTCTCTTGTTTTGAGGAGAAAATTAAAATGTTTTGGGGATACTTTTTTATTCAATAATATTTTTTTGTGAACACTAGTAGGGGCATAAATTTATATCACTCGACTAGTCTGTATTAATTTGAAAGGCTAATACAAAACTTTCAAGATATTAAAAAAATAAAGGGGGTTGTACGCATGCACTGTACAAATGCGGCAATAACTGCCAGACATTGATCAATATTTGGGCATTGGGTCATGTTAAAATTTTAATCCAATTTCATAAAAGTTCTTTATAATCTTAAGATTAGTTGCAGATGTTTCTTTTTACTTGGGTAATGAATTTCAAAGCCATTATTGGAAGTTTCTTAGATTTTACCAGATTCCATGACTCGGTTGATTCTAATCACCATTTCCTTCTTCACACAGTCTTAATCTGCGGTCTTTACTCTGTAGAGTTTCACAACAATGCAGTGCAGTATAGTTCACAAAGTGCTCCTTGTAAAATGCTTGTTTTGACTTGGCAGGTTTGTATCCGGACCTTCAAGAACTCAGACAAAAGCGAACTGCTCGTTTTCAGCGGAACAAGTACCGCTAACCTGTGCTGATGGGCAGAAATCTGGATTTATAGTGCCAAAAGGAGACTGTTCAAGTATATGTGTGTGAATGAACGTTCAGACATGAATATGCATACAAACGTGCTTGTGTACATGTGTATGCATTTGTGTGGTTGTCCGTGTGTTGCCAGTACTGTGATGTTTTTCAGTCAATATCAATTTTTTTTGTACAGTCTGCCTCATTCATTTTACACCTAGGCATGGCAGAAACTTTTCATCTGTCTGTATTTATAATAAAAATGAAAGCATTTAAAATTTTTTTATCTATATTCTTGTGATCTCTTCCACATAGCAGTGACCCCAGCACATGCTGTAAATTCACTTTGCACCAATGTTTTCCCCTCAATTGTTGTTTATGGGTAATTAAAATCCTGTTGATTTCATGTTTGTTTGGCTCTGGCAAAAACAAATTTTTCCTTACAGGTTCACTGTATTTGTATATCTGGTACCTCTTACTTTGTTTTGTTGAGCCTTAACATGTCTCTTTCCAAAAAATGCATCTGTGTTATAACGAAGAAAGACACGAAGCTCAAAAGAAAACCGAATTGTATTACATGTTATATTTATTTTGCAGTACCATAGGTGCCTGTGATTGCTGCTGTTTTATTCATGCATTGAGTAATTTTTTTAAATTACAAACTGACACAGAACATAACTTGCTATATGTATTATGTACTATGATGGATTTGGATCCCTCCAAACCTCTTTACCACCCAGTGGAGATTCCAGCTCATGTCTTACAAAAGCCATCTTATGAAATTCTCTAATAAAAGCCTTTCCCAGTCTGAATCGTCACCAAGATGCACATGAAGCAGTCAATCTCTTTCCAACATTTTGATGAAAAAGGATCACTTTCTTATCTGCACAGTCTGTTGTTTTGCATATGAACATGGGGAGGGGACAAGAATGCATGTGCACTCATGCATGTACATACTCCATGGTGTTCACATCTAATTTTTTTTTTAGCGAAAATTGCCATATCTGTTAATGAACATGCTTCATCAAGTTCCTATGCACTTCTATATTCAGTATTGTAACTGTTTTTTGTGTGTGTTCATGTTCATTGTCAGGATAAACAATTTGCCTGTGAATCCATAAACTCAAAATCTATATTTTCTTAAATTGAAAATCCACAGCCAAATTCTTTGCAGAAACAACCGCGCAAGACTGTGTGGCATTCACATTGTTTTGGAGTGCAAGTTTGTAGATGCGCATGTGCTTTTAGTGTAATGTTGCCTGCAAACAAGCTTCTGTATACCTCAGCTGCACAGTCTGCAGGACAAAGTTCTTTCTTCCCCAGCGTCATGATGGAATCGATAGCACACTCATATTTCACATTTGTATCCGTGCAAAGATGCAGAATTTCTAAATAAATTGCTCCAAGGCTAACTAAAACATCACTGGCAAAAAAGAAAAAGATCAGGGATGCATATCTTCAGAATGTATTTGTTAATATGCAAGATTTTACTCCAATTTCTTGTTCAAGATATCTTGTACAATTTCTCAGTAAGTGCAGTTTCAATTTATGCTTAATTGACACCAGACACCATAAATTTTCAGTCTTTGCAGAGACATCAGTGCCTTAAGGGCTATGCTCCAAATTCTATGTCAGTATGCAGCGAGTAACACACTCCATTTATTGCAGTTGCATCAGAACTCATGTAAAACTATGCCTGTATTCTGCATTAAATGACTTAAAACTATGAATATACTATAGGTTATCACATCGAACAGAACATTCCTTAAGCTGTATTCAGCTAATCTGCATGTTGAATTTGAACTTGGAGGTGATATTACATAACTCCAACAAAGATACTGGCAGTGCTTAAACATAGCCGTATGCAGACGCATGTGCCCAAGGGAGCTTACCGTACCCAAACACGTAGCAAAGAGAGGGCCGAAAGAAAGGAACTTGGCAGATCCTCTAGCGCTGCCAGTATCTTTGTTGGAGTTATCTTTCAATAATTTAAGCGTTCTGTCTTCATTTGTTCTTTATTTATGCTGATATTACATTGTTTTACTGGGGTCTTTGTCCGCAAATCCGACAATTTAGCAGTTGCCACGTGTACCACTTTAATGTTAGTCTGACCTTTTTTCTCAATCAGTAGATGATGCATGTAGCATTGCTCACAGTTTGTGCCCATTTTCCACGGAAGACCCAACTGAAGTAATAAAAGTTTCAAAAAATTGTCGTTCATGTCCTGGAGCCCACCTGAACAGCTACACAATTCTCTGAAGCACACATGTACACAAACCATGTATGCCTGTGGATGAGTTTACACACATGATCATTATGTTGTGTGTCTATGACTCCTGCACTTGTGTGGATGGATTTCTCTCCCACCCCAAAAATACATCCCCCTCACCTCCATCCCTCTACCAGGTCATGCAAAGTTCACTGCAAGTGCTGCAAGTAAACGCCTACCTCCGACCTCACCATTAAGCCTACAATTTGCCACACTCGATGGACAAATGGCAACTGCTTTCAATTACCATGTACCACTAAGCTGCAAAATTGGTGTTAGTCATGGAAAGGGTTAAGCACCACACGAAGTGCTAGATTTTTTTTAAAAATTTATACTTGCAGCTCATTTGTTGTGAAAGACTTGATTGGCAACAGTTTTATGTCCACAAAAACAACTATTACATTTATACTACTGTCATGTTGAGGAATGTTAGATAACAGGATATCTGCGAGTGGTTTGAGGGACATCTGCTCTGCTTTCAAACCAAAACTGTCACCAAGAAGGGAATATATATTTTTAAAAAATGTATATGCACATGACTAGATACCTTGATGCCAGTTAACTGGAATGGGATGTGAAGTGAACATTTATGCCTCAAAGGCATTTGACCCTTGAGCAATTCCAGCTCTACATCTGCAGGCTTTATCGGCATCACGCCATTCACAATCCCATGCACAAAAGAACCAAACTGGGCAGCTCAGCAAAGGGGACAGAACTGTAAAGGCGATGCAAAATAACTTTAAAAGTTGCCTCAGCATCTTATCATATTTTTGACTTGTTCCTTTTTATTTAAGCATCTACCATCCCTTTCATACCCAGTTGGTTTTTTCTCTTGCTTTTCTCCATCTCCCCCACCTCCAGATTCTGTTTCCAGTCTTTCTCCTTCCCTCTGCCCATGTGATCTGAATGGCCCAAGAAGCTGGTCAATCCCATCACCCTGATGTGAAAATTAATTTCTGCTCACAGGGACTATAGACCTTTAATTCAAATGAACCTTTGACCAAGATGATTAGATATATGGTAAAGTAAACAGGTGCCAAAGCTGTGGCAGTTACAGGTAATGCACTCTGGTAAGAAAAAGGGAGTATGCACCCAGACATACAACGTAAGTGACCATGTCTAAAGTTGCTGCTTAATTTTCCAGAAAAGCATTACTCGTGTTCTGGTACACATCTACTAAACGCCTACCCCTCCAAACTTTTCTTAACAGCAAATCATCCAAACACGTCTTAAACAGCATAGGCATGATTTATTGTTATCACTTTTTGTTGCAAGAGCGGCCTTAAGGTTGATCTTAATCAGATGGACAACCTTCTTTGGTCTCAGCCCTGCATTGTGTGCTCAGCAAAGGCCTTTCTTACATGCCCACTGCACATTTTCCCATGCACCTTGTGGTACATGGCTATACTTAACTGGAAGCAGCATGGGTGAACTTCTTACCAAGCATGACGTAGTGGAAACCTGCGATCTTTACCGATCCTTGCACTTGAGCAACTGTACAATAAGGTCTCTGTTATTTGAAATAAAATTTGGAGGGTAGCCATGACAGTACGAGATTGTGCTTTTAAAACCACAAAACAGGATTTTGGTTTTTCCACTTAAATTTAACTGACTGCTGGTCTTTGTTGTACATCCTAAACTTCTGTGCCAAAGGCAGGTGCATGCATTATAGAATGTAAGGCTGTGACCGGCAAAGTTTGTCCCTCCTGGGATCATCAGTTAAAATCAACCTTCACAGTTTTTTCTCCCTCCCCTTCACCTTCACTGTCATAACCATCATTAATCCCTTTGAAGGTTAAAGGATCACATATGCTGATCTCTGGAAAGACACAAGCTGACAGTTGGGGAGCCAAGTGGCCAAGTGATTAGAACACAAAGGCAGTGGTTCAAAATACCCGTGCACCACAGCACACTCCCTGCAGTTCACCCAGCAAGGGAAGTAAGGAAAGAGAGAGGAGACGGGTGCTGCCCTCACGATGCTGGCCCACACAAGTCGGGGCCTGTAAGCCCCCCCTCCTCTATAACCTAGAAACAGGTGATGGGACAATTTTTACCTTCACAGTCAACAATTCTGACACCGCTTGCTGATTTTTGCCACTCCGTATGCATCTTCATGAATATAGGTTTTTAAATAAACCAACATTAAGCATAAATGGAAGAAATAATAGGTGCCCTGGAAGGAACTTAAACATTTATTTTCACAGGACAAAAAGCTTAAATCAAAATTGTGAAGGGGAGTTTATGCTAATTAATGTTCAGTTAATCACATTTTGTTCTTTTAATGTTCAGGTTGTATATGTGGTACTGTTCGAATGCATGTTATGACCATAAATTTCCCATGTTATACACGGATTGATGCTATGTCCTTGGGGTTGGCATTGTTCCCAGAAAACACATGGGCATGTGTACACAGGTTCTTTCAGTTAAGAAAGGTGTTTACATGGCCACAAAATGGACTGCACAACACTGTATGCGGATGGCGAAAGCACCGAAGACTCGACAGAATGGGTTGAGGTACACTGCAGACCATGTGCTGAGAACAGGTCACTCCTGACACTGACGTGGTGGTGTAGGCATTAACAACTGCTGTTAGCATGTTGGGAACAATCTTCATCAGATGATCTCAAATTCCTCTTCATCCACACTGCTGCCTTCTGCCTCTGCTCCAAGAATCTGGAATCCTGAACATTTGAAAAAACAAAACAAAAGCAGGTGGACCAAGATAAACTGTTGAGCATCTCTTATTGAAGGCAGCTTGTAAGCGCCCAAAGTCTGTACCAGTCATTTCCAAATCAGGACTTTGTGGGAACCATAACAAACGATAACCGCTAATCTACAAAATCCGTCAACAGTAAAACTAGCATTACGTGTGGAATCAAAACTGTATCCAGGATTGAAAGGAAAACAAAGTCAGAACAAAAGAAACTTGTCGACCACTCAACAAACTTTCATGTCATTTCAAAATTTTTGTTTCCAGGAAAACTGATATGCTGGAAAGGGGAAAAAATCCTAGCATCCAAACAATGCTCCAGGTCTAAAATGTGTGGAGAGATAAATGGTATTCAGGAAGAGTTTTGCAAAATCTTTAGATAATTCTCCCCATTTGCCATTGCAGGCTGGGAGGCAGTCACAGGCAGTCATAAATCAGTAAAAATTCAGCTCCCAATCAAGGAACCCCAGAAGTCAATAAACCAAGCCAGACTAAAGACTAGAAAAGCTTTTAAGAAAGACGTTGACACCCCCCACCACACACACACACACACCAAGCTGTGAATGTGAAATTCGCTTTCTAATCACAAGGTCAGCTCCACCTTTGCTGCTAAATGTTCTTAAAATCTAAAGGTAAAATGGTTTGTCATAGTACAAAAACTACATTCATAGAAGAAACAAAGAGATGCAAGTCACTTTGGGTGAAAGAGTCTGCCCATAAACGTCAGTTTGGCTTTCTGTCCTTATCTTTAGACTTTTGTAACGACATTACCTGAGTGCCTCGTGGAAGCTGCAACGGACTGGAAAGCATAAGGTATATGTGATGGCCTGTCTTTGCGGATCTCGAACATGCAATTCTTGTTTGACTTGCTGAATGTTCTGAAAGACTTGCACAGATCCTCAAAGTCGTCTTCTTTATCACAGTAGAATCCCTGCCAAAAGGAATTGAAAAAATGCTCAACAAGGTTCTGTCAGTGGTTGAATGCACTCTTCACTGGACAGGGTTTAGAGTGCAAGATTAAGATCACAAACAACTGTAACTCATCCCATGCAACCTTCTCAGAGCTGCAACATAAACAGTAATTACAGCAATCAGTCACTTACGTCTGCCAACCCTTCTAGTTTCAATCATATCTTCACTGGTCATTCTTTATTCTCCGTGATTCTGTCAAGTTTGATGTTTTCTGATTTTAGCACTGGTGGCAAGGAACCACATTATACTGTATAGTCAGCTTTATAGCATTGGCTTTCTACTTCTCTGGTGTACAGCAGGAAATCTGGACTTTCTGCCCAGTTCATAACTTGTGCATTTGTATTCTTTTTCCTTTCTGATTATTTTTATATTTTTGCTGTTACCTCACAACAAGTACAGACTTCTGAGCAACTCACAAGTTACTGAACGTGCAGCAGTGAACCATTTTCACACATCACTGGTGAAAAACATGCCATGCAAAAGAAAGACAGGCTTTCTAAAACAAACCTTCAAACTCTCAATCCCTTTCTCTCGTATCAAGGAAAAATCAACATAATGAATATTAACCGATTTAGCTGGGAAAAAAGTGTCAAAAATTCTTGCTTGCTTGCCCATTCCAAAAACAGATTAGCTCCCTTACCTATGGCTAGAACGGCCTAGATCCCTTACTCATTGCAAGAATGGCTTAATTCCCTGACTCATGACCAGAATGGAGTGTTTCCTGGACTAATAATAATAATGGATTAGTTGCCTCACTCACCACTGCTACTGAGGGGTCAAGCCTTGTCATCTTCATGCGGCCAGGAAAAGGGCAGTGATAACTTTCGTCAAGACAAGATCGTTCTTCAGGGTCGTCAATGTTGCCAGCGAGCTGAGTGGTGTGGGGATCCAAGTATACAATCTCGTCACCTGAACAGGCATACCATCTCATCACCTGAACAAGTATATCTCATCAACTGAACAGTCACATGAAGTAAGGCAAACACAATCATATCTCACGAAAAAGGCATCAAAATGTTATCCCAGAGATAAGCAATGAACTATAATCATGTTTACTTTGATAAGGCATAAAAGGAATTTGTACAAGAGCTTGCTTACCAAGTAGGTTTCTAACAAAGCTACCAAAAAGCAAGTTTAAAATTTTTTTTTTTTACAAAAATCCCAAGAAAGTATCATTTTAAAATACCAGATGCTAGAATTCAGCAAGAAAGCAAAAAACAATGCTAGGGGGGTAAATAAATCAACATACCCACATAGCCGATGAACCAATGGGCATGGTTGGGCTTGCCTCCTATTATCCCCACAGACTGTCGAAGACTTAAACAGTGCTGCCATGCAGGAACAAAAAAATTAATTAATACAAATACAAGTTGAGAAGAGAGTTAATTTTAACCATCACTTTTCATTGAAAAATTGTAGTGCCATTGCCACAAGCACAGAAATGAAAACTCAATCCCCTTCTCAACGTTTACATTGTAAATGTCAAAGTAATCTGTGCCACTATCAAAGTAATCATCTGTAATCTGCTCCTGTAGGTTTTACAAGCAAAATATTGTAGACTTACAAGCACATTCAAAGATGGATACATGTATGCATAACGCACGAACTCTCATCTGTCTACACAGAGGCAGACACACATGCCAACTCATTCTCTCTACCTTTAAAGCGTCAAAATATATAGGATTTATGTCCGTCAGGCCTAGCCGCAGTGGCACTATCAACAGCAGTGGTTGCCATGTGCCGAAGGATGGGATTCCCTCCCCCCGTGACTGCCTTCCTGCATCTCTGTTGATGCCATGATAAGAATTTCCTGGTCCTTGACCTCTGGCATACACGTCGTTCACGAAGTGTGAAAACCTTAAAGGATCTGAAGCAGCTGGGACTTCCCGACCATCGCCATTGACTGCGGCAGCTGTCTTTTCTATCTTTGTATCAGCTGTTTCTTTGCACCGATGGCACTGCTGTTCTACAGGCCAAAATGAAACAGCACTAATCACAAAAAATATGAAGGTTATAAATCACCAACTCTAGTCAATAAGGATATTTGCATGTAAACACCAACACAAAAACAGATAATAAGTTATAATCTACACATTAAATTTTCATGCTAAGCAATGCAAATCACTGTTGACGATGCACCATCCATAAGGTGCGTCCTTGCATTAACGCTAAAACTAATGTTACTGAATATGGCAACCACACATGGACAAGGTTTTAAAGAGATGGTACTTTGTTGGTAGAATAATAGAACCATTATGGCACTCTTTAAAAAGGGCTCAAGAGAAGCAGGTACAACAGAAAGGGAAGTAACTTGTGTTTTTAGGGATATGAACCATTTTCCTTTAGAGTTACTTCTCTCAGACCACAAAAGAGAATATTAGAGGAAAAACATGCGACTTCCCACAGTCCTGATTGAATGATGTCTGCCATGCTGTGTGAGTTTGGAAACTTTTTTCAATGCAGCTTTTTGCACATAATTCACACCAGACAGATTTCAGGTAGAAATAATTTTTTCAAGTTTTACTTTCCAACTACATCTACATTATGTAGTTTTTTTTTCTATATTTTTAAAAAATCATACCTCAAGAATACAGGGGAAGCCATGGTTCATAAGATGGAAACTACAGGCAAAATTAAGGCCTTTTTTATGGCATTGAGAATGAGCACATAGATGGTATAAACTACTAAATTCTTAATAAAAAGGCAGAACGTTTGCAAAAGAGAGACAAGGTTCCAATGCATCAATATTACAACCCCTGGATGTTTAGATGCAAACCTCTCACACAGCCCTAAACATACAAGTCACAGACGCACATTTTTATCATGGTAATATGTCACAAGGTGCTTACTTATGTCATCTTCTATCACAGTGTTGTCGAGGGCAACATGAATGGTCAGACCACTCCAATCATCATATATGACCATACGTCTGGAAAAATTGAAAAAAAAAGGCAAAATAAACCTTATTTTCTCATTCTCTAAAATGTATGGCATTTTCATGTACCGAAGCTCCATACAACATGCTAGTGTTGCAACACAAACTTAACTTTCAACCAAACAATCAATCTTCTTCCACTTATAGTTTAAAAAAAAATATTTTCCTGAACGAAACTGCTGAAATGGATCGGGTTTCCATGAAAATGTCTGTCATGTAATTATACTTCCTCCTGTTGTTAGCAGGAAGAAATCTAAACGACAAACACAGCAGCTGTAAACCAATCTGAAATGATGGTGAACAAACTCACTTCAGGACTTGTGCAATAGTGTTGGGACCAAACCACTGCCCAACGGTTTTGCCTTCTGATTCCCCCATTGAAGCTGAAAAGTACAAGCTGAACATTGAATCACCTTGCCAGGGTACCAGACCATGACAAGGACTGCGCTAGGTTTTCCGAAACAGCATACACCATATGCACATCCTGACAAAATATATGTGAGACCCAGATTTGCTGCATGTGACCAATGGCATCAATATTATAGCTTATTGAATATTCACTTATTTTTGGCAATCTGCACGAGCACTAAAGAGTGCATGCTTTTGTCCTATGCCACCACTGTATTGAGTGGTACTTCAAGTGAACGTATCTGGCTAGAGATCAACAAATAAGCCACTACATTTCACGTCCACATCCACGGCAAAAGATCTCAAGATGGCACAGTACACTTTAAGTGCACTTCTGGGACTAGAGATCAGCAGATAAAGCACTACTTTTTCAGGTGCACCTCCATAGCTAACGACCTCAAGATCTTATGGTATATTTTTTTTCTCCACTTCTGCAGCTTAAAATCAAAAGGCAACCTCGAACATTTACCTATCTGATGTATAGAATATATGGATTTTTTCCTGTCTTGAAACATGCGTAGAATGTCCCAGTACTTCTCCTCTTGACAGCCTGGGTGCCACTGCCAATCTGTGATATCAGATAGAATCATTTGGGAGCCCCAGAGGACACAGTGATCACCAGTCACTTTCAAAAGAAAAATTCTTAAATTGCAAAGAAACATATGCGATCCCTAACCAGCTGCAACACACAAATCTACCAATTTCTTCTCCTGTCTGCCAATAGCAGAACGTGGTTTGTTTAGGAAAAAACATTTTTAAAAATCACTTCATAGTTTTGTGGACATATCATGAAGGATTGCAAATACATACCATTTAGGCACTAACACAACCCCTACTCATCAGACCTGACCATTTTCTGTAAAATGAGTTCTTGCTTCTGCCATCCCGGTGCCACTACTGTGCGCCAGCATGCACGATGAACAGACAATGATTTACTTTGTTCTGTCTGCCATTTGTTTTTTAAATGAACTGGGGTAATATGACTGACAGACTCTGAATTGTCGATGGTGCTGTTGATGGATATGTGAACAGATGTAAGCGTTCATGTTTGTGTGGGTGTATATAATTTTAAATACCACTGAGCTACAGTAATTGCCCTTAAGGAATTAATAAAGTGTATTGTACTGCACTGTATACTCAACACAATACGGCAGCTGGGACCCTTTCCTACTGCCACGGCACTGGTTTTACAGTCAATTAAATGATCATAACTACTCAGCACTTGTGTCTATGACAATGCCCTGGTCATCATTGTAACCACAGAATTTTTTGCTAAAAAAATAACCCCCACCTCAGAACGACATAAATTAGTGGTGTTGTTGATGGTGATAATATTCTCTTAGCTAAAGTACCATGGACAACCAACCTCGGCCAAAGTGTCGCAAAATCAAAGCCTGTGCTAGTATCATCTGTCCACAGCGTAGCATGCATCCCCAGCCAGTGTCAGAGACCTGTCCACTACTGCCTGAAACCCCAAGTAGTGGATCTAGGGTCAAGTAACCATATGACACCACCTTTCTCTTACTCCCTACCTCTCTCACTGTCACTTACTCAACCACCCTCTCATAAAACCTAGTCTCTCACAAAACTTTTTGGGAACTAATACAATATACATTTTAAACAAGCAACTTGCCAAAGACAGACAAGTGCCAAAGGACTGAGTTCTAACATAGAAAATGAATATACAAGGCTAACGTACCAATTGATGGAAAATTTTTCCTGTATGTGAACCATAACCTTGACCTTATGTCTTCTTTTAGCTCTTCCATATCTGCAAAAATTATCAGGGTAACAGAGGGGGAAAATACATAACTAAGATGTAACAAAAACACTTAAATGAACGTGATGTTAAATGTAACAGAAAAATGTCCAGGAATAAACTTTATAAAGTTTAGTAATTTGTACATGTACACAGTCTCCTATGTTCTAAGCAAACAGATTTTTAGTTCTTCTGAAAATAACAAAAGACACTTACCATGCAATGTGCTAAACATTTTTCCAAGTATGTGGACTGGCTCATCTGTACGGGGAAATTCATCATGTGGTCGAGGCCCACTTTCATATGTGAGGGTGCTGATATTGGCTGCATAGGGAAGAAATGTTTCTGTATGCACACACCATATAAATATGTAGAATATGAAACACAACATACTGGTAACTAAGTCATTTAATTGA